>CM050164.1:308385626-308985626 GCA_027410445.1 Discoglossus pictus | reverse complement strand
ACCTATCCCTGGTAGGCCGATTGTATCCGGCACTGATAACCTGTCCCACAATGCCAGTATATTTATTGACCACTATCTGCGAGAATTGGTGGAGAGTCTACCCTCTTATGTCAAAGACACCAATGACATTTTAAAGCAGTTGGATGACCTCTATATACCTAACTCAGCATGGCTAGCCTCTATTGATGTAGAGGCCTTGTACAGCAGCATACCGCATGAATGCGGTATAGAGGCCCTTGGTCACTTTTTAAGTATGAAAGGTGTTACTCACACCAAATTTAATGGACTTTTACTGGAACTGCTGGAATTTGTGTTAAAGCACAATTACTTCACACACAACAACAAGTGGTACCACCAGCAAAAGGGGACAGCCATGGGTACACCATGTGCTCCCAGTTATGCGAATCTATTCTTGGGATGGTGGGAGGAGAAATTTGTTTTCAAAGAATCTACACCTGCACTCTCTAAACACGCATTAATATTGCGGCGCTATATTGATGATGTGTTAGTAGTCTGGACAGGCACTAAGCCTGAATTTGAACAATTCATGTCTGACCTTAACATCAACAATTTGGGCCTTAAATTTACATATGAGCTAAACCTATCCTCCATTACATTTTTAGACTTGCTGATAACAAAAGATGTAGAAGGAAAGATATCAACCACTACTTATAGGAAGGATACAGCCACAAACTCCTTACTAACCTGGGACAGCCAGCATTTTGAACCCCTTAAAAGGGGGATACCGAGAGGTCAATACCTTCGAATAAGAAGGAACTGCAGCTCTGATGCAGAGTTCAAAATAGAAGCAGATAAATTAAGGAATAGATTTAGAGACAGAGGTTACTCTAATAAATGTCTCAAATCTGCTTTTAACTATGCATCTAACTGCAGTAGATCTGAACTTCTAAACGGCCCTAACAAAAATGCAGATAAGGAAAGCAAACTATCCCGCTGCATTATGACTTTTGGCTATGACTCTGAGGTTGTTAGAGACATTTTATCCAGACATTGGCATCTTTTGAGGAGTGACGAGGACCTAATAGATGTTCTAACACCTAAGGCCTCTATTACATACCGTAGGGGAAAAAATCTTAAAGATAGGTTGGTCCATAGTTCTTTCAAAGAGCAGAAACCTGGGACCTGGTTAAAACCTTTAACAGGATGTTTCAAATGCAGTAAATGTAAATTTTGTAGGTATGTTACACCTTTAAAAATATATGAACATCCTATTACTGGGGAAAAATTCAAGATAAAAGAATTCATGAATTGTTGTTCCACGGCGGTCACTTATGTGGCCACCTGTGTTTGTAGAAAGATCTATGTAGGAAAAACGAGGCGCCAGTTGCGCCGAAGGATTGGCGAGCATATTTACAGTATTAAGAATACATTGGATACACCAATTGCCCGCCATGTCAAATATTGTCACAACAATAAAAGTGAAGTCTTATCTTTTTGTGCAATAGACCAGGTACATATAGGCCCAAGACAGGGAGACTTGGAGAAAAAATTATTACAATGTGAGGCACGCTGGATATACCAATTGAAGGCCCAAGTACCTAATGGACTCAATGAGGGGTTCACTTTCATGCCTTTCATCTAATACTTGGTTTTCTTCTCCTTTTATGATATGTGTTATCTTGTACTATTATATTAGGTCTTCTCTGGTCACATAGACACCATCAGCACTCACTTTATTGATACACGCATAACCTTTTACAGATGTTTATCACCTTGGTTATCACATAGTGTAGAGTCCTTGGGTACTCTTATTATTTCTGTTTTCACACCCCTGTATGACTTATAATTATGGATCACTAGTCCCCTGATATACATTTCTTAGTTATATAATGGGACTGTCCCCTTTTATATAATGGTCTCTTCCACTTGGCAATTATTTGCTCACGTTCTGATTAATTCTGCCCTTTTTTTTGTGGCAGTCCTTCACTATATAGATGGAATAGTTATTACACCACCCATCTGTATGTTTTCCCCTTGAGTTTATCTTAAGTCCTTCAAGCTCCATTGTATGGTCTATACACAGATATCCACAATAAGTGCATTAGGGCTCATATCTATGTCGCTCCCACTCTTTTGTATATATTTCGCATGTGCCCCTTGTATATATTGTATATTTTATCTTTTTTCTCCAGGCCCGCTCTGGGCAATATATTCGCCATTTTCATGTTACCTAGGTGACAGCTCCCTATATAAAGCTCTTAGAGACAGCGTTATGCAATTTCCCTTTGACAAAGACGTTGTACGTCGAAACGCGTCAGGCTCCTAGCAACGACGCTGCGCACGTCATCACGTCAGGCGTACGCATGCGCGGTGCATACCTGGCGGTCGAGCACTTTAGAAACCGCGAATTTGTTCAAATTACGGCCTAGTTTAAAGCCCCTTATACCCTACCAGTCACATATTATGTCTGTATATATTTGATACCACCTTCATTACCCTAATAGTTGGGGAATAGTCCCTACCTTGTAGATACAGCTTTAGGCACTTTTTGTGCCATACCACAGTCAGCTGTCGATAATTGTATATAGACACAGCTTGGATTCTATGCTGTGTAACATATAGCTGTTGCAATGACTTTATCTGTATTTTAGGTCGAGCACCCTTTAAATTTGACTTATATAGGTACTAACTCTAGGTACCCTTATTCATAATACCAAAGGGGTGTCAGTAAGACATTTAGTGACTAATATCTCACTTTTATGCAAATTTGCTGCTCTGTTGAATGTACCCCCTAGATATTTGGAGGACATTTATTTAGGCACAAGGGGCTTTATATATATATTCCTTGTGTAACAATAGGGCTTTTTCTGCCCTTTTTTTCCTTGTAACTATTTTGGCTCGCCCGCTAGGTGTGAATAGTAATACCCACTCACTTAAGAGTTATACATTTCACAATACCAGTGTTTTAGGGTTCATTACTATTCCTTACATTTTGCCTTCTTTTATTCCCTTTATTAGTATTTTAAACATTCCCTGTTTTTAAAGACGCCGCTGTCATTTACTCAATAAAATTATCTTTATTTTTGTATACATTTATCCCACTTTTGTGTACATTGTATATTGGGGTGGCAAACACCCAGGGAAATCCTAATCCTCACTTTTCTTTCTTAGATAGTAATGGAATACTCAACAAAGTGAATAGTTAGTTTGGGGCAAAAACCTGGCCATCTCCCCACAGAGCCCACGCAGAGTGGAAGGGATGAATCGGAGGCCTGACCTGAAAGGATTGGCGCATTGAGAGACGGCGGCCCAGCAAGACCTACGGGGACAACCGCAGGCGCTGGTGAGAAGCAAGGTGCAGCGCAAGCTGAACACGCTGCGGAAGTGACCTGAGAGATGAGGAGTGGTCCCCACTAGACTACCTAGCATGGTGAGGTGGAGAGGAGGTGAGATGCAACACACCTAAGGCCCTAAGAAGAGAGACCCCTAGACAGGTCAGTGAGGCAACAAGGACATACCACCCCAAACATACCTACCCAGATACATCAGAGAGGATCAGGGACCTCAGAAAGAACCCCAGACACTTTATTATATATGGGAACCTCCTAGGGGAAAATACACATCGGATCACCCTATCACATTATAAACAATTACACAGCCCCTGAGGGGGCAGGGGACGAGACTTGAATATTAAAAACCCCAGAACAAAGCACCCAATTAGCCCAGCCTGACAAAAAAAAAAAACTGACTAGTTTAAAGTTTAAGAAGCCATACAACAGACATACTAAACACATTGGTGCCCTTTCCCCTCAAGGGCGGGGTCAGATTAGAGAATCGTCAGCCGTCTTGATTCTACTTAGAGCCCGACAATAGGGCACAGCCCTCTGGCCGGAAGCTGTAGATAGCACACCAGTTACAGCCAATCTCTCCCACACTATAAAAGTCCATGCCATGTGGCTTCAATTCAGTGTGAAATGGACTGGGTTACTCTTGTCTTGTTTTATTCTCATCTTGGGGTAACACATCACTGCTTGAAATACCCTATTAAGCCACTACAGTCAACAAGTAGTAGTAAAGAAAAAATACTATACACTGCTACCATATTCCACATAGACAGCAATACAACACTGCCATAAAATCAATAAACACTGAGCCAAATCAATAACCTTGGAACAAGACAGGGCTACATGAGACAATACTACTCAGGAAGCCTTCAATCCTGCCAACAATCGACACAGGGGATGACACTCAGTAGCTAAACCCAACAATCTACCCCAATTTCTGGGGAACACAAATGCTACCATGAAGGTCCAGGCACCTTATGGAGAAAGCTCAGACTAGATATAAAATTATGCAATTATAAGACACCCAAACTCCCAGGTCAAAGAAACGCAGCAAAATCCTGAATCGGACTTAGTAAATTTATGAATAAAACCAAAGTATCTAGAGGCCCATCACCACATATACTCATTCTATGATGGTTAGAACAAAGAACAATGGTGGGACTCTGAGTATTTCTGAGCACTTTCCTTCTACAACTGCTAGACGCTCTCCACTGCCAGAGTCTATCTCACAGACATCTGATATATCTGATGTAGAGGACTCACATAAAAGCAATCCCATGGACACCAACTCATCTAATGACTCCAAAGCTTGGTTTGAGTCAACCCTTAAAAAACACTTATTACTTGCAGTCAAGGATCTTAAAAACGACATTCATGACCTGGGCCAAAGGACTAACCTTTTTGAAACAACAATGGACCAGATGCTAGAGTCCCATGCTCAAGCCGATCAGACATAGATACCAACACGTTAAAGATCTCGGCCCTTGAGCTTAAACTGGAGGATCTTGAGAATAGGTCTAGGAGGCACAACGTCAGATTCAGGGGAATACCGAAGACTGTAACACATTTAAATCCATATCTGATGGCAGTCATCAAGTCCATCCTGCCAGACACCCCAGAAGGTGAGGTGGGCATAGAAAGGACGCTTCATGCGACAACAGACCAGGGACCACATCCTATATAACTCCAGGGATCTAGACCATATCAAGGGTCCAGATGGCACTGCTATTTAAATTTATGCAGATCTGGCTCCGTCCACACTGATAAAGTGAAGGGAGATGAGACCAGCACTGGACATTCTTATAAAACACAAGATTCCATACAGGTGGGGTTTCCCCTTCAATGTACAATTGTCAGCAAGAGGAAACAGATATGTGGCCCTTGACCTGGAAGAATGTTGATCGTTCCTTCTCTCTTTTAACCTGATAAGCGAGGGTGAGCTACTCCAGACCCTGGATCCAGCCTCAAGAAACAGGCCCGCGAGGCAATGGACGGAGGTATCTGCTTCCAAGCATCAGAGACTCTATGGTACCCCAGGTACATACAGTGGGAGATAAAAATCTTTCTACACTAATAGGCCACTAAAATACATTTTAATTTTCCTAGTGATTCAAAAGATGCTCTTGGCAAGATTAACTCTCTGTCCAGCCTCTTCGGCGGGACTTCCTCACTCGGCCCTTCAGCCTCTAGGTGTGGCTCTTCATGCACAATCACAGTAAGTTGTAGACTCAAACAATTATTACAGCACTGTACCCCTAAAAATGAATAACTCAGAGTTTGTCTTTGTGACACATAATGTTAAGGAGTTTAACTCACCACTTAAGAGGCGCAAGGCCTTAATCACATATAGGGACCAAAGCCAAACAGTTATTTTTATGCAAGAAACTTATTTTGAGTGCCGTAATGCCCCAAACTATATATATAAACACTACCCAACACTCTATGCTACAGGCCAAACTTAAGAGGGAGGGGGTTGCCATCCTCTTACACAAGGATTTTCCTTTTGTTGTTGAGGAGAAAAAGATAGACCCAAAGGGAAACTATATAATCGTAACAGGAAAAATGATAGACATAAAATTAGCCCTGGCCTCAGTATATGCCCCAACAAAAAGCCCTCACAATATTCTTATAAGCCTCCTTAAGACAATGGAACAACTGGATTGTGGTAAAACAATAATGGGGGGGGGGGGGGGTTTCAACTTAACACTAGATCCAGACCTGGATAGATCAAGATGGGGCAAAACGACCCAATTCTCTAATAAACTAAAATTAATTAGAAGCATTTTGGACAGATTCCTTCCAAGGGCAAATCACTTCTAACCCTTCTAAAATTCAAGGAATATGTCTTGCCTAATTTAAAAAACTATATACGTCCTCAAAGGCCTTAGCCTCATTGAGGGAGCAACACCCCAGAGAAAGGGAGTACTCCTTTTACTCATACCCCCACGACTCATACACGAGAATTGATTACATATTTCTGGACTCCTCTCTACTAGATCAGACAAAGAACCCTGAGATATTACCTTGCACGTGGTCAGACCACTTAATAGTGAAAATGAGAATAGATCTTCCAGTAGAAAATTTATCTCCCTCAACATGGCGTATAAATGAGATGCACCTAGCTAACATGTTAATCAGAGTCTGGATCTCACAAGAGTTAGAACTGCATTTTGATACACATCTTAGACAGGATACAGGGATAGGTTGGGTTTGGGCGGCGCACAAGGCCTTTATTCGGGGCACATGTATCAAATTAGCCTCAGAACACAAGAAAAAAATCGCAGATTACAAGAAACTAACCTAAACATAAAACTGAAAAGGCTAGAGCAGAGAAACCAATGGGACCCATATAGACAGGATCAGGGCGGAATTAGATATGATCCTTTCGGAGAAAACGGAGAAAGCACTTAGGTGGACTCAGCACAAATTTTATAGCAAAGCAAATAAGCCAGACTCCCTCTATGCTAGGAAGTTAGAATCCAAACAAACTCAATCAAAGGTGTACCAATTGAAATCCCAAGGACAAATCACTTCTAACCCTTCTAAAATTCAATGAATATGTCTTGCCTATTAAAAAAAACTATATACGTCCTCAAAGGCCTTAGACACTCATGGAATTCACACATTTTCACTACTATCGTGCCCAAAAATTTCAGCTGTATTACAGTGCAGCACAATGCTTTTAGCTTTTATTCCTTTGGCGCGCTCAAAACTATCACAACCGGCATATATGTTTATGGAGAACTGGGTTATGCGCCAAAACTCCTGGGACATTTTAGTCTGGGTCAGTCCCCTTCCTTCTACAATAAGAAGTTCCTCAAACCCTATGATCCAACACATGGCATCATGTGTAATCTGGGCCTACCGCTATTCCAAATTCTTTTCAAATTCACCCCATCTAATATCGGTATTCACACACCTTCAAGCCTCAACAGACATACTAGCTACCTCCCAGCACTGGTGGAAATCTAATAAATTAGACAGACTGGGCTCGTGGGTAAGGAATGGCCAGATTCTATCGTTTTGAAGTGCTGAGGGATAAATTTGCCATTCCCTTATATGAACATTATAATTACAGTAGACTGAGACATTTTGTTTATAGGATAATGCGCACATTAGGTCTACTTAAACATAACAGGCTTTTAAAGCTATGCCAGGAGGCTCCCCTCACTAAGGGAATGATAGGTGAAATGTACAACATGTCTAACTCCCCCAAAGAGGAAGGTAAAGATAGATATATCAGGGAGTGGGAAATGGACTTGGCTCTTCAATGGGACTTAAGCAAATGGGAGGAATCATGGTCCAATATACAGAGAACAAAAACAGGTATAAAAGGGATATTTTAATTTAAAAAAATAACAACAATGACCAGGTTGACAATTGTGATAGGTTATTTGTTAATGTATTTATGTTATATTATGTTAGTATTTAGGTATGCTCCTTCATTACAGGGGATATCCTCTGACTTATACCATCTTACCTTACTGTTTCAAAATAAAGAATTTAGCTACTCCATAGGATTACCACAATTAGTAGTAATGGTATAGAGGGTATTTCCTGTAAAATACGGTGATACTGTTTTCAGAGGGTTAGGAACAACCTGCACTCTTTAAGTTTGCTATATACCAGGTAGTGAGGAGGAAAATTATGAAGATGGAAGGAGGCGGATTTTATGATAATTTCAGTGATTATAATATCAATGTGATTAGGTGACTCAAGCAGGGAGCTAATTAACGTAGCAATGTAATTGAAGATTAATGGTTTATGGAATTAGATCCTATTTGTATTCCTATGAAACATGTCACTAAACAAGATTGCAACTTTGTATGACATGTATCTGCCTGTAATAAAACTAATTTTAAAAAATCTTATATGTAAACAAAATTGAGAAAGACAACTATTACTGGACACCTAATATGATTCACTTTTCTACTCTTTATTAATCATGCTCAATATTGAGAAGTGATCTTATATTAAACATCTTATATGTAAATAAAAATAAGTGAAACACCTATAACTAGATACCTAAAAGGAGGATGAAAAATGTAAAAAAAAATTATACATTTCTGTATCGGGAGAAATTGCATTAAAAAGTATTTGAAGAAAAATTCTCTTAAGGTCCAAATGAAGAACTCATCTTCCTTACTAGAGACTTAACCTGATACAATGGTCACAACATGTTATAGTTTATTATTTATCACCAATAATGAAGTCTACCTTAGCAGTACATGTTTATTATTGGTTGTTATATTGCTAGACCTTTATTTTTCATAATCTATTTAGACAAGCACAGATTTCAATACATAATATCTATATATTTGTACATTTGACTGCTAGATTAACTTAAGTACAGTAAGTACATGTGGGCTTTAACAGTTTCTGGAGCATACACATATGTAGAAATCAACATTATAGAAAGTAAATATATAATTATTCATTCAGTATAGTAACATTAAACTATTAAAATAAAAATACAAAATCATATACTATGGTAGAATAAATCACTGTTAGATTTAAATATATTTTTATACCAATATAATAAATTGTATTAGTAATTTTAAAAATTGATTAATTATCCAAATTATTCTCAATTTAAATAGTATATATTTTCAGTATTTTTAACTTTTTTTTTATATATTGTTATTATTTTTATTTTATTATTTTTATTTTTTTCTTTAAAAAAATCTTTTTTACACAATCTTCATAATCACTTTTATATCTTTTATAATTTTTTCAATTGATTATTAAAATTCCACATTTTTTATTTATTTACAATTCAGACTAACTGAAATCCCAATAACTATAAATATTACATATATTCACAATCACACCACCTTATATGAACAATGTCATTTGAAGATACAATGTTTTGTAGGATCAACAATTTTCATAACATTGTATATTTTCTAAGAGTTCCTGGTTGTTGAAACAGAATCCTTTATATTCATTACAACTACATTTCCACCCTTATCCAGTGGCTTTGTAGTTAGTTTGTCACAAATGTTGCCATATGTGCTCTGCACCATTAGTTAGATCAGTGCTAGTCAATCAGGTCTCTACCACTCACAAGTGGGAGGTTCAAACTTTCATGGAGGGCGGCAGGCTTGGCTGGTTGGAAAGCTGGTGAGAGAGCCTAAGGACAGTAGTCATGATTGGATCACTATCTAGTAAGTACAGGTTGATACATAGCTAGGGTCATATGATTTATGCAACCAGAAATGAGATAGGGTAAACTGAGTTACTGCTACACCAGTGTGCAGTATGGAAATTTTACCATCAAAAGTGGGGGGTAGGTATTAAAAGGTTGACTACCCCTATGGTGAAAAATCATTGGAAAATGTGTTTACATTTTTACGATATTGTCATTTTAGTTTAGCCCTTTAAGCTGTCCCACAAGAACCTGCATAAATGAGGCTGGTGTCTGTAACTGTTACACATTGTATTAGGGATTTACACCATATTTAAAAGTGAACTATGGTGGCACAGGGGTAAGCATATTGTTTTAAAGATTTTTTTCATTGCCAAGTCATGGGTTTGAAATCCCTGCCTTCCACTTGTTGTTTATTTTTTTAATGTATTTATTTATGTATGTATATACTGTATATGTCATATGTGTGTTAATAAATACATTATTTAAAAAATGTAGAACCAATGACTTACTAATGAAAACGTTTTATGAAACTCACTTTCCACTACACCAACACACACTGCTTTAAAAACTATGTGTAAAAGCTACAGAAAATATATATTTTTTAACTATATTTATATTGAACTAGCGACTTGCCCGTCAAAAAATGACGGTCAATAAAAATGAAATGTTGTGAAATTTGTTTGCAACACAAAATGACTCAGCTACATTTGTCCCTTTTTTTTTTTCTTAAAATAAATACACATTTTTTTTTTTTAACTTTTTATTTTTTTAACTTTCAACTTATATTTCACCAACAGTTTTTTTTTTTTTTAATCTTCAGTCTTTTAATTGTGATATATATAATAACAATATAATAATGTCTTACTTTTTAATGCATACATATTGTAAAGTCTAACATGAAACTTTGTAACATGCAACTTGGAAATCTGTGTTAATGCGGAAATCTGTAATTGCGTTTCGTAAAATGTACACGCTACTGTCTTTTTTTACTCATTGTGCAGTTATTGCGCATTCTTTGTCTCGTTGTTTTTCAAACACATACTTCTGTGGCTGTGTTTTACGCAGTTCGTAGTAGTATAGCCTCGTTTTCATTTTTTTCGGCGGCCATTTTTTCTCGCTTAGACGATTTTCGATCTTTGTAACTCGTCTAAATCGATGTCAATTGGAGTTCCAATTCACTCACAGACGTCCTGCCTGGTTCACCATGCTGTAAGTGACCTTTTTTTTATTTTTTAGTGTGCAATTAGTGTTTTTTTAATTGTTTTGGTTCCGCCGCTTATCTCGTAATTTTTTTCATCTCGTATTTTTTTTCTAAGTCCTGCGTCTTGTGTAAAAAAGTGCTACGGTTTAACGGCTCGCCTGCAATGAGCGCCTGCGGCGTTTATTGCCAAAGTGCTACAGCGCCAAAGTGCTGCGGCGCTCATCGCAAAGTCGTACGATTGGCAAAGTGGTACGGTTTAACAGCTCGCCGCACTGCGCGAGGCTCGCAGGGCGATGAGCGCCTGCGGCGCTCATCGCTAAGTCGTACACACCACACAACACAGCGTGACGACAAATCGTAGTTGGACAATTATAATATGTGATACATAAGTGAACTGTAAGCTAGTTATTTAAAACGTGTGTGTATATATATATATTTATATATATATCACATATTATAATTGTCAAACTGCGATTTGTCGCCACGCTTGCGAGCCTCGCAAAGCGAGCCGCTGAGGCATTGAAGTCTTCCGAAGATGCAGGACACACGCAGAAGGCGCACATTGCCCTGCGAGCTTTGCAAATCGAGGCGAGCAGTTGAGGCATTGAAGCACACGAGACTTAGGCTGAAATAAGCGCCGGATGCGCTCCGTAGTTGAGGCACACAGGACTTGAAGCTGCAAGCAGTTCAGGAACACCGAACTTAGGCTGCAAACAGTTGAGAAACACGGGACTTAGAAAAAAAAACCCGACCCGGAATCTCGGGGGCAAAAAAATCTGACCTTGGAAAAATACAAAGTTAACGGCCGAACCACGGAAATCGAAAAATAACGCAGGACTACGAAAATATACAACGGCAAAGACAGTAACACTTACACCAACAACGCTAGGCACGTGGGACTTTAAAAATAAAACAAACGACAGTCAACACGCGAAATACAAACATTCAGCAGACACACAGAGGAGAAACAGACAGACATGAGACAGGGGGAAGATGTTGGAAAGAGACACATGGCATTCCCAAGCACAAAACTTGCAGGTTAATGAACCCTGCAATGAGCGGCCCGGACAGTAGGCGGGAGGAAATATTCGCAATGAACAACGAAGGCGCTTAGAGAAGCAAAAGCATCACATTGTGTGGCAAACAGCATTGCCTGGCTTACAATTTTTTTGCCGACATTTTTGACGGGCAATTTGCAAGTATTTATATGTATACTAATTTAGTCATTATTAATCTATATATATATCACAAATAATAGTTGTCAAACTACGAAACGTCCTCACGCTTTACAAAGCGAGGGATGCAGTTCGGGCCGCAAATGCTGAATGTGGAGGCTCCAACGTCGGCTGCAATGAGCCTCATTGCAAGCCGCAAATGCGGACCATCGCAAAGCTCTAACACGCAATGACTAAATACGGACTTGCACAAAAAAATATGAGCCGCGAGACTTAGAAAAAAAATTACGAACTCGCAGAAATACAACCTTAACGGCCAAAGTGCGCACAGCGGAAAACATTAATAAAATACACACAAAAATTAAAGAAAAACTTTACCCACAGCAAAGGGGGACACCCAGGACATCTGGATGTGAGGTTACACCTCAATTTAAGTCCAATTTACCGAGTTTAGACACTCGAAAATCCCCTAAGCGAGAGAAAAAATGGCCGCCGAAGAAAACCAGGCTACACGACTCCTAAAGCCGCAAAACACCACCAAGCACATACGACTTTTACAAAAAGCTGTGAGAGGTACAAGATACACTATTAGCAAGGACGCTAAATCATCCACGCCCGCGTACCACATACACATTTGCCGCCATTTTACAACACTAACTTACAGAATGTGGAAGTACACAGTGACACTAACGGTTTCCCATCGCGCACGCAGCCTATTTACACTACAAACTGCACACATTGCTGACTCTTACACCTCAGCTCAACAACAGTGCAAAATCTACATTGTATGCTGCAGGAACATCAAAACAGATTGTTAGCTCTTCAGCACTTCAGCACATTGCTTGCTGAATATATTAATTACAAATAGGTAAAGTATATTCGTTTAGGATTTAATTAATTAATTATCATGAAAAACTACATATACACACAAAAACAAACACCACAGTATCGCAATAAATGGCAAAGCCCTTCACCACATGCCTCACAAGGAGCGCCAACGGTGCTCATAGGACACAAACTACACCAGGGGACAGGCTTGCAATAAGCGAAAAAAGGAGATCGGTGCGGACCTTACAATGACAGCAAAAGTGCCTCTGATAACAAAAAATACACCAACCAAGAGGCTTGCAATGAGCGCCAAAAGTGCTCATTGCAAGCCACGCAATGAGCGCCAAAGGCGCTCAGCGCGAGGCTCGCAATGATTGCCAAAGGATCTAAGACGACCAAAACACTTACTGTCTGTCGCAAACAGCATTCATTACCTGCCTTACAATTTTATTGACCCGTCATTTTTGACGGGCAAGTCGCTAGTAGATTAATAATGAGTATCGCAGTGTAATTTGATACATTTTGTATTGGACAAACGTGTTATTTATATTGACGAGCTTTCAAGAGGTTCAACCTCTCTTTATCAAGTCTCAAACAATACTAACATGAGATGGAACCCTCAGTTTGAATAAAAACAGGGATGCAGAGAGAGCAGGGACAGCATCTGACATCAACAAAACATAGTAAAGGAAACCTATTTATACATACTTTATACACATATAAATTAATATATACAGTGGGGGGGAAAAGTATTTGATCCCTTGATGATTTTGAACGTTTCTCCACTGACAAAGAAATGATCAGTCTATAATTTTAATAGTAGGTGTATTTTAACAGTGAGAGACGGAACAAAAACAAAAACCAAGAAAAACACATGTCAAAAAACGTAAAAATTAATTTGCAGGTCAATGATGGAAATAAGTATTTGACCCCTTCGTCTTAGTACTTGGTGGCAAAACCCCTGTTGGCAATCACAGAGGTCAGACATTTCTTGTAGTTGGCTACCAGGTTTGCACACATCTCAGGAGGGATTTTGTCCAACACCTCTTTGCAGATCCTCTCCAAGTCATTAAGGTTTTGAGGCTGATGTTTGGCAACTCGAACTTTCAGCTCCCTCCACAAATTTTTCTATGGGATTAAGGTCTGGAGATTGATTAGGCCACTCCAGGACCTTAATGTGCTTCTTTTTGAGCCACTCCTTTGTTGCCTTGGCTTTGTGTTTTGGGTCATTGTCATGCTGGAATACTCATCCACGACCCATTTCCAATGTCCTGGCTGAAGGAAGGAGGTTCTCACCCAAGATTTGATGGTCCATGGCCCCGTCCATTGTCCCTTTGATGCGGTGCAGTTGTCCTATCCCCTTAGCAGAAAAACCCCGCCAAAGCATAATATTTCCACCTCCATGTTTGACTGTGGGGATGATGTTCTTGGGGTTATAGGCAGCATTCCTCCTCCTCCAAACACGGTGAGTTGAGCTGATGCCAAAGAGCTCGATTTTGGTCTCATCTGACAACACCACTTTCACCCAGTTCTCCTCTGAATCATTCAGATTTTCTTTGGCAGACTTCAGAGAGGTCTGTACATGTGCTTTCTTGAGCAGGCGGAACATGCAGGCACTGCAGGATTTCAGTCCTTCACGATGTAGTGTGTTACCAATTATTTTCTTG
The DNA here is from genome assembly GCA_027410445.1 of Discoglossus pictus. Taxonomy (NCBI): domain Eukaryota; kingdom Metazoa; phylum Chordata; class Amphibia; order Anura; family Alytidae; genus Discoglossus; species Discoglossus pictus. Next base: position 308,971,299 of record CM050164.1, on the reverse strand, counting down.
GTGACTATGGTCCAAGCTGCTTTGAAATCATTAACAAGATCTTCCCGTGTAGTTCTGGGCTGATTCCATTACCGTTCTCACGATCATTGAAACTCCACCAGATGAGATCTTGCATGGAGCACCAGACCGAGGGAGACTGGCAGTTATTTTGTGTTTCTTCCATTTGCGAATAATTGCACCAACTGTTGTCACCTTGTTACCAAGCTGCTTGGGGATGGTCTTCTAGCCCATTTCAGCCTTGTGCAGGTCTACAATATTGTCCCTGACATCCTTGGATAGCTCTTTGGTCTTGGCCATAGTGGAGAGTTTGGAATCTGATTGATTGCATCTGTGGACAGGTGTCTTTTATACAGGTAACGAGCTGAGATTAGTAGCACTCCCTTTAAGAGATTGATCCTATTCTCAGCTCGTTACTTGTATAAAAGACACCCGGGAGACAGAAATCTTGCTGATTGATAGGGTATCAAATACTTATTTCCCCCTCTGACCTGCAAATCAATTTATAACTTTTGTGACATGTGTTTGTCTTGTTTTTTTGTATTTTTTATTTATTCTGTCTCTCACTGTTAAAATACAGCTACCATTAAAATTATAGACTGATCTTTTGTTTGTCAGTGGACAAACGTTCAAAATCAGCAGGGGATCAAATACTTTTTCCCCCCCACTGTACATGAGAAAACAGAGCACTGTAATCCACAGTGATATATTTCCTCTTCGACAAACATCTCACTAAGAGTGCCAGCCTGTTATGGTATAATAAGAAAAGAATCACATAAAATTGTGATAATGTGTTAGAAAACCCAAGTCCACATTAAGTCCTGTATTTTTAGTGTTGACGAATGTGATCATCTTAATTTCAAATTCTTTTCTCTCTTGGATGTTTTGAAATTTTCCTCTGAGTATTTTGACTTTTCCGTTTTGGATGCAGTGATCAATCATTGATGGATTACAGTGGACTGTATTTTCATGCATATATTGTTGTTTATGTGTATATATGTTTCCTTTGCTATGTTTTGTTAATTCCCATGTATGTATTTACCTGATGTCATATGCTGTCTTCACTCTCTCTGCATCTGCTGTTGTTATTCAAACTGAGGGTTCCATCTCATGTTAGATTGCTTTAGACTTGATAAAGAGAGGTTGAACCTCTCGAAAGCTCCTCATTATATATAACACGTTTGTCCAATACAAAAGGTATCAAATTATACTGCCATACTCATTATATATATATATATATATATATATATATATATATATATAGTGCCTGGATTGTTTAAGGATTTGCATCATTTAATTTACAGAACATGCCCACAACTTTGAAGATATATTGTGAAGCAGACAACAAATAGGACAAAATAACAGAAAAAGTAAAAAAGGTAAATGTGCATAACTATTCACCCCCCTAAAGTCAAAACTTAGTAGAGCCACCTTTTGCTGCAATCACACCTCCAAGTCGCTTTGGATAATTCTCTATTATTATTATTATTTATTATTATTATCTTTATTTATATTGTGCCAACATATTCCGTAGCGCTGTACACAAGTTTAGTACATGGCAAAAAACAAACTTAACACCTTATAAAGAATGGAGGGCCCTGTTTTTGAGCATATAATCAAATGTACATAGTGCTTGTTTCCAAGACACGGACAAACGATTTAAAACTCGCAAACTTACAATCTATGAGCTTGCCACATCTTACCGCTGAGATTATTGTCCATTCCTCCTTGCAAAACTGCTCAAGCTCCTTCAAGTTGGATGGTTTGTGCTTATGAACAGCAATCTTTAAGTCTGACCACAGATTTTCTGTTGGATTGAGGTCTGGGCTTTGACTAGGCCATTCCAACACATTTACATGTTTCCCCTTAAATCACTCAAGTGTTGCTTTAGCAGTGTGTTTGGGGTCATTGTCCTGCTGGAAGGTGAACCTCCGTCCTAGCCTCAAATCACGAACAAAGTGGTACAGGTTTTGCTCAAGAATATTCCTGTATTTAGCACCATCCATCTTTCCCCAGTTTCCCAGTCCTGCCTGCTGAAAAAGATTCTTTGGGTGATGTGATGTGTTGGGTTTGCTACAGATATAGCGTTTTCTTTGATGGCCGAAAAGTTACATTTTTGTCTCATCAGACCAGAGCACCTTCCTCCATACATTTTGGGAGTCTCCCACATGCCTTTTCACAAACTCAAAACATACCATTTTGTTTTTTGCTGAAAGTAATGGCTTTCTTCTGGCCACTCTGCCATAAAGCCCAACTCTATGTAGTGTACGGCTTTTTGCCGTCCTATGTACAGAAACTCTAGTCTCTGCTGTGGAACTCTCCGGCTCCTCCAGGGTTACCTTGGATCTCTTCAATTAAATAGATACTAGCGACTTACCCATCAAAAAATGGTGGTCAATAACATTTTAAAGCTGGGAATACTGTTTGATACAATGTGATTCTCTGACACTCTTAACCAGTAAACTTGTATTTTAACAACTGGTAAAGGATCATTTTTTTAACCAAATTAAACTTTTTAATTGTTATGTATGCATAAATAATATAACAATGGATGAAGTTTGTATGAATAAATTGTTGTAAACGATTACATAATGCTTTGCAACAAGCAACTTATATTTGAAACATTAGTGAAGCATTTTTATTAACATACTAACATTTTTAACTCTGAGGTATGGATGAGTAACATAACATTAGGTCAACTTTATATAAATGAGTATATTAAACCATTACATAATGGTTTGTAACATGCAACTTGTATTTAAAGTACTGTTAAACCACATAGGTATTGAATCCAGAGGAAGGCAAACAGTAAAAAAAACATTAAAATATAGCCAATTGTATCAAAGATGGAAATAAATTAATTCCTTCCTTATCCCATTAACTGGCAGTTGGATTACTCCCTGGATCAATACTATACTACTATAGTACTATACTAATATTTAATTATACATTTAATTTTTACAACAAATGATCAACCTCCTCCTGACATGAACCCTCAATTGAATACAATGAAACAACTTTTGTGACCTTTGAAAAAAATATGTTAACTTTACAAACATGAAGTGATAAAACGCAACTGTTTTGTGGGGCCAATCCTGGCAAAAGGCCACTTTCAAGACATTCCAATATTTTTTGTTTTTGCATGTCCAAGTGGTTCCCTTAAAAAGAGCCCAGCATACTTTTAATTTTATCTATGGGATATAACCACTGTTTATTGTTGTTTTTTTTTTGTTATTGTTGTAGTTTTATAAAATTGTACATGGAGTTTCATATGTGAAATAGTGGTCTCTAAAAAGAGCTCAAGTGACATTAAATTTCGTCCTGGAAATGAAACCACTATTCTCTATGTTTACAAAACCTCATAGTACACAATGTTTTTTGTAAAAATGCGTCCATCGTGAAATAGATCACCCTGACTTGGGTTGTCGTCAATTGAAACTTTAATCTCATCTGGATTTGTGCACCTTGAAAAAGCAACATAGAGTTGTCCATGTGCAAAAACAGGTTCCTGTAAAAAAATACCCACAGACTTAAAAGTTTGTCCTTGGGATTATTTATGGTCATGGCAAATGCCATAACTGGAAATTGTCTCCTTTGAAGGACCAAAGGCAAACCACTCTCACGTGGAGCCAAATCAATTTTTGGTATAAAAACTCATTCACCTTTATGGGTACCAGTCATAATTTCTGCATGTACGAAATTATCTTTTAAATCGTGCACAATTAATCTGGTCCCATTACAAAGTCTTTTTTTAAATTCATATTTCTCAATAGCATGACAATTGCCTCTTTTTTCATTTGCAAAACATGTGGTGGCATTCCAGATGGTGTTAAAGAATTAATACATTCTATACTAAAGTAAGATTCACTGTCTTTATCGTCAGCCAGAACTGAATCTGCACTGTAATAATTATTTTGGGGTGCGTTGATGAATTTTAAAATTTTGTTATTTAGATTCAAGGCATCTATAGTTTTGGATGTTAATATCACTTTGTTTGCAATGTCGGAGTAATTGTCGTTATTCAGAGTGTTTAGAAAGATTGCTGATATGAGTGATTCCTTGCAAACTATTTTTGATGGAATTTCAGTGGTATCATTAGGTAAATCATGTATTTGTGGATGTTTTCCTTTTCCAATTTTTGTCCTTCAGATCTCATATTTGATTCTAATTTGAGGTGTGTAAATATTTTCCACAGTTTACTTGATACATGTTTCAATGATGTCAGTCCTATTTCCATGTGGCACAACAGGTAATGTTTGCCTAAAATCTCCTCCTAACAACATCACCTTTCCCCCAAATGGCAAATTATTATACATCACTTCTTTTAAGACTCTATCATCACATTACAAGGCATGACATGACATCATTGTTGCCTCATCTATAATAATTCATTTTTTGCTTGTAAAGAATTCAGTCGAATATCTGACACTGATGTTTCTAAAATGGGAACTGGCAGTTTAAATCCACTATGCACAGTTCTGCCACCTTCTAACAAAAGTGCAGCAATTCCAGTTGTTGCAAATGGCATTGCTATTTGACCCTGTGCTCGAATGTAACTCATCAAACAATTGTACAGATACGTTTTTCCTGATCCACCAGGGCCATCTAGATAGAAAAATGGTCTTTGACCATTTCATCATCTGTGATGGCATTAAATGCTTGCAATTGTAAAGTATTTAAAGTTGCCAGTTTTTCTTGTGCTTTTTTGTTGTTGAAGCTCATTGTCATAATCATCAAAGTTGATGTAATTTATAAGTCCTGGATCAGACAAATTAAAACTTGCACAATTTAATCCATGAACAAGAAAGATTTCTTGAATTTCCATTAAAGCTTTTAAGAGTGCAATGGGCTCATTGTAACGTTTCAAGAAGTCTTCAGACATTATTAATTAAAATGTTTCCCACAAAGCAAATGCATCAGGTACATTGCAAAAGATGCAAATGAATGTAAATTGTTCTCTCATTTGCTTTGGCATTTGACATAGTGCTGCTTCTTCCAGACACCTCTCCCATTCTGTATCATCTGCTATGATGTTTTGATGTCTTGCAGCTAATAGGAAAGTATCATAAACTATGCCATTCACTGTGCGTAAATGTTCATAACTTTGTGCACCGGGAACATGTAAAAGAAGTAATCTTAAACTGAAACATTCAAATTTGTGGTATATCTCTTTTTCGTTTTTGCCATAGACCATTTACAAATACATAGTGATATGGAATCTCAATGTATAAAAATTGCCTGGCCTCAGTGTCCTGGCAGTTTAATTAAAACCAAGCAGTAAGTGTTGTTTCTCGATGTTCACTTTGCGCTAAGGCAGTTCTTTCATTGCCTGCAGTAAAGCAAACAAACTGACTGTGTGGCAAATGGACAGCTAATCGATACACAGCATGTGACCGATCATGCATCTCAAATTTCAGAAACCGCCACATTGCTTCTGGTGCACTGACATAGCGAGCATCTAAATAACATGAAATTTCGTCATGTAAAATTGGATTTTCGTTTTGTTCACCTTGCACAACAGTTGCTGCATCATACGCTTGTATATGTATTTTTTTTTTTATATTTTTTTTTTTTATTTTAACAAATATATTACATCACCAGAAAAAGAATAATAAACATACAATACACAAAAACAAACAGAGATAACGAACAAACATTGTACCAACGATATACTCCAAAAGTAGAACGGTTTTCTAGATTATATAATACAATGAAAAGGTACAATGTACATCCATACTGGCATTCGCTCAGATTCGAGGCAGATAACATGTTTAAACACATGGGCCAATGAGGAGAATTAGGTCCGAATGGAGTTACACCCGAGAAATAGTAAGGTAAGTACTATTTCCCCCTGCCCTCTGGCTAAAATGTACTATGTTTGATGTAGTTGTCTCATTTAGACCAATTTATCATATTTCTATTTTTTGCATTAGCCAGACTATAAGCGTTGAGATATAGGTCTCTGTTATAACAAATAGTGTTGATTAACTCTCTAATTGTAGGTATATCTGGGGTTTTCCAGTATTTTACTAGCAGCCATTTGGCCCCCAAGAGGACATGCGAAACCAAGTTCCTTTCCACTGGGGAGAGAAACTCCAACCCTCTATGGAGGATGGCCACTTGAGGGGTACAAGGAATATGTTTATCTAAAACTCTAGCTAGAAGTTGACAAATTTCTACCCACATATCTGAGATCTTTTTACACTTCCACCAGACATGGGAGTCATCTCCTAGAAAACTGCACTGTTTCCAGCAAAGGGCGTCCCCTTTTGTATTAAATTTTGACATTCTAACCGGGGTTAAATGCCATCTGTGTAAGATTTTAAAAAAGAGTTCCAGATAAGCTGGATTTATGGCGGATTTCTTAATCAACATTATAATATCCCTCCAATTGTCTTCATCAAGAGCCATATTAAGATCTAGTTCCCAGCCTATGATTCCCTTACTTTTAATAAACGGAGTAATCTCGCTTATAATCTTATTGCAGTTTGAAATAATATGATGATTCCTTCTCTTTATAATTAGTTCTTCTATTTTAGTAGGTGAATTTATTTCTAGGGTTTTAAATCCCCAAGACATTAAAGCTTGTTTTAAGCTTTCGTAATTTAGCCATGAGAGTTTTTCCAGGTTATATTTTTTCATTAACTCTGAATATGTCAGAAGATTGTTATTGTAATATAATTCTGATACCAAGGAAATGCCTCCTCTATACAAAAGATAACAGTTTACGGAGGGGTCTCTGGAGTATACCAATTCAATAGGGGTGGCTAAAGATGGAAAATGTGTTATTTGCATTCTCTCTTTATTCTTATACCAAAATTTTACTAGAAATTGTATATTTTTTGGTAGTTTACCCAGTGAATTCTTATTGTAGTATGGTAGCCATAATAGGTTCTTTATAGAAGAGTCACAAAGAATAGCCTCTTCAAGGGCAAGCCATCTGGGTTTCTCCTGGAGGGTGTTCCAATTTATAAGTTGCGCGATGATAATTTTATGATATATGTCTTTTATACTAGGGGCATTTAAGCCTCCTTTTTCATATTTCTTACTGACCACGCTTTTCATGATTCTACTTTTTTTCCCACCATATATGTATTTATCCAAAATATCCTGAATGGTTTTCAGATAATTATTTGATATTCTATCAGGTATAGATCTTAAGCAATAGGTAATTTTTGGGACAATACTCATGTTGATTGCAGCGATTCTCGCCGACCAGGGCAGGTTAAGAGATCTCCAATTACATAGAATAGGTCTAATTTGTTTCATCACATCCTCCAAGTTAGATTTAAGGATATCCTTAACTCCAAATGACATTTTTATACCCAAATGGACGATATATTCGGATTTCCAATTATACAAGGATAATTTTTCCAATCTATTTTTAACTTCCAGTTTAAACCCTCTCATTAAGGTATTAGATTTTAAATTATTTATCTTAAAATATGATAGTCTTCCAAATTCTTCAAGAATTTCTTGTAATTTTGGGCATGCCTCCTCCGGGTTGGTCATGGTAATGACAAAATCGTCTGCGAAACCCATAAATTTAAATTCCTCCTTATTAATAATTACACCCTCTATAGCTTTACACTCTCGAATATAGATAGCTAAAGGTTCTATAAAGAGGATGAACAATAGAGGGGATAGGGGACATCCCTGCCGAGTGCCATTTCCAATTTTAAACTTTTCTGACTCGAAGTCAGGGTTTGTAATATATGCCATAGGATTGGCATACAGGGCTTTAACGGATCTCGAAGCAAAATCATTAAATCCGAATTTCCTCAGGACCGCCTGAAGAAATTCCAGTTGACCCTGTCGAATGCCTTTTCGGCATCCAAAGACAGGGCCAATAAGGGTATATCCTGTTCTACCACATAGTTTAAAATATCAATCATTAGTCTAGAATTATCAGATGCTTGGCGACCAGGAATAAAGCCTGTTTGGTCTCTATAAATCAACTGATTGATTATAGTTTTTAGTCTATTAGCCAATATTTTGGCGTAGATTTTTATATCTAAATTAATCAGAGATATTGGTCGGTAACTCCCGCACTACTCCGGATTTTTACCTTTTTTCAAAATGTTGATTATTTTAGTCTCTGACATCTCAGGGGGGATATGCCCTGTTTGTTTTATTTCATTAAATAGGTTGCATAAATGACTCTTTAGTTCAGACACAAAAGATTTGTAAAACAGAGAGTCATATCCATCTACCCCCGGGGATTTGTTGGATTTGCCGCTATTAATTGTTTCAGTGATTTCCTCGATGGTTATCTCACTGTCTAAATATTCACTATCCTTTTCTGAAACCCTAGGAAACTTGATCTTACCTAGGAAGGATTCAATTTCTTCTTTGCCAGGAAGTTTAAACCGCTTATCATTTCCTAGATTGTACAATTCGGTATAATAGTCCTGGAATATTACACTAATTTTATCGGGGTGTAGATGAATTTTACCCTCTTTATCTCTGATTTTTTAAATCCTGTTCTGACTACGTTGCTTCTTTAGTCTGTTAGCAAGATATTTACCAGATTTATTACCGTATAGAAAGTGGGATTGCTGATATCTCCAAAGGATTTTTTTTTATTTGATTATGTATCTCCTTAATTTTTCCTCTTAGTTCTTTACTTGAGTTCTTCATATTATCCTGATGTAACTTTTCTAATTCTATATAAAGGAGATTTAGTGACTTGCCCTGATTTCTCTTATTTTCGGCTGCTCTAGCGATTAGTATCCCTCGGATAAACGACTTGAAGGCGCACCATAATGTCTTTGCTGACTTTACAGAGTCCTTATTTATTTAAAAAAATTCCTGTATATCTCTTTTGATAGCGGAAACAGATTCGTTTTTTTTAAGTAGCAATGGGTTGATTTTCCAACTGTTCTTAGGTAACACCTTATTTGTCTCTTCCAAGATAATACTGTTAATAGAATGGTCTGACCAAGGTGCCAAAATTATTTCAGAATGTTCTATCATTCGCACTGTGCTTGCATCTGCAAAAATATAGTCTATACGAGAATAGGATTGATAGCGATTAGAGAAAAAGGTGAATTATTTTTGGTCTGGATGGAACACCCTCCAGGAGTCTAGTAGTTCATAGCTCTTAATCAAGCTAGAGAACTCAGAGGCGGCTTTACTGATATGGGTTTCCGACTTGACTTTGTAGGACCTCTGTTTATCCATTAGCACATTAGTTACCAGGTTAAAGTCCACGAATTAAATAATCAATCCCTTTTTAAATTTAAAAATATCTCTTAGTAAATTTTTAAGATATCTATTTTGGTTTTTATTTGGCAAATAGACATTAACCAAGGTTATCAATCTATTGTTTATAAGGCCAACCCATATTATATATCTCCCCAAGGGATCTATTTTTTTAAATTCTTCAGCCACCACTAACCTTTTGTTAAAGAAGATCGACTCCTTTTGATTTGTTGTTATATGTGGAGTCAATTCTAGTTGGGTAAGATTTATTGGACATATATTGCACTGACTCCCTCTTTAGGTGGGTTTCTTGAAGGCAGAGAATATCCGCCTGAATCTTATTATAATTCAAAAAGGCTATTTTCCTCTTTGTTACTGAGTTCAGACCATTTACATTATGCGAGATGATTTTTAATCCTTTACCCATTGGCAAGGTTTTTAGATTCCTCCCATGTCATAAGTAATAAAATTCCCACTTTACATTGCCTCAGATAATTCCAAAATACAATCATCATTCTTTCAACATAAATATTCATACATATTGAACCTAAGTCAACCAACATCCTGGACTCTGGTTAACAGGGCGATAGCCTGATATAGGGAAATGTCAGGGGTGGCTACCCACCTTTGGTAGGGAGATCTGCAGATAAGCAAAGGAAAGAAGAAGAAAAGAGAAAGGAGAAGAGAAAGGAAAAAAATAGAGGAGAGAAGATACCATTGAAGAGATTGCTTGTTAAGTAATGGGTTAAGCAAGCATATATGCCCTTGCAAAACCAATGTAGATGGTTATAAACTTCTAGAAGAATATATTAACCCTTAACACTCCTCCCGTAAGGGGGGCGGAGTACATAACTTCCTTTCCCAGCTCTACCTCCGTTGCCCACCCCCCCCCCCCCTCCCCCATCTCACCTCCTCCCTATCCTCTTTAGGTGCTGTGATATTGTATTAAGAAAGTATCCCCTTCCAGAGGGTAGTGAGAGTGTAAGACATCCTGCTTCTAATGGATGAGCATTAACCTCTAAATTCAGATATGTGCTATAAAAATTATTATGAGGTATTCCCCTTTAAATTGGGGAACCAAGGTGGCTATGAAAAAAAAAAAAAAACTTACATCATATAATCCTATAAGGGAATTCTCAATTATATAGTGAAGGGAAGTAATTAGAGAGAACAGGGACGGATCTGGGGAGAAGAGAGGAAAGGCATAGGAGGCAGGAAACAGAGAAATTACATATGGGAGGAGATCCTTTTTCAACTTTATACCATATGAAAATCTTCTTCTAATCTATCTAATGAACTAACAATATATTCCTAGTAAGTCTAGAAACATTGTCCCCTTCTGTATATGGGTACATTTACATTTTTTAGCTTATCCTTGTATGCCAGGTCAAGTTACTGGCAGACAGTATCATTTTTTCAGCCCCTTTAACCTCCTTACCTATATCAATCTGCCATTCTTTCAGCAATTTTATACCTTCCTGGACTGTTTTAATCCTATACCAATTTAAATCCTTATATACGGAAATACCCATTGGAGAGATCCATTTATACTTAATTTCTCTCTGTCTTAATATCTGGGTTATTTCTGAGAATTCTCTCCTCCTAGCTAGTGTCTGAGCTGATAAATCTGTAAATATTTTGATATGTTCATATGGGGAGGGTAGACCTTTCTTTTCATATGAGGCCCTTACAATTGTTTCTTTGTATGATCTAGAGTACAGTCTCAGGATAACGTCTCTGGGTAAGGACTTATGTAAGTGTCTGGCTAGAGGCAGCCTATGGATACTGTCAATAGTATTTTCTGATTTTGAAGTATTTGGGACCAATTTCCCCAATAAGTCCTCCACATAAGTTTTCAAATTGTTCTCTGGTATCGTCTCCGATATGCCTCTCAAACGCAGATTGTTTATCCTACTGCGGTCTTCAATTGAAGTCATTTTTAGCTGCAGGTCCTCTAATTTGTTTTCTAGAGTCGTAGTGTATATTAGTAAGCTGTTATTATCTGTGATTAATTTGTCACAGACTTTTTCGATCAAGTCCACTCTTTCCTTAACTTCTTTAATGAGTTGTGTATTTTCGGTGATTTTTTTGGTCAGGTCTGCCACAAGGCTAGTTTGAAAGTTTTGAAATAGTTCTCTCATTTTTGAGCATGTCAGGATATCTTCTTCATCAGAAAAGGAGCTCCCCGTGCTCACAGTTTGGGAGGCTTTTTCTGGCGAGCGATTAGCCCCCTCATTAAGGTGAGTATCTTTCTCAGTATTAGAGGTATTAGCACCTTTGCTCCTGGGAGAAAAAATATTCTGTGTTCTTAAAATTTCAGCTCTTTTGTCTCTTGCTTTCATTTTAGACGGTATCTTTGCGAGTTTGCCTTTAAATGTAGGCCTGCGTATATCAGGATAAATTTCCACCAGAAATTTGAGTAAACACATTAACTGAGAATTGACTGCAGAGACTTTAGTTTACCTGGCGTGTCCTCTAGTGTCAAGGCGCAATTTCCAGAACTCAGCTGCACGCCCTGCCTTTCCCATTAGCAGTTATACTCTACTATGAAACTGACTATTGGCTAATGTTCCTCTTGAAACTGCTTTCCATGGGCATAGCTGTTAGCCTACATAACTAGGAGCGGGAGGGGGCGCTGTGGAGCTGATAAAACTATTGTTGTTTGTAAACCTTCGCCCTTTAATAATTATTTTTAGTTTGGGAAACTTGTTGTCTTATTTATAATATCCAAATTTTAAGATATTGCTGGAGGTTTAAGGACTTAAAGATTTGGAAAAACTTCTGCTTATTTGTCCGTACACCTTTTAGCCTTTCTTTTTTTCTTTTCTCCCTCTTTTATCTAGTCTGTATGGCCTTTGGCCCATATCATTATGTATATCACTCTAGATATGGAGTTGACAATTCACCAATAAAATGAAGACATGAGAGTTATTATTACCTCACTGATGAAGGCCCCAAGGTGTCTCAGGGAGTCTGGAAATTTCTTTATATAAGTATAACATACCTCTTAAATGTCCAGATTGTTTCCTGTGTTCCAATTTCTTCACCTTACCCTCCAGCATCCAGACTGACCGTTCCCAACTATATTCCGAATTCCACTAGGGCAATATGTACAGGAACATCAACTCCCTCCATGTCTCTTTTATCCCTGAACCAGTATAAGTGAAGCACCTCCTAGGTCAGGCATTATCCACAAAAGCACCTCCAGCTTCTCCTGCCCTCCCAGGCTGTCTCATGCTGCCTGTCATCAGCGTCAGTAGGAGCCCACGGACTTCTCCCCAGATCTTAGGCTATCTTGGGGCTTGTAACAGTCGCCAGGGAGAGCTCAGGTCGTCTGCGTGGTTCTGGAACCAGTCTCCGGTGTGTTTAAAAATGGCGCGGTTTTTCGGAGCTCCGGCTCTCTATGAGCCTCCCCGCTTCTCTTGACGTCTCCTCCCCCTTCTCCAGGGTCCTGCGCATCACACACTATGTTTCACTCAGTATGGCTACCGCTCCCCCATCATCACTGGCAGCGTTGCCGGGGGTCCTACCCTCAATTATGGAGAGAGTGGCGTCGTTCTGGTAGCACTTGTGCAGTCTCCCCTTCTCTGCTTGTTGGCTCAGCTCCTCATCTCAGCAGTGCTGCAGTCTCCCTACCACCCTGAAGCTGGCTGTAAGCTAGCATGACTCCATTTCCTGTCACGCCCCTCTGTGTGTCTCACAGCACAGCATATCCCACGCTTGTATATATATTTATACACATATTTAATGGATTTAATAGAAGTGCAAGCTTCCACATTTATCTGTGCATTGTACTTCATCAGCAAATGTGGATTGTATGGAACTAAATACAGTATCTATTATCGATCTTTTGGCCCTGGATAATAGCTGTTTGTCCTTCTCTTCTTTTATAAAAAGGGTATCCATCACAATAAGCATACGTTTGCATTTGAAATTATTTTGGGAACTCTTTTGTACATTTTTTTTTTCCATACATGGTGAATTTGGATTGATATCTCCACATGGCCCATGAATCATTCTGTGTGTTACAATCTCATAAAGTTTTGAATATTTTTCTGGATGTGGCAGTTCAGCAGTAATTACTGAATCCACTCTTTCTGCCGTATTCAATTTATCTTTTTTCTGCAGGATTAAAAGTATGTGTGCATGTGGCAGGCCTCTTTTTTAAAATTCTATGGTATAAACAAAAGCCACACATGTTCCAAATAACTGTGCTTTAGTTATATCATGTATTAATGAATATAGTTTTATTTTGAATACTCTTGCCGCTAAATCTGGTCGGTCAGAAGTAGTTTATCCAAGATTCAAATTTTCCTTGATCTCTGGCCATTGTGGATTACATGTGAATGTAATGAATAAATCTGGTTTTCCAAATGTTGTGACAATAGCCATGGCATCATTATATCTTTCTCGCATTTCTCTGTTGGTAGCCAATTCAGCGACATAATCCATCAATCCACAAAATTGCTCTATGCTAAGCTTTTTTCTGTTGAAATTTGATAAAATTTAGATTATTTGCTTCGACTTGTAGATAGTAATTAATAGTCCATTGTTGTGTGAGTTTGCCCCGCATAAAATAGGATTAAAATAATCCTGAAGTTTGTTCCACTTTATATTCCAGCATAGAAATGTTGCTTCTAACACAAACTTTACTATTGGGATAACTATGCAATTTTAATTGTGGTTCCCATCCTGGCTCACCATTTGAAAATAAAGTGAAATATGTAATTGGATCCAAATTACAAATTAATATATTTATGTTTATAAAAGGTTGGTCTTCATTGCGTGGATATAGTCTAATATCCCACTGAAAAGGTGGTTCACCATCCTCATTTTTAAAGACCATGGCAACCTCATTTACTGTTGTACAGTATTGTGATCGCTTTTTAAAACCATATTTACTCTTGGCATTGGCAATTGATGTATTTGAGCATGTAGCTGTTGTTCTTTTTCAACCTGTGCTAATTGTTTGTATGCTTGACTGTATGGGTTGTTGGACATAATTTTATCCAGCTGTTCAAAGACAATGCGCAAACACTGTTTATTTTCTGGAAGCGTCATCTGTTGTTCAACAGCTTCCATTGTATCTAAGATAACTGTGCAAATTTTGCTCTTTGCTCTCCTTCTTGTGGGTGTAAATGTGAAGTGCGGTGGTAAATTTGTCCTTGAACTCGAAAACAATATGGACCATGTCATGGGGCATTTTCTGCTAAAGTAGCACCCATAGAAGCAAATGAAGCTATAAGACCTAATGTTTTTGTTTTTTTTAAATTGGTATAATTTGGAAATGTTGGATCGCTCATGATACTTTGTAAGTAATCTGGAAATGTTTCTCTTTGTGTAAGTCTTACCTTGCCTTTCTCACAGCAACTAATGAAGTCTCCGTCAGTTGGTCTTTCCTTGAGAAAACGATAGGCCCCACAAAACTGACAAACCACATTGAGTAATCCACAAAAATGAGTGCCTACTGTTAGTGCTGTAATGAAAGAAGTATCCTGAGCGTCCTCAACATAGATATCACTCTAACTTTCTATATCTACATTGGTGTCACGTGTATGAACATTGGTGTCATGAGGCAATATTAAATCATTAGGCAATGTTTCACAAACATGTTTTTGTTTACTTTTTCTTTTCTTTGAAGCTCCAGCACACTCACTTTGTGCTTTCTTACTCATTTTTCTTTTATTTAAAAGCCTCTGTTGGTCTTCTCTTAAGCGTCTCGGGGGACTGTGCATCTCTCCACCTTTGCTTCCTTTCCCTTGCCGCTCTTCTTTTGCGTTCAATCCTGTCTTCTCCGTTGTACGCCATTGTAATCTATAATAGTAAATACAGATGTAAGATGTAATGTTTTTTTGTATTGTACATATTGTTTGTAGCTGCTCTCAATGCAAAACCTAAATAGCATTAATAAAAGAATGCAATGATTTGAAAAGCATTTTGAATTTTTCCATGAAATAAATTAATGCATTATTTATTTATTTTTCTTGGCATACATTAAAAAGTAAAGCAATGCACATCTATATATTAATAAATTAGATTTTTTTTTTTATAATTATTTATTAAGTCATTAATAAGTGAATATAGGTTAATAAATGAACCAATAACTGACATCAATTCTAAACCTAAATAAGCAATTATGTTTTCCTAAAGAAGGGCAAACACAAAGATCTATGAGCAAAGTTTGGATGGGCTTAAAATAATGTGCAATTTTGTAATTTTATTAATGTTGAAATCAATTGACTTACGAGGTGTAATTTGCTTTCTTTAAAAGTTCATTAGGTAAACATATACTGTATGTATGCCTAATTTATTTATTTTGTTTATTATGAATGAATAATGAAATACTAAGGACCTCATTCATTTGCAAATTGTGCAATGCAATAGGGCACTATATAAGCACATAGCATAATTTTTACAAAAGTTTTTAGTTGGTGAAAACCTTGGTTTTGGATTGATGTTCATTAACTAAAAAGTTCTGTAAAAATAATATGCTATGGCCTTATATAGAGCCCTATTCAATTTGGCAAATGCAATGGAATGAGGGCCTAAATGAATATAGGTTAATTAATTGGTCATTAACTGTCATCGATGCAAAACAAAAATGGCATCATCAAATCATATACCTGAAATGTATGTTATTACAGATAAAATCCTGCAAAATTCACTCTATGTCTTCAGTCAGGTGCAGAGATGAGTAATCTGTGAAATAACATAAAAATCATTTTTAATGTTTGTATTCAATTAATTTGTGACACATTGAAACTATGATGTTTAATTGGCATAGATGAAAAACCAACGCATAATGATCAATATTTTCATAAATAAAAGCAGTCTAAAATATTAAATGTAGAACGTCAGAATCTAAGAAACTGCTTTAAATATTGAAGTGCTTTGAAGGTCCTATCCCTGACAGGCAATTATAAGCTCCCCAGATATATAATTGGTTTGTAAAATGTACATATATTTTACTTTTTTTTTTTATTATTATTAATTATTAGATCCAAAAGCAATGTACATGAATGAGCAGTAAAGCAGATATATAAGTGCATGTTAAAAATTGTTATTCTTTTTATTGCAGTATAAAATGTAAAAATATTTTTTGTAATGATTACTAATTATTAACTAATTAATATATTAATATATGTTAATGAATCAATAACTGTCATCAATCCAAAATAAAAAAAACGTAATCCTTTTTGGTTCCATAAGAACATAATTAAATGATATACCTGTAAAGGTGATCTTTATTCTGTTCAAAGGCTGCAAACGTAATATTTGGATTCATCCCTATGAGGCAATCAGCAGCAACACGGATATGTGTATAGTAAAATATACATATTGTTTCTGGTGTTTGTTTGTTTTTGGTAATATACTAATTAATAATTAATAAATTAATGTACATTAATAATCAATTAATCAATGACTAAATGTACTTTAAAGAGCTAAGCATTAATATATTAATAAACTAAAGGCATTATAAAATATAGAATCTTTGTTGTTCATAATGATTACTAATAATTAAATAATAAAATAATATACATTAATAATTAATCAATGTCTAAATATATTAGAAAGAGGTAAGCATTAATGTATTAATAAACTTTAGGCATTTTAGAATTTTACAAAAATGTTTTGATAATGATTACTAATTAATGATTTACATTAGTAATTAATTATTTAATTAATATATTATAAACAGCTAAGCTTTAAAGTATTGATAAAGTAAAGCAAGTATAAGTTTGTTGCTCATTTTTTTAACTAATAATAAATAAACATTTTTAAGAATAGTTTATTAATTATTTATAAATGATTATTAATATACATTACTATACTTTACCTATTTATATTTAATATTTAGCAATCAGTACCCTGAAGAGCTAACAATCTCTTTGGATTTTCCAGCAGCAGAAAATGTTCACTCAGACTGTCATCACCTGAGGAGAAAGTGTCAGTTCTGTGGCAAGTGTGCCCTATATATAGGCTGCGTGTGCGAGCCAAAACTGTTGGTTTAGGCGGAAAATCCGTCATTTCCGAATCTTAAAGTCTTATTAAATTGCGATTCAGTATATTTAAAAGGGCTCTATTTAAGCACACAGCATATTTTTTTAAGAGAAGTGTTTAGTTAGTGAACTTCTATCCAAAAGCAAGATCTTCACTAACTAAAAACTTTTGTAAATAAAATATGCTGTGTTCTTAAATCGAGCCCTTTTAAATTTACCGAATTCATCGCCCAAGTGCTCCGAGTTAACGCCTCGCTACGCAAGGCTCGCTGGTGATGAGCGTCTTCGGCGCTCATTGCTAAGTCGTACGCACCACGCAAAGCGTGACAACAGCTCGTAGTTCGACAATTATAATATGTGATTTTATATATATATATATATATATATATATATATATATATATATATATATACTAGGAAATTGCCCGTCGGCAATAAAATTTGAAGCCTTCGGCACTTATCACAAAGCCCCACGCTGAGCACCTTTAGCGCTCATCGCGTGGCTCGCAATGAGCGCCTTCGACGCTCATTGCAAGCCTCTACCCTGCCAAGCCGCACCTTTCCTGCTTTGCAATGATCCCCTTCAGCGCTCATTGCGACCCAATCGATGAGCGCCTTCGGCACTCATCGCGCGGCTCGCAATGGGCTCCTTTGGCGCTCATTGAGAGCCTCTCCCCCTGTGTACTTTATAGGCCTGCGTAGTTTAGGGGCCTACTGCCTTGGGTTAAGTGTTACTGCCTTGGGTTCAGTGTTACTGGCTTAAATTAAATGTTTCTGCCTTGTATTAAGTGTTACTGGTTTGCGTTAAGTCTTGGTGCTTAGGGCTCGTATTTAAGTCCTTCTGCCTCGTTTTTGTCTTATTTATGTTTTTTCGGCAGCCATTTTCTGGTCCGCTTCGGTGATTTTCAATTGTTTTTTTGCAGTTTTTTCCAGTTCGGTGGTTCGACCGTTAAAGTCGTATTTTTGCGAGCCCCGCAGTCCATCTACGTGATTCGGGTCCTAAGTCCTACGGCCGTCCAGGGGCCTAGAAATGAGGCCTCATTGCAGCTAAGTCCCGCGTGTCTAGGGATGAGCGCCAGCTAAGTCCTGTGTGCTTCAACAGCTTCATTTCTGACTAACCTATTTCACCAGCTATTGCTTTTGCTGGTAGAATATGACTACAAAGAGTCAGTCACTGCCCGATTCAAACACTGAAAATTTCTGTACCTTAATTAATCATTGTTTCACAAGGTGTAGAGCTCATTACTTATTCAGGCACAGTTAACTCACTGAAACAGCCAACACTTTTTCACAATGATTTTTCACCCTCTCTCTAATGGTGAAGAGCACATATAGGGAACTATTGTTGTCTTTCAAGTGTTTGATTTTCCTTTTTTACAAAAACACTCATCACAAATTTGATGACAATGTAATTATGTGTGTACTGTGAGAATTTAAAATGTAAAAAAAATTGTATTAACATATAATTTATGACTAAAATCTTTGAAGTGTTGAAATAATAGCATTCATTAATTATCTAAAGAAAAAAGGTTTGGAATACATATATATATATATATATATATATATATATATATATATATATATATACTAGCGACTTGCCCGTCAAAAAATTACGGCAATGAGATGTGTATATTTGTAAATTTGTTTATTTAGTAATTTACGTATTTGACACTTGTAAGGTTTTAGTTATGTCGAAATAAGTACAATTCTTATATTAAACATGTTTATTTTTTTTAACATTTTCTTTTCTTCTTGAGTAACTGTTAAATAGCTTTGTAGTAAAAGTATTAACATTTGAATGTAAGAACAGTTGAACTTTAGATTAATCAGTATTGTAAACTTGAGGTAATGTTTTTTTAACATGCAACTTGTAGCTCAAGAACAGTTAACTTAAATATACATTGAATCCAGAGGAAGGCAAACAGTAAAAACCCTCTTTGAAAACTAGCCAATTGTATCAAAGCGGAAACAAAATTAATTACTTCCTGACCCCATTAACTGGCGATCAGAATTCTCCCTGGATTCATGTTTAACATGAAATGCAACATTTACATTGTGCCTCAAAACGTGCTTGTGCTCTTAACATGAACTTTGTAATATGTCTAAGTAAGGAACTTGAAAGTATATTTTTGGAAACTTGAACTTTCTTATCTAAGGCCCTCATTCAATTGCAATTTGGCCAATTGAATAGGGCCCTAAATAAGCACATAACATATATTTTTTAAAGATTTTTTTAGTTAGGAAGCATCTATCAAAAAGCATGGTTTTCACTAACTAAAAACTTCTTTAAAAAACATATGCTATGTGCTTATTTCGAGCCCTATTCAATTGGCCAAATTGCAATTGAATGAGGGCCTAAGTAAGGAACTTGAAAGGCTTTTTTTCAAACTTGTAACATTAGAAACAGTAACATAGTTAATTAATATTTTAACAGAAATTGTTAAAATAATGCAAGACAAGTGTTTTGTGGGGCTAATCATGCATAAACAGTACTTCCATGTATTATGACTGAATTATTTATTTATTGTTAGTTTTATTTATTGTTTAAAATGGCACATAGAGTTTCCTCTGTGGAAAAGTGGTTCTCTAAAAAGAGAACGCAAGACTTTAAAGTTGGTCCGTGATGTGTAACCACTGTTCTCTATGGGCCTCATTCTATTAGCGGCCGCAGCCGTTGCGGGGCCGCAAGGACCGGCCGCAAGCTATTCTGCTATTCTATTCCCTTACGTCCGGGGATTCCGGCAGGCTTGCGGCCGGTGCCTTGCTATCTCTTGCGGCCGCTCGCGCCGGAGGAAAGCCTTTGATCTAAAACGTCCGCAAGAGATTTGCAATTCAATTGCTCCGGGAAATCTCTCTGCAAGGCTAAAAGCGAGCCGCAGCTTACTTGCAGGAAAGAGGTCTCGCTAGCACCAATTAAGCACATAAAATAGCTCAAATAAAGCCATCCTGCACTTTTAGAAGACTATAACGGGATTTTAGGTGTTAGAAAAAATAGCACATAATTATCCTGTACTCAAATCCGTAAAATATTTTATTTTTAATATCCGTAAAATATCCATGTAAAAAGTCCAGAGTGCTTGGAGCACCTCAGACACACCCACGCCGCAGCCGGAAAATAAAGAGTTAATTTGAACTCGGGTTTGGGCAGATGTGCAAGCTTGAGAGTGGGTTCCTTTTAATCCTCATGTCCCCCAATATGATCCCTAGCATTTACAGAGCTGTACAGTGCAGGCTTGAATTTATTTTTGAGTTTTTATATTTCACAGATTACGGCCGGTTCCAAGATATGCGGCCGGCCGTAAAAGGAGATCCTTGCGGGGCCGTATAATAGAATCGCGAGTTAACTGAACCCCCACAAGGAATCGCAGCCTTACGGCCGATTTACGGCCAATAATAGAATGAGGCCCTATGTGTTTTACAATTTCATGTAGTTTAATATGAAAATATTGTTGGTTTAAACCTAATTTCCGTGGCGCAATAATGACCTTTTCAAGGAAACGGACAGTTGTGTGTACTTTTTCTAATTTTTTTGTTGTTATATTGTGGTTTTTTTAGTTTTTTGCTTTTGGTTTTAAATTGGTTTTGCATGGCTTTTGTTTGTTTGATGGAAAATTACAGTACTTCATAGTAGACAATGTTTTTAGTAAAAATGCGTCCATCCTCTAATAAATCACCTTGACTTTCATTGTTTTCAATGTAAACTTTAATAGCCTGTGGATTTTTGCACCGTGATAAAGCAACGTTTAATTGGCCATGTGCAAATACTGGTTGTTCTAAGAAAATACCCACAGATTTGAAAATTTGTCCTTGTGATTTATTAATGGTCATGGCAAATGCCACAATGATGGGAAATTGTCTTCTTTTAAGTATAAAAGGGAGACTACTTTCACTTGGTGCTAAATCTATCCTTGGTATGAAAACTCTCTCTCCTTTATGGGTACCAGTTAAAATTTCCGCATCTATGAAATGGTCTTTTAATTGTTGAACAATTAATCTTGTCCCATTGCCTAGGCCTTTTTCTGGGTTCATATTTAGCAGTAACATGACAATTGCACCTTTCTTTAGCTGCAAAATATGTGGTGGCATTCAAGAAAGAGTTAATGAGTTTATGAATTCAGTTGAAAAGTTTGCCTGACTTTCTTTGTCATCAGCAAGTACAGAATCAGCACTGTGATAATTTCTTTGGGGTGCATTAATTTTTTAAATTATTTCACTATTGAGGATTAATGCATCCTTATTTTTACAGGTTAGGATGACTTGGTTGGCAAGCTCTGAATAGTCCTGGTTATTTATTGTACTTTCAAATATAGCCGATATAAGATCTTGGTGACAAATCATATGAGGTTGGAGGTGAAACAGTGTCGTCAGGTAAATTTGGTATTTTTTCTGTTTTGCCTTCTCCAATTTTAATAAGCCAATCATTGAAATCATTTTGGCCTTCTGATCTCATATTTTGTTGGAGTTGAAGATGGGTAAAATGTTTCCATAGTGTACTTGACTTTATACAGGTTTCGATAATCTCAGTTAGATTTCCATGTACAACGACAGGTAATGTTTGTCTAAAATCGTCACCTAACAACATTACCTTTCCACCAAATGGAAAAGTATTGTCCACGAAGCAAACGGTCAATACATTGGAGGGCATAGCATGACATCATTGTCGCCTGCTCTATTATAATTAATTTCCTTTTTGTCAGTTTTTTTGCTTGTAATGATGTCATGCGAATAGCTTACACTGAGGTTTCTATAATAGGCACTGGCAGTTTAAACCCACTATGTACAGTTCTTCCACCTTCTAACAAAAGTGCAGCAATTCCAGTGGTGGCAAATGCGAGTGCTATTTGACCTTGTGCTCGTACAAAACTCATTAATTATATAGATATGTTTTTCCTGATCCGCCAGGTCCATCAAGATAGAAATAACGCTCTTTGACCATGTCATCATCTAGTGCATTTTTTATGGCATTAAATGCTTGCAATTGTAATGTATTTAAAGTTGCAAGTCTTTCTTTTGTCCTTTGTACTTGTAGTTGAATGTCATAATCTTCAAAGTTTATGTCATCTATAAGACCTGGATCAGGCAGATTAAAACTTGCACAACTTAATACATGAGTTAAAAATACTTCTTGGATTTCCATTAATGCTTTTAAGTGTGCAATGGGTTTATTGTATTGTTGCATAAAGTCTTCAGCCATATTACTTTTAAATGTGTCCCACAAAGCTAATGCATTTGGAGCATTTGAGAAGATACAAATGAATGCAAATTGTTCCCTCATCTGCCGTGGCATTTGACATAGTGCTGCATCTTCTAGACATCTTTCCCATTCTGTATCATCAGCTAGTAAGTTTCTATGTCTTCCAGCTAAATGAAAGGATTCATATACTATGTCATTAACAGTTCTTAAGTGTTCAAAACTTTGTGCTCCAGGAACATTTAAAAGTAGTAGTCGTAAGCAGAAACGTTCAAGGTCTCTTGGACTGACCATGTAAATTCTTGGTATTATTTTATTTCCTCAGTTTTTTCTTGGTCTCCATAATCCATTCACAAAAACATAGTGATATGGAATTTCAATATATAAGAATTGTGTTGCTTGTGAATCTGTAGAATTTAATTGAAACCATGCAGTTAGTGTAGTGTGACGATGCTCACTTTGGGCCAATGCATTACTTTCATTTCCAGCATGGAAATACACTAAATGTCTTTGTGGCAAATGTACTGCTAATCTATATACTGCATGTGATCTATCATGCATTTCAAATTTTAAAAGCCGCCACATAGCTTCTGGCGCACTTACATAGCGAGCATCTACATGAGATGCAAGTTCATCATGTACTAACTCACTGCTTTCGGTATTGTCTGCACTTTTGACGACTACAGTAGCCGCATCATAGCCTTTGTAAATATATTTGTAGACATATTTAATGGATTTGATGGAAGTGCAGGCTTCTACATTAATGTGTGCATTATACTTCATAAGTAAATGTGGATTGTATGGTACCACATATCTATTGTCAACCTTTTTTCACGAATGATGGCACTATCTCCTTCTCTTCTTCTATATAGTGGATAGCCATCACAATTGGCATAAGTTTTGTCTCTATAATCTTTTGGAAATTCTTTGGAACATTTATTATTTTCTATTCATGGTGATTGTGGATTAAGCTCACCACAGGGTCCATGAATCATGCGATGAGTAACAATCTCATATAGTCTACCATATAGTTCTGGATCTGGTAGTTCAGTAACAATGACTGCATCCACTTTGTCAGCAGTATCTAATTTATCTTTTTCTTGAAGTATTAGGAGAAGATGTGCATGTGGAAGGCCTCTTTTTTGAAATTCAATTGTATATACATAAGCAAGACATTTGCCAAATAAGTGACTTATAGTGATGTCACATATTAATTTAATTTAATTTTGAAAACTCTGGCTACAAAATCTGGTCTATCCGAAGCACTTTGTGCAAGAAGTAAATTTTGTGTAATTTTTGGCCATTGGGGATTACATGTAAATGTAATAAATAAATCGGGTTTTCCACATTTGGTGACAATAGCCATGGCATCATTGTATCTTTCTCTCATATTTCGAGGAGATCACTGGAAAGAAGATGGTAAAATTATGGCTTTGCCAGCGGTCATGTCTCTGCTTGTAGCAACCTCAGCAACATAATCCATTAATCCACAATATTGTTCTACACGTAGTTTATCTTGTTGATATTTTATGAAGTTTAAATTATTGGCCTCAACTTGCAAATAGGAATCAATTATACATTGTTGTGTTAGTTTTCCACCACATAAAATTGGATTAAATATATTTCGAATGGCAATTTGAGCTACTTTAAATTCAAGCATGGAAACATTATTTCGCATTCGGGTAACTGGGAAGGGTTAATTTTGGTTGCCAACCTGCTTCTCCGTGTGGGAAAAAAATGGTATATGTCATTGGATCTAAATTTGGACTTAAGATACTAATATTAATGAATGGTTGCTCCTCATTCCTGGGATATATTGGTTTTTTTTAAATGGTGGTTCTCCTTCATCATTTTGAAAGACCATTGCAAACTCATTTGATGTTGGCAAGTTATAACAGCGTTTATCAGTATGTCTATCTCTTTTAAGCACCATATTGACCTTTGGGATTGGTAATTGATGTCTTTCTGCATTAAGTTGTTGTTCCTTCTACTTCTTCCAATTTTTTATAAGCTTGACTGTAGGGGTTATTGGCCATAATTTTATCTAGCTCTATAAAAACACTGGGTAAGCATTTTTTTATTTTCTTGCAGCTGTATACATTGGTCAACAGCTTCCATTGTATCAAGGACATATAGTTGAGCAAATTTTCTTTGCTCTCCTTCCTCTGGATGTAAATGGGAAGTACGATGGTAAATTTGGCCTTGGACTTTAAAGCAGTAAGGACCATGTCCTACTACATTAGCAGCTAATGTTGCCCCCATAGATGCAAAGGATATGGCACTATTGTAGGATCTTATGTTTGTCTTGAAATTTTTGCAGTTTGGAAAAGTAGGTACAATCATAACGTTTTGTAAATATATTGGGAATTGTTTTATTTCTGGAAGTTTGACAGCAACTAATGAATTGGCCATCTCTGGGTCTTTCCTGATTAAAATGATAAGCCTCACAAAACTGACATTGAATAGTTATGTCACCACAATTATGAACCTCTACTGCTCAAGACAGTAAAGGACAATTTGAAGAGCATATATCAGTTTCAGTTTGTAATTCATCATTTGAAATGTCATGTGATGTTTGAGGAACAGGTTCTAAATGCTTTTGTTTTTTTAGTGGCTTTTTTGGGTGTAGCTTTTATTTTTTCAGCTGACAGTCTTTTGCTTGCAAGTCTTTTCCGTTCTTTTTCTCGTCGAATTTCCTTCTGCTCCGGCGTCTGCTGGTTTGCCCATCTTTGTTGTCGTTCTCTAGCTTGAGGTCTTATCTTTTCCTGTTTGGTCTCGTTATCAGCCATCTTAATCTGTAAATGAAAATAGTGTATCATTAGTTTACTTTCAGATGTTAAGTTGGTTTGTGAAATGTTTTTGTTGCAAGTGTTGTGATTGTAAATGAACTTTGTTTGTATGTGATTGTAGTTCATTGTAGCTGAACTTTCTATTGTTAAATGACTGTGTTTTTTTTTTTTGGCTCCTACTTTATGTGTTGTACTTTGTAATTTTTGGATTAGATGCATAGTGTCATGGCTCACTTGGCAGTCATCTGGGACTTGGACAGATGTCTGTCACAGACTGTTAACAAGAGACAATACCTGGGGGTTTGGGGCTCCCAGACACCCTGTTATACTGTTATAAGGTTATATTGTGATTTTGTGGTCTAGGGGATAAAGTATTATAAGTTTACCCCTTAGCATATCCCCATCCCTTCCATGTTTAGGCTCATTGTAATGGGTGTCATGTGAGGGAGCTGGTGGGATGTGTTGGTTGTATGTGTGTGAAACATTGTGTGTTGTATCTGTAAATATGAATGTATGTTATTATATTAGTATGTTACTATATTGTAGATGGGAAGCCATTGAATACAGCCACGCCTCCTTTGTTCCCAAAAGCCTGTTAATCCCATTAGCTAAGTATCCAGCATAGAACTAACAATGGGAAGCTCACAGCTGGAGAGCAGACAGGCAGGCGCCCAGAAACAATGGGATGGCCTGAAGGCTTTTCAGCCTTCCTAGCGTGGGCACAGGAGAACCAAGGTGCTTTCCCCTGGACATTCAAAACCCAAATGAATTAGTTGGCCTTGCCTAGTGGGCGGACCTGGGAGGGGACTATTGGTTCACGCACAGTTCCCCTTCATGATTGGCCAGACGTCATTTGGGGCTGGCTAACGGTAGCCACTTCCACCATTCTTGTGTGATGTGGTTAAATATGCTGTTCTAAAATAAAACAGGGTTCATAATTTTCATCAAGACTTTGTGTGCAGGTGTATTATTGACCCAAGGGCATATGCTGGCAGAGGAGATCGTTTCTGACTCCATGCCAGGTTTTTCCCAGGCACACTACCAAAAGCTGGGACTTATGCTCTTGCATCCACAAGGAAGGTCCATTGGTCTGAGTCACTCAAATCTTAGGTCTAAAATCTACAGGAGAAAAGAGGACTAGGATCCTCTATACTCCATCATCATTGTAGGTTGTGACACATAGCACACCCAAGGTAATTGCATTATAGCTTATTGTAGATGTAATAGGTTTATAGTGTTAAATTAGCTTTTTGATTTAGTTTTCGTTGTTCATTGTTATTTTGTAGGTTTGTAGGGTTGGCTTAGAGACAAAGTAGAGGGAAAAAAATGGTAGTAATATATTGTTCTTTGTAATTTCTACTGCAGGGGATTTTTGGAATACTATTCTTCTATTTAACTTAAAGGCTTATATGTTGTGGCTGTCAAAAGAAGGTTTATATTGTTGATTGTTAGGTAGTATTTGTTGTAGTATTCTATTTTATGTGTGTGGTTAGTTTTTGTGCTTAACAGTGTAAGTTGGGGCTGTGAATTGAGAATTGAAAATGTTGTATTTTATGTGTTTTGCCTTTTGGACTATGCTGTTTTATGTTGGTCAAATTTTTTTTGTACATAAAAGGTAATTAGTAGGTAAATGAGAAATGTGTCAGTAATATTTTGTTAAAGCTGTTCATTTGTGGTGCTTATTGTTGTTGGTTTATTTTGTTTTTTCTCTTGACATGGATGCAGAGCAAACATGTTTATTTAGTTTTCTCTTTTTTACTTGTTATACTGTACCTTGTTTGAAGTGTGATTTCAAGCAGAATATTCGTGGATCCGCTGTTGGAACTCTTCGTGCGATAGTCTTTGACGCAGTGTCTGTTGTAAAAGAAAAAGCAAAATGTTTTTTGATTGGAATGTATTTCTCATGAATAGCATACTTAATTATTTTTGTATACTCTATCTGTTATCGTGATTTCTTCTGCTATGCTGTTTTTTGTGCACCACTTGTTTCATTTTATTTGTATATTAGTTATCCTTTTTTTTTTTTACAGTAATTATTAATGTTATTGACATTTTGTATATGTTAGCAATGTTTGTTGGACTATCCTATTTTGTGTCCACCACTTATGGGATGCTGTATTTGGCTTGTGGGTGACAGTTAAAAGGTTGTTGTAGAGTAAAGCTGACTGTGAATGATCTTTTATCTATGTTGGAACTATTGACAGTAGTATCCTGTTTAGCGTCCGCCACTTTTGGTATGCTTATTTTGGTTTCTTTGTAAGGGTTATAGGTTGTTCAACAGTAAAGAGGAATGTTAAGTCGTTTTTCTATATGTTTTTGTACAATCCTGTTTTGTGTCCACCACATTTTGCATGCACCCTTTGCCACTTTTTGTATCCTTACTTTGGCTTGTTTGTGAGGGTTACAGGTTGTTGGACAGTAAACAGGAATGTTAATTGCCTTTTCTATATGTTGTTGCGCTTTTTTTTTACTATCCTGTTTTGTGTTCACCACTTTTGGGATGCTGCAATTGGCTTATTGGTGATGGTTTGAGGTTGTTGTACAGTAAAGAGGAGGAATACTTTTGTTTTCTGTATGT
This sequence comes from Discoglossus pictus, assembly GCA_027410445.1. Lineage (NCBI taxonomy): Eukaryota > Metazoa > Chordata > Amphibia > Anura > Alytidae > Discoglossus > Discoglossus pictus. The sequence continues at coordinate 308,943,541 of CM050164.1, read as the reverse complement.
TGCTAATGCTTGGTATGCTATCCTGTTTTGTGTCCACCACTTTGTGTTTTTTTTTTTTTGTGTGCAAGTGTCTTTATTTGGAAATTGTATAGGTCTTTGTGAAGTTTGTTGAACTGTAGTGTTTTTGTCTTGCTTGAATTTGTATTGAGGCTTGTATTTTTAAGTTTGACTTCTCATATTGGCAGGCATTAAACATGGGATTTGTGTTTCTTTTTGTACTTGTTATACTATACCTTGATTGAAGTCTTGTTCTTGTCCAAATGACAGAGGGTCCCCTCCTGCCAATCTTAATACGCCAGTCTTCTTGTAGTGTCTGTTTGAAAAAGAAAGTGAAATGGTTAATTGTATATTCATTCTTTTTGGATTTTGCAAAGCATGGTCTTTTTCTGCATGTAATTTATTTTTCTATCTTACCTCTTCTTCTAGCTTTCAGTTATTTAAAAGTGATCCTTTTTCACAGTCCAAGGTGCAAATTCTTGATTGACGCTGTTGATGCAGTCTGTTTGAATAATGAAAATAACGGGAAAGATTGAGCTGCAGGTTAAATATGTATTAGTGTCATCTTTTTTTTTTTTTTTTGCTATGAGTTGCTGTGACAATGTCAGTTGAATATCCGTTTGTTGTAGGGCCTATACACATAAATGTGCATTTCACATGTCACTATACATGAATCACATTTAATTTGGGAATGTTTGAAATGTTTTTATTTTTTTGCTATTTTTTTTTTTGGTGTCTTTTTTACTAAATTAAATATATTATAGCTTACGTCTCAGTTTGAATTTGCAGATTGTGAAGTTGTAAATTAGGAAATAATTCTCTTCACAAGTAACGGCAGCACTTAACTATCCAGTCACACTGTTCATCACCGGATGAGAAATGTAGAATTTTCGGGAAAGTAGGCAGTATTTATAAACTTTGAGGTGCTTGAGACCGTTAGAACGCAATACGCATGCGCTATTTGCGTTCCAGAGTTAAATTTGCGTTCCAGCCGCCATTTTCGGGCTAATAGTTGTCTTTTTCCTGTAAAATGGTGGTTAATAGCAGTGTGGTACGTGCCGCATAGTGTGCGTTACGTGCCTCGTGAAGTTGACTGGAGCGTTGTTTCCGTTTTGCGAGTAACTGTAGTATTTTTGCGTCCTTAGCCTTGTTTTCGTTTTGGTCGGCGGCCATTTTTTCTCTCGCTTAGGTGATTTTCGGGTGTCTAAAGTCTTTAATTTGGAGTTAAATCGAGGTGTCATTTCACTTGCAGAGGTCCTGGGTGCACCCCCTTCCTGTGGTTAAGCTTTTTATATGTTTGTTGTGTATATTTTTTGTGTTTGTAATGGTTTTCGGGTCGCGCGGGTTGCATCCTTGTTTTCGGATGTTGTATTTTTCGGTAAATCCGTAGGAGATTGGTGCGGTTTTGCAGCTAGAGTCCTGTAGCCTCGTTTTCGTTTTTTTAGGCGGCAATTTTTTCTCTCGCTTAGAGGATTTTTGGGTGTCTAAACTCTTTTATTTTCACTTTAATTGAGCTGTAACTTCACTTTTCCTGGGTGCCTCCCCTTGCTTTTGGTTAGATTTGTATGTATTTGTTGTTTGTTTTTATTGTGTCTTTCATGTGCGCGGGTTTCGGACGTTTTTTTTGCGAGGTCGTAATGGGTCGTAACGCTTGTTGTATTTCTGTGTCGTAAGTCCGTTAATTTTGCGAGGTCTGCAGCGTTAGCAACAACCCGCATGCTCACAACTCTATATGTGATATATATATATATATATATATATATATATATATATAATGTGTATATATGTTTATTGAGTTGCACAAACTTTATAAAAATATTAGGTATTGAATACAGTTGCTGAGTAATTGATTACACAGACTGTCTGAAAATATTTAAATCACCAGTTTTGTATTTTAACCATTGTTGTTAATCTTTCCTTGTTCTATCATTTGTGATTTTTTTTTTTTATAAAATAATAAATGTTATAATAATTATGCTCAAAGTCACTCTTAAAGGTATTTCTTTTTTACCGTTTTCCAGTCATAAGATTAGTTTGAAAACAAATTCAGTATTTAGGCTGATTTCATACTACCATTTTCTTGGGTATTAATCTATATATCAAGATGTGGCATATGCATTTCTGGGCAAGATTAGCAGGCATTGATATCCTAACCAAATGTCTCTTTTGAAACACAACTGGATAAAGCACCCAGTTCAATGTGATGTTGACAATGTAAGTGAGATATGGGATGTATTGTCAAACAGAATGATAAAAGTGTGATATGAGCGAGTTAGATCTGCAATCAGATACTTACTTTACAGTGTCTCTCCACAGATTAAATGACTCTTGCATTCCATCAACAGCAGTCATGGAAATGCTCCGGCCAGGCTTATAACATTCTTTTAGCAGGCCACCCCAGCAGTTTTTTTTGTGCTTCACCCTTGTTCTTCTTGCTCTTGTATTTACAGTCCAGATACATGTTTAAAATAACAATTACATTTCACATAGCACTCACCTCCATATCTTTGCTCTTTGTTAACTTTACTACCTTCATAGATAATTTGGGCACAGACCTGGATGGCATTTAACAAAACCTAATTCTCCTTCATAGTGTACTTGGGTGTCCTATGCTTCTCCTGATATGGTGTCACCCTCTCCCAACTGATTCAGGGACTTATCACAGGATTCGTTTTCAGAATTACTTTTCCCCAGTCCATTATTGTGTGCCTGTCTTAACAGTGGCTCCTGACTCCCTTCCCCACTTCTCTGTTTGAACTCCCATGGACATCCTCTACCTCAGTTACTCCTCCTCCTCTCCCCTATCCTTTCTAAAATGCCTCACACTAGGGACTGGCACTCGCCCTTGCATATAACAAACAAATCACAAATTGTGTTTATGTACTGGGAGGAGAAACAATATATGCAGTATTTGTATTCCTGATTGTTAATCTTCAATGTATTGGATGAGATGGGAAGGGGGAACCTGATATAATGTTACAGGTATGGTGCGACAGGTGAATGTGTATGAGATGTGGCAAGTTGGTTAAAGATGGCCTATCAATATCAATCAAATGTATTTAGCAAATGTGTAATTTTAACATGGATAAAGAAATTTAAAAATGTACCTACTCTATATATAACAAAAAAAATAAAGGTTTCCACTTCTGAGGCTTTGTGTGATAGCTTGTGCAGCAAGACATAGTCAACGTTTGAGTGAGAAGTACCTGCCTATGAATGTTTGTTGCAACTCTTTCAGACGTTCCTTACTGTGAGTGGTGGAGCTATGGAAATCCAACACGGGTTTATGTTCTGGATCACTAAATCAAGAATACCAGTCTAATTGAACATTAATCAGCAATTCAAGTTGTTTGGAATAACAATGCTAACTGGCTTCAAAAGATACTCTATTCAAATTTTGCTTAGTTAGCGTTTTAGCATGTCTCATGGAATCTAAACTTTACAAGAGTGAGTAAAAAAAAAAGCCATGGGTAGTTGGGAAAAAGGCTCCAGATAAACATCTCCATAATAGAGTGGATCAAAGCTGCTAAATCTGTAATATTCAAAAGAAATACAAAGAACAAAAATTGGTCCCCACTAAGTTAGCTAGATATTATAAATTCAAAAAACACGCCTTACACACACACACACGGAAAGTAACTAAACATGTTAGAGATATCTACAATTAAAAATAGTTATACTACATATACAAGGTCTATTCCATAGAAATGAAAGACTTTTTTTCTCCCACATGGTTAGTAGCCAAATTGTATCTTATTAGATTTTGACTACCGGAGAACAAAATACAAGAGGATATAATAGCAAGAATGGAGTAGCAGACATCTGTAAACCGGGAGTAGTTTAAGAACATGGAAGCTGCTCACTAGAGGTTCCAAGATCTATTGATCTCATCCAGCTGAAATTTTTCTCTATTTTACTAAATGGTCTTCTAGAAAAAGTGAACAAAAATAGTCACTAAGATCTATCAATTTTTATCAAAGATGACATTTATTAATTTATTTATAAAGATAATAAAATACATTTGTGTTAAATAAAGTACTAAAAGAATATCCCAACCTGTTTTTTTTTGTTTTTTTAAGAACACTAGTATTATGGCAATTAGTGAGCGTTCTGCTTTCTTTCAAGGGGCTGTAGATTGTTTTTGTGACATTTGCAGATATAATGAAAGTAAAGGGTAAATGCTATACTTAATTGTATTCAGTTCTAATTGAAATGGTATCAGTGGATATTTGTCCAACTTACAGAATGTCTTTTGGTTCCGATAGAATGGTAAAGCTCCCACTTTTATAGACCGCTTGATTAAGGAAAACTATCTCCCCCTCCCAACTTTGTCAGCAAACAATGACTATATCAGGGTAGAAACCCTTCCCCTACAGAAAATATCTTGCACAAGAAAAGAATCACCTTTGTTTTTGCCATTTCTCTAGGGCTGGCAGCTAATACACAAAAGTGCAACACAAATGCATCTCTGATTGGTTACGCTAAGGGTAAGTTGCACATTCAAAACATCTACTTTTTGATAGCATTGTTCAGAAATGCATAAAAACTGTATGTATGGATAATAAACCTAGTTGTGGACAAGGATAAAGGTGGATACAATTCATGGCAAGATCCTTGAATTGATCATTGGCGCCAACGCCCTCGGTAATGCCCACGCGTACTGTATTTTACTGATCAGTGACAATCACATATATTTCAATATATACTCAATGCCAACAGTTCCCAACGCTGATCCTCAATTCAAAATCAACAGGCTAGGAATTGTGGATGTCCTTTACTGCATGGGTGAGCCAATCAGTGGTTTAATAATTTTTTCGTTGAACATCCTGTTCTTAAGTAAATATATCCTCAAATTCTGATGTGTTCATGTGCACTACAGACAAGGATTGGGGACACCTACTTTATGCAGTCTTCAAGTTTTCTTCTTCCAGTGTCAAAAAGAGCATTACAACATTCTCGTCTTTGGAAAGCTTTCAATCTATCATGTTCGCTGAGAAATACAATGGTTTCTATGAAGCATGTTAAGTGTTCATCTTTCTCTTCGAAACACAAAAGTAGGATTTACAATTAGAAAGCAAATCTCATCCCTTTTGATTCAATGTTTATTTACTTTGCAATAATTATGATATTCATAATATTAAAGACCTTCATAATGGCTCATACTACAATCAATGCCAAACAAACAAAGAACACATATTCCAAACAGAAAAGATAATTGTTTTATTTATCTAAATTTTACATTTGTGATATAGTAAATATTGCAAGTAATATGCAGTTTTTAATGAGATGATGTAACTCCATTACAAAAAACAAGTAAATATATCCTGACTTCTGAACAGCAATATATAGATGATATTTACAACAGAATACAGAAACAGGCTTTATTATTAAAGTCTACTGTCTGAGAGAACCAAGTTATGTACACATTATTCAGAAGACAGGACATTATGTGTTTTAGTTATATAATATTTTGTACTGTAGATGTGTGCAATAAAACTGAACACATAACCAAACAAAACAAACAGATATATGGTAAATGAAACAGGCATATCATCAAATGCAATTTCTTCAGATTGAATACTACAATTCAATCATGTTTTCTTTACAGTGGTATGACTTGGCAAAAAGAAACAAATCTCGTGTAACAACCTACCCAGTTAAAATGAAGATGGCAAAATCATGGAAACCCATTTAAAACAAAACCATGGGTATAATACACAAGGTACTGTGATGTAGATGGAATCTGCAAATAATATAGACCGAGGGCAACTTTAAAAACCACAAACAGAAAGTGTCTTTCATAAAAATATACACTACTGAAATTTACAGTGTAAACATATCCACTTAATTCCTTCGTAAATGGATTACAATGTATAAAAAGATCTGTTTCTTTTACCTCTTGCTGTACATACACAAACTGAAATGTTGAAAACTCGCTGTCTGCATAAATAAAATAGGCCAAGCTCTGCACACTATTTGGTTTAGTTATATTTATTTTCAGAGCACCTGTTTCCTCACACATGTAAGCTGCGTCTTCCTCTGGTGCCAAGTGACACACGTAGCCTTGGTTCTCTTGCTTTGTAATGTTCATTGAAATCCAATCTAAAGCTGAGAAACCGGAGACTTTCATCTGTACTTGTTGTCAGCAAAATCAAAAATTGTTGAACAATGCCCTAAAGGAAAAGAAAAGAAAAACAAAATGAGTAGCACGACTTATTACACTACTTAACATGTTTACAGTGTACAGGTGAAAATATCAGTTAAACAGAGTTTCCTTATAATAAATGGCAAATATTCAGAATGCTACAAAATGACAATTTTCAACTTTATTATGGTAAACGATTGGCACAAAATCACATTTTTCTTTTATTAAGAAACAATCACTTTCTCTCTGTTCTATACAAACATGTTTCAGCCTTTAGGAGAGATTTACATTCTATGTCCTTCTATTGTCAAGTCATATCACACAAGTGTATAACTGGTAAGTCAATAACAGACAAAACAAACAGTTAGAATTTGTTTTTGATTGTATTGATAGAAAATGATTAATATCAATAAATGTAATACACAACTGGGGAAAGTCAGTTTTGGTCTACCCCAGTAAACTATTTTTTTTTTTTTTTTTAACTCTTGTAAAAATAAATACCTGATAGAAATGAGTAAGTATTCGTAGCTGTGAACGCATTTTTGGTATGGTTTCTTGAAACGCTAAAACCTTTTTGTTTTCCTCTTCCTCTTCTTCAGCTGTAACTCCCCACTGTCCCTGGAAAGAAAAAAACATGTGAATGGTTATTTCAACCTGAATATCACTTTGCATATATAAATGCAGCAATTTTGTATTTGTTGAAAGTCCAAAGAAAGCTACATACAATACATAGATTATTAAGTCATTTCTGATGAGCAAGTCACATTTAAAAGAGTGTACTCCACAAAATTATTTACATACTGTTATGCCAATATTTATCATGCACCATTTTTCCTTAAAGGATCATTGTAATGCAATTACCGTATATACTCAAGTAGTTTTTCAACATATTTGTTATTGCTGAAAAAGCCCCCCTCGGTTCATACTCGAGTCACCCTGCTCCCTGTGCATCTTCCGGCTGTGTCGGGACCAGGCATATGCTAATGACGTGACGCGCATGTGACGTCACGTCATTAGCATATGCCGGGTCCCGATACAGCTGGAAGACGCACAGGGAGCAGCAGGAGTAGCTGATCGAGAGGGCAAGGGGAGGGGGGGGGGGGGGAGGAATACTAAATCTTTATAGAGGGGGGGACACAAGAGGGGAAACATTTCACACAAGAGGGGAACACAGAGGGGAACACAGAGGGCAGCGCATTTCCCACCCTCGGCTTATACTAAAGTCAATACGTTTTCCCAGTATTTTGTGGTAAAATAGGTGCCTCGGCTTATACGCTAGTATATCCGGTATATCATGCATTTATAAGATAATTTTTAAAACATTACTAAAATAGGGTGTAATCTATAGTGTAAATAAATGACACTAAGTTAGAACAATTAAATGACATATTACAGGAAACAAAGGGACAGTGATCAATTTGGATGTCTGGCCAGCAAAATAAAAATTGTTCGTGTATTCCCATTCAGTTGAATATAAAATCAGGTAAAAAATACAATGCGCAATCTCTTCATGAATATTTGTTTACAATTCCTCTAATTTTACTTTCCTTTTTTTAATTGTCATATTAATATAAATTATTTTACATCCAAAACAAGTTTGGTAAAATATGTTTTTTTAAATGCATACAAGTTTGGTGGTCATACAGTGGCCCTTTAAGAAATTATTATTATCGTTTATTTGTACCGCGCCAACATATTCCGTAGCTCTATACATAAGTTAAGTTTCAGGCAAAGACAAATTCAAAATTAATACATTGCAAAGAATGGAGGGCCCTGTCTTTGAGCTTGGAATCAGGTGTCCATATCGCTTTCCCCAAAGCACATTGCAGGATTGAAACTCGCAGACTTACAAACATCAACCTTTAGATTGTATGTGGAACAGTAGTGAGAGAGTATATTTAACCAAAAATCTCCAAAGAATTAATCAAACTTCTAACGGAATTTTAAATTATTGAGGTCTCAAAATTAATACAAAAATACATATTTTGATTTCAAATACATATCACCAATATTTTACCTCTGTCTCTCGCGCCTTTTTTTTTTCTTCAAATTCTAGTCTCCTCTGTAACTCCTCCAGAGCAGCTCTGTACATTGTATCTTGTGCACTCTGAAATTCAATTATCTGGTCGAAAACAGCACGCAGCTGGTTTAAAAGAGCCTGCAAAAATAAAAGCAATCTCTAATTAAATGTTATATTTTTTTTTGGGGGGGGGGGGGGGTGTTATCTTTTTACATCGTATTCTTCAAGCTGCATTCTTACTATATTCCAATGTAAATACACTCTAAAACTGTATAATGTTTTTTTTTTATCCATCACTAACCACTATACACGCTTCTACTTTATGTCCTTATGTTCTGGATTTCTTTCAAAAATTTACTTGCGAATATTGCCAATTGCAAGCTTAAAAATAAAGCCAAGATAAAAAGAAATGTACTCGTGAATCTGTGTCCAGAAGGCAGCGAGAAATGATTGTGTCCAAGAAAACCTCATGAGCTGCTATGATGTGGTCCAAGTCTTGTGCTTGCTGCACCTTGTTCCATAGCTCATCCCAAGAACACTCAAGCACCTGTTGAAGAGCACAAGATGTCTCCACGTTAATCAGAAATTTGTAGTCTGCTTCTCAGCATACACCACTAATAAGGGACACTGATTAACTACAGTTCAACAAAACACAAAAAATAAAACTACCTCAAATGTGATGTAATACTGCATCTGATGAATGAAATGGACCATTTCAGAAGCGAGGACGTGACACTGATGAAGCACCCCAGAGAGCTCTGTAATGTAAATTAATTAGAATGTGATCAAATAATGCAAACAATAGGGGAGGAAACAAGACATTTTTAGAGTTGTCTTCACTTTGAGTACATAACACTAGGTTATTTAAGATGCTCACTTTACAACAAAGTTTTCATAACATAATATGCATGTATGTTTGAGAAGGAACATTTCAAATTAAATATGCATTAAAACATCACTTAGTATTATTATGACTATACTTACAAACAGCAAATAGACAACATAAACAGCTTTATTAGAGCACACTATGTGGGCAGGTTTTGGCACTTTGTGGGCGCAGAAGAGTTCTCAAAGACACCTACTTTTCTTTTTTAACCTCCAGCTACTGTGTTTTATTTAGATGACTGTCTCTAGCACTTAAGATACCACCTGGTGAGGGTTACTATTATTAAAGGGCCACTGCAGTTGAAAGAAAAACAAAAACAAAAAAAAAAGAAACTTTTTTGCCCAGTATGTACTAAACAAGCAAATAATATTAGCAGCTATTTAAGCCATGGACATAAAAACATTTTTTGGGGGAAAAATCTATGTTGAACACTGTAGGAGAGTACCAGAATCAATTTTGTGTTGCAGTACATTCTGAGAGCTGGAGTTGTGTGTTTGCAGTTATCAGTGGAGGGAACAGGCAGAAGTCCAGAGCCTATGTATGATAGCTGGACAAGACTGAAATTGACACTGTCACAACCAATAGGGAGAGAACCAAGTTCATCCCAAAACCTCCTGCATTTCTGTTACATGAACACACCCCTGGATCGTAAGGAATTAGGTGCCCAGCAGAGACTCAGGACCACCTGTCCTGGAAATCAAGATGCGGAGGGTTACAGGCTTATTGAAAATAGTAAAAGGCTTTCCTTTACCACCTTATTCTAAGCATAGAAGAATAAATGCGTAATGTGTATTCAAACAGAGCACTCTTTATTGGGAAAAATCACAACATGTTTATAGGGTGGAAAACAATAAGCACAGCGAAACATTAACATAACTGGGGGAGAAAATAAATTCCCCACCTGCCTGAATATTAACATAATCCCCTAGGTAGGCACATTGTTGGTGGGCTTGTGTTGAGTCCGTAAGGAAGAAGCTGTCCATGCGAGCTGTGTCATGCCCACAAGTCTCCTCACCCATCAGTTATAGAGCAAGTCCAAAGACCATATCAGGAAGTTCCTTCTGGGTAGCCAGACGGTATGGAGCTATGCATTTAGCTAATCGTGTTTCCCTATATCGCTCTCTACCAAGATTTAACACCAGGGGGTTAATAAGAGAGCTGTTCTGCTTCACAGTAATGATACAAAAGTTAGATCATGGCTATTGCAGACAGAATGTCTGAGAGGAGGCCCTCCATGTAATACGTGGCCAGAAACGTGACAAAATTGAGTCACCCTAAAAATATGGTGTGTTACTATAGTGGCAGAAACAGGGAAATTTAGCTTTTTTTTCCCTCCACAAGCTCTTGTTTCCAATTAGCAAAAATGTATTCCTCTTCGTTACCTTTTTATTGCAACAATGCTTTTTTTAGCCATTCAGCCAGTGATAATAAATAAATCACTCTTATATCCAAGTGTACCGTATATACTCGAGTATAAGCCGAGTTTTTCAGCCCTTTTTTAAGGCTGAAAAGAGTCACCTCCCTGTCTCTCTGTCCCTCCCCCCTCGTCTCTCCGTCCATCCCCCGCTCCCCCTCCCTCGTCTCTCCGTCCCTCCCCCCTCGTCTCTCCTCAGAAAGTCAAAATTGAAACCTGTTATTTGAGGGCAAGCCATTTCTAATAAAGATAAGTGATCAAAAATAGTCTCTTTTTTGTATTTTTTTTAAATCTTTTTTTCTTAATGCATAATGTGTCAAAATCCTTAAGCAGGAGAATTACAAATAGCAGAAATGTTTTCTTTAGAAAAGGCAATTATATTTGTGTGTTTTTTTTAATAAAATCATCAGATAATACATTTTGTGTTACAAATTATGCACATAAGAAATGTTTTCTGTTCTAATAACATTCGCTAATGGAACTTAATTAGGCACTTTGCAGGATTTAGTGTTAATTAAGCAGTTTACAGGATTTGCCTGGACAATTTATACATTTATTGGATTTGATGGCACTCAAAAGAAACTGAAAAGGAATAGTAGACTAATCGCTTACTGCCATACGCCCACATCTATTTCCCTCTATGACCTCTTGAAAACCACCTTCACACACACAAAAAAAATATTTAGAATGATAAATAGACATCCATAATGTAAATTGGAAGTCCAACAAAAAAAAAAAAAAACACAACGTCCCTATTTAGTTTGCACTACTGACAATAATGAGGTCTGTTGGGGTCACTACTGAGCTTGCCACCTCTATATTTGCGTAATTACAATCGTCAGATATCCCCTGCAAGGATTTAATTCTATACTTCCTTCAATGAGACTCAAATCAGGCTGTTTTTAAGTTATTCTTAAAGAGCATGGAGAACTACCTATACATTGTACTAGTCAATTGATTCTCAAGCATACTGAGCTGTAAAGTAGCATGTTGAATAACACAATCAATGCTGACTATGTCAAAAATTATTTACTGTAGAAAAACAACAGCTATCACAATAGCCAGTTTTAATGATCTTTCAAAAGGGCCGATATAGTGGTCTTATATACGGCTCTCTAAAGAATAATTAGGTTTGGCTTGTTAAGAAGAAAAAATCTAAATTTAAAATTAAGTTCTAAACAATACCTATATTTCAATCATGCCCCAAGTTATATAAGCTCCAGGTCTCTCAATTCCTTGAATGAAGTACTGTGTCTGGAGTGGAGCCAGCCATGTAGGAGGGTTATCTAAACTTGCATGCCACATCTCCAATAGGATAGTGAGTGGTGACTATAAAAAGTGTTTACACATGACTAGCAACTCTGGCTATATTGCTCCGTACTACAAATGGGTGTTTCGGAGAATGATCTTCAAATAGGGCACTTCCCTCGGGTGTATTAATTCCAGCCATTCAGGGGATGAGACGCAAAAAAATTGTAAGAAATTGTTTAAATGCACAGAAAAAGTTTAATAAAAGTTTTTTGTTTTATTTTTCTTATCAAGCCTTACCTAAGTATTCTTTATAAGACCATTGAAGTGTTCCTCTAAGTAGAAAAACACTTTTTGTATGGGTTACAGTGATAATGACTCATTAAAACAGATGGGATTATAAAGGGATTGTGTGGAATGATTTTGGGAACATCTACTTTATAGAGTTTTTGTCCAGTATATATTTTTTTATGATTAAAACCAACAACAACAAAACAATTCATATACTCACATATTTTTTCCTTTTACTGGTACATTGGATTTTTATTTACCTTTCTTAAACAGTCAGCTTTAATCTGCTCTAAAAAAGGCATTGTTTAATATAAAACATGGTTACAGTGGCATCAAGGGATTCCCATGAAACCTGCTTACACATAAATTTACCTAATGTATGCGAAAGATATAACAAACGCTTACATTCAATTTTTTTGGTCAGGTAATCTGTTCGGTAAATATCCTCTGACCGCCTCCTATTTTTATCATCATGTGTAGCAAACGTTTAATGAATCTGAATAAACGTTACATTTTATACAACTCATACTTTACTGGTCCTTATTTATATAAGTGATCTCAATCAATATTACCAACAACAAAGGGAATATCCAATTATTTGGTCAGATTTAAAGGTGTCTGTCTCTCTAGCTTTTGAAAACAATCTCCTCTGATGCAAACAAGTTTAACTGTACTTACCTGGCATGCTTTTTAGCAATTTTGCATTGCACATTTGTCCTTTCCAAATATCTGTAAGGATGTACTCCATGCGCTTAGCTCGCCAGAGGAAGTTGAATACCCTGAGGTAGTGGCTCATGCATTCTCTGGTAAACACCTGCAGTATATGGAAAAGGTGGATCACAATTACCTGCTTGCAAACTCATGAAATTCATCATCTTGTTTCAAAAGATCACTGTACAATGAAAAAAATAATAATTATAGGAGCCAGCATACACCTGCCATCATTTAAAGTGCCTCTGATTAATCCCAAATAAAGTTCAGCTGCTCTAGATGGTCTTTCCTGAAATGTTCTTAGTCGCATCCCACAGCAAAAGCCATGGTCCAAAACATCAGAGGGATCTCATTGTTAAAAAGGTATCAGTCAGGAGAAGGGTACAAAAGAATTTCCAAGGCAGAAGATATACCATGGAACACAGTGAAGACAGTCATCATCAAGTGGAGAAAATATGGCACAACAGTGACATTACCAAGAACTGAGCTCCCTCCAAAATTGATGAAAAGACGAGAAGAAAACTATTCTGGGAGGCTACCAAGAGGCCTACAGCAACATTAAAGGTGCTAGAGGAATATCTGGCAAGTACTGGCTGTGTGGTACATGTGACAACAATCTCCTGTATTCTTCATATGTCTGGGCTATGGGGTAGAGTGCCAAGACGAAAGCCTTTTCTTACGAAGAAAAACATCCAAGCCAGGCTACATTTTGCAAAAACACATCTGAAGTGTCCCAAAAGCACCACATATTAAAAAATGTTTTAAAGTATTCCAACTTGCCTTTATGAGATCTTTCCACTGGTGTTCTCAAAATTGTGCTTATTTTACTATCCCTTTAACTTCAATGTTTTGTTAATCTGAATTTTATGTGATTGATCAGAATACAAAAGTCTTCGTTGGTGAAGTGAAATGAGAAAAATATATACCTAAAACTATTAAGAAATAGAAAACAGAAAACTGGCATGTGCGTATGTATTCACTCCCTTCGTTATGAAGCCCATAACTACCTCTGGTGCAACCAATTACCTTCAGAAGTCACATAATTAGTGAAATAATGTCCACCTGTGTGCAACCTAAGTGTCACATGATCTGTCATTACATATACACATCTTTTTTGAAAGGCCCCAAAGGCTGCAACACCTAAGCATGAGGCTCCACCAACAAAACACTGCAATGAACTCTCCAAACAAGTGTTGCTGAGAAGTACAAGTCGGCGTTAGGTTTAAAAAAAATATCCAAATCTTTGATGATCTCCAGGAGCACCATCAAATCTATCATAACCAAATGGAAAGAACATGGCACAACAGCAAACCTGCCAAGAGACAGCCGCCCACCAAAACTCACGGACCGGGCAAGTAAGGCATTAATCAGAGAGGCAGCACAGAGACCTAAGGTAACCCTGGATGAGCTGCAGAGTTCCACAGCAGAGACTGGAGTATCTGTACATAGGACCACAATAAGCCATAAGCTCCATAGAGTTGGGCTCTATGGCAAAGTGACCAGAAGAAAGCCATTACTTTCAGCAAAAAACAAAATCGCACGTTTTGAGTTTGCGAAAAGGCATGTGGGAGACTCCCAAAATGTATGGAGGAAGGTGCTCTGGTCTGATGAGACTAAAATTGAACTTCTCGGCCATCAAAAAAAACGCTATGTCTGGCGCAAACCCAACACATCACATCACCCAAAGAACACCATCCACACAGTAAAACATGGTGGTGGCAGCAGCATCATGTTGTGGGGATGTTTTTCAGCAGCCGGGACTGGGAAACTGGTCAGAGTTGAGCGAAAGGTGGATGGTGCTAAATATAGGGATATTCTTGAGAAAACCCTGTACCACTCTGTGCGTGATTTGAGGCTAAGACGGAGGTTCACCTCCCAGCAGGACAATGACCCCAAACATACTGCTAAAGCAACACTTGGTGGTTTAAGGGCCTAGTCAATGCCCAGACCGCAATCCAATAGAAAATCTGTGGTCAGACTTAAAGATTGCTGTTCACAAGCGCAAACCATCCTACTTGAAGGAGTTGGAACCGTTTTGCAAGGAGGAATGGGCAAAAATCGCAGTGGTAAGATGTGGCAAGCTCATAGAGACTTATCCAAAGCAACTTGGAGCTGCGATTGCTGCAAAGGTGGTTCTACAAAGTATTGACTTTAGGAGGGTGAATAGTTATGCACAGTGACCGTTTCTGTTATTTTGTCCTATTTGTTGTTTGCATCACAATAAAAAAAAAAAAAAAAAAAATATATATATATATATATATATATATATATATATATATATATATATATATATATATATATATATATATATATATATATATATATATATATATATATATATATATATATATATATATATATATATATATATATATTCAAAAGTTGTGGCCATGTCTTGTAAATTAAAGGATGCAAACCCTCAAACAATCAATGTTAATTCCAGGTTGTGAGGCAACAAAACACTAAAAATGCCAAGGGGGGCAAATACTTTTGCTAGGCACTGTAGATTAGAACAATAGTGAAGATCTAGGATAGTGATGGGCAACTCAACCCTCCAACCACCACCAGATGCATAGGGATTGCGCCAAAAAAAGTCAAGGACTGAGTTGGCTACCACTTATCTAGGTGTACTTAAGAGCTCTATTCCTTGTGTTTTTTTTTCTTTTTTTTTTTTCTTCATACTTCAACTCTCAGTGTCTGAGATTCTGCTTTTGCACTTCAGGTTATAGAAAGGACCACTACATTAAAACTATACAGTTTTGAAGAACTACACTTGAAAACAGGCAAACACATTTTTAATGTAAAAAAACAGTCCCCTGAAGTGTGAGCAGACTTAGAATGCAAAGAAAGTTTCTAGAGAGACAATGATAATGTGGCATCTAAAATTGCCATTGTTTTCATTAGAACTAATTGAAAGTTAATTTGTTTACAAAGTAAAAACCCTCCTGAGAAAGTAACATCCATAATAAGGTAAGAGGAAAAATGGAACTTGCTGCAGTATACAAGTAGATGTCATGTAAAAGTTAAAAATCAAAAGCTTCTATTTATTTTTTTTGCTTTACGAAGTACCTAGCATACTTAAAATGCCATATAGAAAAAAAAATATCCACAATGATATTTAAATCAAAACATCCTGGCATCCAGTAATTTGTTTTTGATTAAATAGACTGAAATTAATATAAAAACATGAGGGCAGTCTTGCTTTTTACAATAGTATATTTTTTTTCTAGTTAGGGGAAAGAGTGATAGGAGAAGGAGAAGAAAAAAATGCATTATCCAGTTACTTATTAGGCGATGAACAGGAAGATATGCTATTTTCTGTGTATGAACATACTCCCACCAGGCTTCTAAAACTGAGAACTGCCTGCTTAATTGTATTCAGTTTTGTCATCTCCTGATTTATAGATCTTAAGTGTACATGCAAATTAAATAACACTTCACTGCAAACATGTTCAAGTACATAAAAATGGTCATTTGCTACTACAAGAGTATTATAAATGCATTCATTAAAAAAAAAAAAAAAAACATACTACAGTGATAAAACTCTTTTGAACAATAAACCATCTATTTTCTCATCAAATTTAATGAATCCTTCATCATATTTTATTTTACATAGTACAAATATGATTGTACTTAAATACATTCTACAATTCCTTGCAAATTATTTAAAATTAGTTGATAGTGTATGAATAATGGAACACAATAACTGAGCTATTTTATTAAAAACCTGCTTGAATCTCAAAAGGAACAAATTATTAAATACATAAAAATGATTTAAATAAAGCACTTTATGCACTTATTAGGCATTTAGTGAAATAAAAATGTTGGTTGAAGTACCGACATAATAGGTGTATCATAGATGCCAAGTGATCTCTTTAATCAGGCTTCTTGGGTTGTACAAGACAGGAAAAAAAAAACACAGAACAGGCATAATCAAGAGTGATGGGAATGTATCTCTGTAAACTGAAAATGTACAGTGGTGAAAAGCTATGCAGTTTTAAAAAATACTTTAAATTACGGATACATAAAAATATTAAATATTTTCAAAGGATGTCACATGACAGATCAACAAGATAATACAGATAATACAGATAGATAATGGCTTTTACAATAGGGATCCTGTGGCACATTACTTCGGTCTTCTTGTTAAAGGCCTGTCTTTTTAAGCATTTGTTTAAGGATTGTTTTCTGGTTTGATTTAGATTTCTTAGATCAAACACATTAATAACTTCTTTATTTCCAGCAAATATAAGAGCGAAAAAAAAGGGCAGATTTAAAAACATCTCTCTTCCTATACTTTGTAAAGTTAAGACTGCATAATGTGAAAGTCTTTTAGCTAAAATTCCATCATTACAAAACAGGATCTATCAATTAGATTATTCAGCTAGAGATCCAAATGTCTTTTGAACAGCATCAAGACTAGTTTAAAACCTGTCAAATCATTAGGATAGTACTGAACTAGGTATTCAATACGTAGCAGCGGTCACATTTGAAAAACTTGTGGTTTCTTAGTCACCTCCCAGTGCTAAGCTTTATACTATAAATTCTTCTAAGAGGTCAAATTGACTTACCGTGGCAATAGGTCCATCTACATGATAGTCTAAACTGAACACATCCCATCCAGTGTCCCCAGGAGACACCTAAGAGTAAGGAAAAAGAGAATAGGTTCATGAACACTTGTAACGTTGACCCATACTGTTCCAGGTTAGTTCATAAACATTATCCTGAAAGGACCACTTTAAATGCACAGTAAAGGTTTCTTCTTATCAAGCCTTACCTAACTTCTATAGAGACTCTTTAATTATAAGACCATTAAACAGTTGCTATTTGTCAATGATCCCCCAGCATGTATAAACTCTTCATCTCTCGATCCCCTGAACGAAGTATTCTGACAGGAGTGGACGCACCCAAGGGAAGTGCCAGATTGAAAAACACTCTTTGAAATGTACCTTAGTAGCAGGGAGCATTACAGCCAGAGCTAACCAACCATGTACAAACAGACTCTCACCATCAGCCACTATCATACCGCAGTTATAGAATGAAAATTTATGGGGGCTCAACTCCAGTCACAATACTGGTAATTACATTGTTGAAATGCACAACAACAATAAATATTTTCATGATTCGCTACCCTCCATTTATCTCAGGGTCACCTACATCACACCAAATCAACTTGTCCCACAACATAACCCAAATTCTTTTAAATTTTAATTGAAGAGGTTGAGATCATAATTAGCTATAGCAACTTCAGCATATTTTATGTGTGAACCACAAAAAAACAAATATACTTAGTCTTTCTGACGTTCCAGTCCTTAACACTATTAGAATACGATCAATTAGAATTGTAACTTTATTTAAAAAAAAAAAATAATAATAATAATAATAATAGCTACGCTGCAATAAGCCACAAAATCCTGGTCTCAACTGGACTGATTTAATATACTGGATTAAAATTACCACTTACAGTAACCACTTACTTTGCTATGCCGCATCAGCAATTTAGACCAACATTGGAAAGTTGTATACACAACAGCAGTTCTATGGATGTCAGTAACTGCATCAGAGCATGAAACAGGGAACATATAGTACAGCCCTATGTCCCATTTCAGGGACCTCCTATCTGAAGGGCTATGGTGTGCCCCACAAGCTGGCTGAAATTGGACAATTGGGTTTTACTGAGGGGAAGAATTTGTATTTACCCTTTTATACATGGTTAGTTATTCCAATGCCCCAATGGGGGTATAAAAAGGCTAAACTTTTTGTTTTTAGCTGTATGTATAACTAACCATGTATACAAGGGTAAATACAAATTATACCCCTCAGTAAAACCCAATTGCCCAATTTCAGCCAGCTTGTGGGGCACACCAAAGCCTTTCAGATAGGAGGTCCCAGAAATGGGACATAGGGCTGAACTATATATTTCCCGTTTTTGCTTTAATGCAGTTAAGGACATCCATAGGATTGATGGTTTTTATATTGTTGTGGCAAGTGGCTACTGAAAAGTGGCAGTACTTACCCAGTGTATCAAGTCAGTTCAATATTCTACTGATGCACTCTGGGAATAGATACATTTGCTTTGCATAGCACTTCATGAGCTAATTACATGAATTTCAGCCAGCTTGTGGGGCACACCATAGCCCTTCAGATGGTATGTCCCTGAAATGGGACATAGGGCTGTACTATATGTTCCCTGTTTCATGCTTTGATGCAGTTACTGACATCCATAGAATTGCAGTTGTGTATACAGCTTTCCAATGATGGTCTAAATTGCTGATGCAGCATAGCAAAGTAAGTGGTTACTGTAAGTGGTAATTTTTACCCATTATATTAAGTCAGTCTAGTTGAGACCAGGATTTTGTGGCTTATTACAGCATAGTTATAAAAAAAAAAAAATGTAAATAAAGTTACAATTATATTTTATGTGTGACATAAAATGCACTTGTGCGAATGAAGAACTGCCTTTAGGAGAATATTCCCTGGTGGTCCAGTGGTTAGGATTTAGTGCTTTCACCACTGCAAGCTGGATTCGATTACAGTCAGGGAACCTAAGAGGTCATACTACCCTGAAGCCAAAGCAGGGTTTGGCCTGCTCGGTACTTGGACGGGGGGCCACATGGGAATACCAAAAGCAGTATGCGGTGGTCCACTGGAGAAGGAACTGTCAACCCACTCCAGTATCTCTGCTATAAAAACCAAGTGGATCAGCATGACCATGAACATAAAGATGTGCATGGTGTGTTACGATCCATGAGGTCACAGAGAATCGGAAAAAAATGGACAACGCAAAAAAAAAAAAAGGGTTGATTATCGATGGGCAAAAAAAAAAGCATTCCTTAGTATTTTGGAGGGCATAAATGTAAATATAAAATAAGCTCAATATGGTTAATGTTTTATGGCATTACCAATCTGTGTAATAGGAAACTGTGTTTACATACAAAAATTTGATATAGAAAAGTAATCTTCTATACTTCTAACTTGAACTATTAAAACCTGAGATGGCAGATACTACTAAAAATATAAATGTTTTTTAATGGCATGTGTAAAATAAAATACATTTCCTGCCATTAGTTTGGACGACACAGGATTTTAAAAGGTTTTCTCAAAAGCTTTAAAATTGGGTGCCCAATTAAATGGTAGGAATAATATCTTCAACAACAAAAAAAAAAACATCTTCGTCAAAAGCTGGATATAAACAATATGCACTACAGGACCTGTTAGCAAAGGGAGGGGGAAAACTGATTGGTGCTGCGGCACATTTCATCTGCCTTATTGTTAAAGGACTGCCTGTGTTATTAGCTTGAAGCCACTCTCAATAACAAGAGTTTTATTTTAAAGATGTTGCCTTGATTCTTATTTTGATTTTTACAGCACAGATGAATGCAATAAATAATTTCTTATTTCTAGTAAATGGCCCCATTTGAATCATCAAAAGAAAATTGAGGTTATTATGTGCTCCGTCTAGCGGCACTTTAGGTGGCAATTGTAAGGATGTTTGTTTATTACCGTCTATCGGCAAGGGAGGTACTGCTGAATTAAATACTGTAAATGCTTTAGGACACCAGCATTTGTATGAAATCACTGAGGTATTTGTCTAGTGCATTTTTGTAGTGAAATACAAGCAAATTTCATTTAACCTACGGGGATTTTATATGTTGCAAAAGCAACTGCTCACTGGAAGCAATAATCAGCATGTAAATATTTAATAAACTGCATACCTTAAGCTTATAAATGATTATTTTCTCAACAGAGCTAGAACACCAGTGATGTTGTTGAATTGTATTTTATTTCATTGGCATACAAGCCACAACTAACTTGTAGCGTAAAATGTAAAAAATAAATATAGGAACCAGGCATTTTCACAGTCACAGAACACAACATTGTGTTCAGCTACTGAAAGTCTTAGTTATGATGGGACATGTGGATAAAACCAGACATGGGCATGCAAAGAACAATGTAGTCCCCATATTTACACTATGAACCGAAGGACACTTGATAACCGTTTTAAGAAAATAAAATGTAAATACTGAAATTAAATAATCAACTATGTAATTATTCATTGCTTTCTCTGAGCTGCTCTCTCAAAAAAGGGAGGGTCTTGTAAACAAGATTTCAATTACTCATCCTGAAAACACAGGCACTTCAGATTGTTACATTTCCACTAAAACAGCTGAAATCATATGTGCAACCATATTAAGTTCTCACATTAACATATAACAGAGGAGCAAAATGGTGTCTTTAACTACACTTTGTAATGAATAAAATAGTTAAACATTTTATCTATATATGCTGCAGTGAAACAATATTCTCTTTTGAATATTTTAAGCATATGCCGTTACATAGAAACCTACATACCTCTAAAAGTCTAACATCCAAACGCTTGAGAATTTCAGGACTGTCAAATTGGGCATTGGTTGCTCTCACAGCGGTCTCAAGAATTCCTGTCAGATTATGTTGGTACAAAGTAGTAGCTGGACGGACAAGTTCTGGTCTAAGAGAATGGGAATTAAATTAATTAGAATATATTTTTTCAGTCTATTGCCGTAACAGTTTTAATGTAAATAAGACTGAGCCTTCTTACATGGATCATTAGATTTTCTTATTTTAACATGTTTACAAAAGAAGAAACCACCCAATGAAGTCTTTACAAAGCAACGTAAAACTGCTTACTTGAGTAAATCCATTAGGTGACGTATAAAATCTCCCTGTCCCAACAGGAGATAGCGCCTCATAGCTTGCATGTGCTCATGAAGATTGTAATTCTTGTTCAGGACATCCAACAGGTATTTGCTGGTCTCATAATAAGCAGCATCAATTTTGCCTTGGAACGCATTTTCTAAATCTGTGAACAAGTCTGCGGCTAGAAGATGGAAACATTATTTCAGGATAAATAATTGCAAATGGAAATTGTTCAAATGGAAAAGTGATATTATATCGCAGCTGAGAAGTATTTCCAATACCACAATATAGTGGCAAACACATTTATGGATATTTACTAGCTTATCCAATTGATTAAAGATATTGTAACCCACATTTTCTATCAAGCATTTGAAATCATGTTTTAGCATTATAAAAGACCAAATATTTTCATTAAAAAAATAAATAATATATCTATATTTATATAGATTATATATATATATATATATATATATATATATATATATATATATATATATATATATATATATATATATATATATAGCTACAGATACACACACACACAACGTATATATTTGAGTATAAGCCGACCCGAATATAAGCAGAGGCAACTAATTTTACCACATTATCCCTCCCCATCCTCCTCTTCTTCTTTTCTCCCTCCCCATCCTCCTCCTCCTCCTCTTCTTTTCTCCCTCCCCATCCTCCTCCTCCTCCTCCTCTTCTTTTCTCCCTCCCCATCCTCCTCCTCCTCCTCTTCTTCTTCTTCTTTTCTCCCTCCCCATCCTCCTCCTGCTCCTCTTCTGCTTTTCTCCTACCCATCCTCCTCCTCCTCCTCTTCCCCCCCCACCATCATCATCACCATCACCATCCCCAGCCTCCTCCTCACCAGCCCCCCCAGCCCCCTCCTCACCACCATGTTATTAGATTGAAGTTAGTGTTGTAAAATGGCGGTGATTGTGTATGTTTTACGCGGGTCAGGATTATTTTCCATCCTTCATAAAAGTGTATTTTGTATCTCGTACGTTTCTGGTTAAAAGTCCTATGTGCCTGGCGGTGTTTAGCGTGGTTAGGGGTCGTATAGCCTCGTTTTCTTCGGCAGCCATTTTTTGTCACTTAGGCGATTTTCGAGTAACGAAAGGCTTCAAATTCTACTTCAATTTGCGCGCAACCTCACTTCCAGACGTCCTGGCTGTCCCGTCCGTCCCCCCCCCCCCGTGCTGCCTGTGATGTTTGTTTTTATTTTTTGTGTTTTTTGATATGCGCGGTTCGGCCGTTAACTTCGTATTTTTTGTGCCTTGTATTTTTTTTTTCCAAACTGCCGCGGGTTGTATTATTTTTTTTTGTCGTTAGTGCGGCTTTCCTTTGCAAAGTGCCACGGGTCTTGCACTGTTAATTGTGTAATTGAGCGTTGTGTTGATCTATAGTACCACGGTTCGTAGGTATGATGCTTAAGTCGTGTGTGGGGTCCCTGCCTAAGTCTACGGGTTCGTAGGGATGAGCGCCTATGGCGCTTATCTCCAATTGGGCAAGGAGCACCTTTGGCGCTCCTTGCCTGGCCGCAACCGCAGTTGCAGCGGGGTCGCAGTTTTTTTGGCAAGACTTTGATTTTATTACTAACCCTATGATTGTACAACTAGCTAAGCAAACATATTTGCCCATGAAGAGCATTTGATAAGACTTCCTCTCAGGTCTGTACAGCTAACGGCGCATCATACACAAGGATAGGCAGCTTTATTTAGATTTGTTGTAATTTTACATTAAACTTCATTCAAAACACAACTGCAGGCATTCTTTTTTATTTGCATGATTGAATAGATCTAGTCCCACATCTTCTAAAAGTTTGCATGGACCCCTAAACTGACCAATTAAATTATCAAAAATGCTTTCTTTTTACCCTCTTGATGAGCTTTGTAATAACTATTTTACATTTGTTTAGCAGTTATAAAAACCTCACCGGTGTCTTCTGCAACTATACAGTTCTACACAATTAAGAGTGACCATGTATACAGACAGCATTGCACTTTTTGTAATTTACTATGAACTGTGCACTTATTGCCTACCATCTTTTAATTCCAATAA
Organism: Discoglossus pictus; assembly: GCA_027410445.1. Taxonomy (NCBI): domain Eukaryota; kingdom Metazoa; phylum Chordata; class Amphibia; order Anura; family Alytidae; genus Discoglossus; species Discoglossus pictus. The sequence goes on along the minus strand of CM050164.1, from coordinate 308,920,092 downwards.
AAAGTATGTTACTTTAATTGAATGACTCCGATCAACACAATGTACTTTGAGATCTAAACCTATTTAAAATGATCTAGACTAGGGGCACACTATATGATGTATATAATTTATATTTGGGATCCTCAACTAAATGCTTAAATGGCAGCTAAGTCATGATCTCAGTGGGATAGTGGTAATTGCGTTTCATCCAGAGAGTTCTTGATGGTAGTCTGCACATCTAAGATAACCACTATAGTCTCCCATTCATAATTCTACTGCCTTTCAGTCTTAATATGATTAAGCGCATGACAAATAATGAATTAACAGAATTAAGTAATAAAAAAAAAGAAGAAAAAAGAAAAATTCGGACAATCAACTGTGAATTAAGTGAAAATCCATAGTTTTGCTTGCTTTATTTTTTTGGAAACAGCTTACCATCTTTTGGAGACTCTGTCGTTTTCGCCACAGCCATCATTTTAGCCGTTGGAGTTTGATCATGACACACTTGGTGTAAAAAGTTAATAGACTTGCCAATCAAGAGGACCTGAAGTAGAAATAAAGATATAAAGATATAAAGATATAAAGATATAAAGATATAAAGATATAAAGATATAAAGATATAAAGATATAAAGATATAAAGATATAAAGATATATATATATATATATATATATATATATATATATATATATACACACACACACACATATACATATATATATATATATATATATATATATATATATATATATATATATATACACACACACACACACATATACAAATACATACACACACAAAGTAGCCCTGGAAAGGCTGATGGGAGAGTTAATGTATTTGAAGCAAGAAAATTTGAGAGACACATTTAAATTTAAGTCATATTTGATGTATTACTACTAATGTGGAGGCTATAATCTAGAGAATTCAACACAGTCAAATTAGGTTATCAAATTATTATACCGAATAAATCTTGATTTTTTTTTTTAATCTAAAAAGGTGCTGAGGAAATGTAACAGTTAAAAATAACAGGTGTGAGGGTAGCTACTTCTATTTTGCATCCTACAAGTTTTACAAATTGTAATAATCTATTTATAAAAAATATTTGGGAATCTACAGTAGTTAATATTAAGTGCTAAGAATATAGTCAGTGACTTTTGAGCTATTCTAACATAGTATGAGACAATTCCAGTAAGCACATTGCTTTAAGTGGGTATCAATAAAAGAATCACATCAATATACTTTAGAAAAGTAAATTCTCATAGAATGTGAGTTTATTGAACATGAATTATGAAAAAATGCAGTGTTAAGTAGATTTGTGGAAATGCTAGACTAAAGACTAGTAGCGGAGTTTGCAGATGTAACGTTCATTTTCAAAAGGCATACTGCTTAATTAACCTCTTAACATAAAAAAATATCATGGTTGAGTGTGGTAAAAGTAATCACACTTGGGCAGTGCCCAGGATATTTTCAAATATCTAAAACTTTATGGCAGTCAAGTAAAATTGTTATTTCTTGAATTGCAGTCAATACCAAATGCTACACCACCATGTCAACTGAACCCTTCACTTAGTACACCATAAATCTATATAAAGGCATGATATTAATACTGCAGCCACATTGCTGTGTGTGGTATACTATATTTGTTATATTTACCTTCCGAGATTGATCCATGGTAATGAAAGAAGGAATCATCGATTTCCTCAGACTATACTTGTCATGCCACAGCCTATCAGTTTTCACAGTAGGGTCAGAAGCTACAAAGAACTAGAAAGATACATACATATAGTGACATAACTGTATTGAACAAAATACGTGTAGTGTAAATCCAATTGCATACATTGAAAACAATAATTTTGTTGAAACAACATAAAACCCTCAAAAAAAGTGGCTCACAATGAGAAGCATCACATATATAGTTGTGAGCAATACGGGTTGTTGCCAAGCGAAGGCCGCAGCTGCTGGCACAGAGCGCCAAAGCACTCCTTGCGCTGGGGAAGATGAGCGCCATATGTGCTCATCCCTACGACTACGGCAGTGAGCGCCACAATGCAAGACCCGTAGCAAAAAGGACGGCCCGTAACACTTTGCAAAAAAGGAAACCTGGACTTAAAAAAAATAAAAATACGAGGGCACGACAATTTACACACAATTTGGCGAGTTTAGGCAAATCAGCTTTGCGTAAAAAAAATGTTGGACAAAAAAAAAAACGAAAACGTGGCTACATGACCCCTAACCACGCTAAACACTGCCAGGCACATAACACTTTTACCCAGGAACATACAAGGTACAAAATACACTATTAGGAAACACGGACAATTCTCCACACATACACAAATCGCCGCCATTTTACAACACTAACTTGCAACTAATAACATTACCATTCCAAAAATGGCGATTTACACGAATAAACAAAACGGTTTGACCTTGCGCACGCAGCCTATTTATACTGCACACATCACACATTGCTGACACTTACGCCTCAGGTCAGCAACAGTCCAAATTGAGATTGTTAGCTCTTCAGGATATTGATTGCTGGGTATATTAATTACAAATAGTTAAAGTATATTAATTTATTATTTAATTTAAAAAATATATTTAAACAAAAAATAAAGACTAGGGGAGAGGCACGCAATGAGCGCCAAAGGCGCTCAATGTGGGGCTTGCTATGAGCGCCGAAGGTACTCAGACGACCAAAAGCCTTACATTGTGTGCCAAACAGTATTACTTGCCTTATAATTTGATGACCGTCATTTTTTGACGGGCAATTCGCTAGTTGTAATATAGTTGTGAAGTACACCTGACTTGCAACTCAGAAGAAATGCTGTTCTGGGTTTAGCAACAACTGGAAATACAATTGTTGCTGCTTGGTCACAATGACTGTGCTACCGTTTTTTTTTTCCAGCACTCAACATCCGACTGTAAAGAGTTAAAATACATTTCCTTAGTGCTATAATTATGAAATAATAACAGCTGTTATGTGTTAAGTAACGGCTCTCAATGCATTTAACCCTTACTTGCCGTAAACCTGACAGGGGAGGGTTAAATATATAGATAAAATGAGTGGGGCATTTATAACCCATCTGGCTATCCCCTATGTTCTTGGGTATCCTCTAGAAACCCTTCAAGACTGACCTCTCCTTCCCAGTGTGCTTTGGGTGGGGTAGGTTATGGAGGACAAAGGGGCCTGAGGCAGCAGGGCCTGATGTGTTGAGGAGGTCATATACCCCCCCATTGACATTTTTTTCAAAATTATTATCCACTTTCCAACCATGGGAGGGGATTTACATAAATAAATGGTTGGGTAGATACAGTGGATATAAAAAGTCTACACACCCCCGTTAAATATCAGGTTTCTGTGCTGTAAAAAAATGACAAAGATAAATGATTTCAGAACTTTTTCCACCTTTAATGTGACCTATAAACTGTACAACTCAATTGAAAAACAAAACTGAAATATTTTCGGTCAAGGGAAGAAAAAAAAGAAAAGAAAAATAATGTGGTTGCATAAGTCTGCACACCCTCCTATAACTGGGGATGTAGCGGTGTTCAGAATTAAGCGATCACATTCCAAATCGTGTTAAATCGGAGTCAGCATACACCTGCCATCATTTAAAGTGCCTCTGATTAACCCCAAATAAAGTTCAGCTGCTCTAGTTGGTCTTTCCTGAAATGTTCTTAGTCGCATCCCACAGCAAAAGCCATGGTCCAAAGCATCAGAGGGATCTCATTGTTAAAAAGGTATCAGTCAGGAGAAGGGTACAAAAGAATTTCCAAGGCAGAAGATATACCATGGAACACAGTGAAGACAGTCATCATCAAGTGGAGAAAATATGGCACAACAGAGACATTACCAAGCACTGGAGCTCCCTCCAAAATTGATGAAAAGACGAGAAGAAAACTGGTCTGGGAGGCTACCAAGAGGCCTACAGCAACATTAAAGGAGCTGCAGGAATATCTGGCAAGTACTGGCTGTGTGGTACATGTGACAACAATCTCCCGTATTCTTCATATGTCTGGGCTATGGGGTAGAGTGGCAAGACAAAAGCCTTTTCTTACGAAGAAAAAAATCCAAGTCAGACTAAATTTTGCAAAAACACATCTGAAGTCTCCCAAAAGCATGTGGGAAAGGGTGTTCTGGTCTGATAAAACCAAGGTTGAACTTTTTGGCCATAATCCCAAAAGATATGTTTGGCGCAAAAACAACACTGCACATCACCAAAGCTGGAACTTCAGCTGGAACTGGGTGGGGCCTTAGTTAAGATAGAGGGAATTATGAACAGTTCCAAATACCAGTCAATATTGGCACAAAACCTTCAGGCTTCTGCTAGAAAGCTGAACATGAAGAGGAACTTCATCTTTCAGCATGAAAACGACCCAAAGCATACATCCAAATAAACAAAGGAATGGCTTCACCAGAAGAAAATTAAAGTTTTGGAATGGCCCACCAGAGCCCAGACCTGAATCCGATTGAATATCTGTGGGGTGATCTGAAGAGTGCTGTGCACAGGAGATGCCCTCGCAATATGACAGATTTGGAGTGTTTTTGCAAAGAAGAGTGGGCAAATCTTGCCAAGTCAAAATGTGCCATGCTGATAGACTCGTACCCAAAAAGACTAAGTGCTGTAATAAAATCAAAAGGTTCTTCAACAAAGTATTAGTTTAAGGGTGTGCATACTTATGCAACCATATTATTTTATTTTTATATTTTTTCTTCCCTCTACCTAAAAAAAATGTAAGTTTGTTTTTCAATTGAGTTGTACAGTTTATAGTTACATTAAAAGTGGAAAAAGTTCTGAAATGATTTATTTTTGTCTCATTTTTTTACAGCACAGAAATCTGACATTTTAACAGGGGTGTGTAGACTTTTTATATCCACTGTATGTGGGTGGGAAAATGTTAGGGCTAGTGTAGTGTTATAAAGTGCTGCAATGTATACTACTGAGAATCAGACAGACTCTAAGGGTATACATAAGGCAGGTTGTGCACTTGAAATTACATGCAATATCCTTGAGTGCAAGTCAGTAAAGATTATGGAAGTTCTTTTGCAGGAGCCAGATAATAGCTACAAAACTTGTCTCTTAAGAACTTCCGTAGATTCGGTATCAGTCTTGTGAAAGCTCATACTGGAGTCATGTAATTGAGTCCAGAGAAGGATGCAAGGTTACAGCAAGCAGAAGATTAATAGTGGCGTTTAAAAAAAAAGTTAGGACACATGTAATTTTTGTGAGAATACATATTAATGCACCATTATATTATGTGAGTCTATGCAAGTATTAATACGTTAAACACTTAACATGTTTATGATAATGTCATTAACAGGGACTCTTTCTTTAAAGAGTACTAACTAGTAAAGCAACAATTCAGTTAATTTACTGATTTTTTTTAATTTATTTTTTTACTAATCTTTGTTTCAAATAAACAATATATGAGATAATTAAGTTAAGAATCTGCTATGATTATCACTAACTTATTCGCTGTATGTTTACATTGTTTTTCGTACATAGAAAACATAAACTATGATTATATGTTGGTGATAAGGTATTCATATATCTATCAAGAACAAAGGAACAAGTGCATAACCCCCCCCCCCCCCCCCAGAAAACAAATCCAACTGCACTATCATTAATGCATCAAAAAAGAACAAAAGGAATCAAGGTCATTATGTGCTGATGGACTGATGCATTTCCTACTCAAGGCCCTGCGATTTTCATCATGTCATGAAAAAAGAAAAAAAAAAGAAGAAAAAAAAGCAAAGAGCAGAAAAGATAATTGTACTATAATTTCTCATTAATTACTGGATACATGCCAACGCCAAACAAGTAAAATGTAAATAGCAGCAGTTATTTCACATTATCAGCGTTATCCGCTATTAAATGGAGCAAAATGGGCTTACTTCTTGATATGTTTATGTGAAGTAAATTATGCTTGAAGAGATACATTTTGAAGCTGTTCCTGAATTTGCGTGGCCACCAATAGATGAGATTTAAAAAAAAAAAAAAAACACCACTACAGAAAGCTTACGTATAAAAGCCCGTTTTAAAATCATACTATATTGCAGAACAAAACAAATTGTCAGGGAGAAATAACATTTGCATTGCATAGATAAAATAAAATGAAACCACTAAAAGCGGAAACGGGGAACAAATATTCTAATGCTATGCTATGTTCAAGGTTGCAATCGTTAGACTGATGGAAATATTTGAGATGATTGTAATACAGGGAAGGAAAGAAAGAAACTTCTGAAATGATAAAAAGCCATTTTTTTAGCAGAGTATTAAACTAGTCAGCCTTTGAAAATATGATTGTTTTTTTTTTACCCAGAGTTTAACTTTATAGATTTCTCAATATTAATGGCATACCTCATGGTATGTGTCTTCCAATTCTCCATCATATATCCAGCGATACAGGAAATTTAGAATAGGATGGGAGACTAAACCAAGAATGTGCTGCACAAGTGAACGCATGTATGGATCCCCTGTTTTCGTGTATGCATGTACTGCGGAGGCCAGCTCTCCTCCTTTTCTTCCTAAATAAGTAATGGAAGTATGAAACAGGAAAGGATTAATTACTATGGATAATATCAAAATATAGGTGGTAACAAGTACATTGTCAAGCGATTTTGATTTGAAAAATAAAATGGTTTAGACTGCTCATTATTATAATGTTCAAGGTAAGCACAAGTAAAAATAGCAAACTACAATAAAAAGACCAACAATTAGAAGCCTTCTGCCCATGCAGCATCCAAGCTTTTATTACATAACTCTACTTTTGTCCTATACAAGGGGGTACATTGCAACACTGACTACACCATATACATGGTCCTCTCTCTGTCTTCCAGTTCTCCAAATACAAGTTCTAACCTGTATCTTCTACATAATGCTTTTAAAATCACCAGATGACAAAGATTTCTGAAAGTTTTTTGAGGTCCATCACAGACAATTTACAATACCACAACCAAATGTCTTAACCTGCCTACAGCACAATAGTCACACACTTTCCTCTTGTACTTGAGGACTGCTGCTGCTACCACATACAGCCATCCCAAACGTGCTTCACTAGGACCGTTGAAATTAAAGCCAAAAAGCTACCTTAAAAAAGTGCTTGTGAGTTGCTGGGCTCACCAGAAGAAAATCATGCACTCAGGATTCCTCTGCTATTAATAAACCGTTTATACGATTCTATAATGCAACCCTACATCTCTCCAAACATATTTACCATCCCTGATGACCACTTTTTCCTGCTCCAAAAGACTCTTCAGCTTCACTCCACTCACCATCTGCTGTTCACACCAAGACATTGTTAAGCACTTTAAAAGCAAATACAATTAGACATGATATCACTTTTCACCACAAGCAATCCACCTCAGACTCCAGACCAAAATTCTCACTCATTCCAGTCTCTACTCCATTCCAGTCAGAGAGACAAACCTTATTCCCTACTGTACTACACCCAAAATCTCTTCAATCTCAACTGGGACATTTCACTGCATCTTCAAGCAATCACTGAATATAATCATCTGATCGCCTCTTGATCCAGAGTTATTGTCTAATTACTGCCCTGTATCTGTTCTTCCCGCAGAAACCAACTAACTAGAAGAGCTTGTTTGCAACAGCAGAGGCAACTTCAATTCATCCACTTCATAAATCAGCCCACTGTGCGCAACAGCAACTAGACTGCAAACACCAAATAATATTATCAAAGCCAAAACTAAAGTATATGTTCCCCTACTTATAATTTTGAAATTCTAGTAGTGCCATTTAACACAGCTACTACTATTTACTACACATAAAATATTTAGGCAACATTAATATTCAATGGGTATTTGATCAGTAACCAGATATATTAAGGAATTCAGAACCATTTCAATGCAGGCGATACCCAAACCTCTCTCCTCTCCAACCCTATCTTACTGTGGATTAAATTTATTAAAAATTATTCCTGGTTGAATTCCTTATCCTATAAAAATCATCCCTCAAAGACTGAGCTTTTCACTATTGGGGAATTGTAGCAATTTAATAGGGATTTGCGATTTTAGCACTTGTAACATTTGCCGGCTTGAAAGATCAAAGGCTTTGCTGGGACGGAGTTACGATTTTGTCAGCCTGTAGGAATTTTCAGCCTTTAACCCGCAAATAGATTGCGAGTAGCTAAAAGTGGCCAACTTAATATCAGTAACTTTTGCGGGCTACAGTAACTACAATTTTGACAATGATACCTAAGTATGCGGTGGCCCACTGGAGAAGGAACTGGCAGCCCGCTCCAGTATCTCTGCCATGAAAACCAAGTGGATCAGCAAGGTGTGATGTCCATGAGGTCACGGAGAGTCGGACACAACTGACTGATGCCATTTACATAATCTATGGATTTCTTAAACTTCTAGTGGCAGATTCTCTCCATGCATCAAACACTCTATAAACTCACCTATTCATACACGTTTATAATCATGCTACCCAACGCACACAAGCTACTATAAAAAAATGTTTTAAAATAAGCATAGTGAACTTTGGATTTCCATAGATTCTGCTACCTGACTATACTAAAATGAAGCAAATCCCTCCATTTTGTCTCTAAACACAATCAATGCTCTCACAAATGGTAGGGCTCTCTACCGACAATACCAGAATTGTTTCATTTGCCTTGTTGATCTTCACTATTCATGGTTAACGGCACTTAAAACTGCTTTATAAATGAAAGAAAGAAAATAATATTAAATAATAATGTAGCATCAAATTAGTAGAGAAAAAAAATTGTTCTTAGACAACAGTAGTCGTGGACAAAGCTAATTTACAGTATAATCTTAACCCTCCGATCACATCTGATGCTTTGACAGGTCTTACATTAAAGAAGGATCTACATAAGAAACATTCTTTCCTCACCTTGACAATGGTCAACAAGAGCAGCAAGGGTCTTCAACCTAATTTTTGGGTCGTATGTCCAGACCAAGAGACGTCTAAGTGTTAAACTGCTTTCCAGTCCCAAATTTACACCCTGGTCATCTTCAACCTGTAACTAATTTAAAAATGAGCTTTACATACTATAAGGCATCTAGGATTTAGATAAAACTAAATACCCATGTCCAAATTACTCTCCAACTTCAATTGTTTCAATTATGGTAAATGGCATTAGAAAATATGAGGCATTGTATTTAATCACTGTGTGAGCCATCATTTAGACACAGCTTGTTTCTCTGAGCTTACGTTAGGAGAAGTGTAAGCTTAAGAAGCCTTGTGTCCAACGGGATCATACGGTAAAGTTTATTTTAACTGGTAAGTCTGTTTGCCTAAGCAGCTTTAGGAAGTATGGTCATTGTAGGAAGGGGCAAAATAGATATATTATATATATATATATATATATATATATATATATATATATATATATATATATATATATATATATATATATATATATATATATATATATATATATATATATATATATATATATATATATATATATATATAGAAGAATTAGATAAAGTTAACATTTTCAGATTTCTCGTATTGCCCTACTCAGAGGACTGACTCCTTATGTTCTTTAATAAAAAAAATATAAATAAAAACAAAGAACACCTTTGATTCAACATGGTTTTGACACCAATATTAAAACACGTGTGCAACAATATCAGGAGCATCAATTATGCTTCAGTCATAGTAAAACAAATATTCTAGATTTTCCAAAAGCATTTATATAAATTAGCAGAACTGAAATCATTGCTTAAATGCACTTTACCTGAGAATGTAGAACAGAAAGAAGACGGTAATATTCTTTGAGCTCCTGATGTAATGCTGCACAAAAACTCTGAATGAAAAATATATATATATATAATTAAGATGAGAATATGTGATTCTTTCAAATGAAAACATAAGATTCTGTTTAAAGAAGAATATAAGATTTATTTAAAGATTTTTATTGCACCATTGCTATATTAAGGTAAAAATATACTAAAAAGGAAACAAAAATTCTGACATTTCATACAAGAAAATTAATAGGCAAGAACATCAGCTTTTAGTGTCATTGTGTTTAAATCTGTGGTTAAAAGTGTTTATGTAATCCTGCATAGTGAGTTGAAGAATAAAAGTGCAATAAAAGTAAATAAATTAGCCAGAAGAGCCTAAAACTTCAGCTCCTTTACGTTCTAATATACAGCGCTTTTCTTAGGATTCAGACTACTTCCTCAAGAACGTTCTTGCTCCTGTATTGCAATAGTAATATGGTGTGCCTCAGACATTGGCTTCATCTTAACTTGTTAGTACAGCACCATTGGAAATTATTAGATATGTTTCTGGTATTTTGTTGTTTTAATTTAACTTATTAGTTGTTGTTTTTTTGGTTTGTTTTTTAATTTATTCTTAAAGAGCATGAACATTTGGTTATAACATGCAATAGTCTTTTTTTCTTAAATTCCTGGCATATCCAGCATTATCCATGTTGTATTATCATTATGCAAATTAGTAGTTTTCTATTAGGACCACAGTATTCTGGGTCTACCTTTGTGGATCAAAAACAATTACCACAATGTTATCATGCAGATCTCCTCTCCCACCCTCATCAAGTACTCTGAGCCTCAAACTAGTTTAATGAGCTGCAGAGAACTATAGAGAAAAAAAAAAAACAGCTAGCACAAAGTATAGGCCGTTACACAAATTTTTAATTCTTGTTGTCTGCTTTAAAACTTGTATACCAGATCTTGTCGATTCAAATAATATTACCTGTCCAACAAGTCCAAATGCACGATCCAGGCTCCTCTGGTCTGTATATTTTCTAATTTTATTATGAAGCCACCCAAGCTCTGCCAGCCTTCCAGTTGTATCTTTCAGAGATTTTGACAGAGCCACCTAAGAGGAATATATAAAATTATATTCACATATACAATTAACCAGCACTACACAACATACAAAAAGGTATGACCATTATTGGCCAAAAGCAAGATATGTAGCTACAATTATCAGTGAACACAAAACTAATTATTAACAGGAAGTGCTTATTTACGTCTTATGCATACTCATATGTACCTTATGCCAAATCTCAAGAGCAAGGGAGTCATGGTACCTAAAAGTTTTAACTCAACTTTTTTTAAAAACCCTTTCTGATTCCTAAAAATCCTGAATGGCAACTAATATAATTTTGTCTACTTTATGCAATGCTGACATTGGATGCTATGAAGGGTACATTAGGGCACAAGCAGTTAATATTTCCAGTAATTATTTTATACCTTAGAAAAATATGACAGTGACAAATGCTTAAGTGTACCATGCACAAGAGGTTTTATTGTGTCCTCATGTACCTTACACAACAAACAAAGGTTACTCACCATAGCCTCAGATCAGTGTTAAGCAGCCTCCACAAAACAATTGAATGAAGCAGATTTTGTCATTGTTTTATAAGGGATGGACACAAATATGATACTTAGGAGCCAGGTAGATTTTGTAGGAGCCGAACAAGATATTTCATGGAGCTAGACAGAAAGGCCATTAATAGAGGTAAATCACTCCCAGGACTTTCCAGCCATTGTTTTTGAGTATACATGCCCAGGCTCTTGGATTTTAGCAGTGAATGCTACTTAGACAGATAAAATGTACATGGATTGCCTCTTCATCTCACACAATAGTAAATACACAGCTAACGCCTTAAACTATTTTTTCTATACAGTTCATACTACATAAAACAATAAAATTGATTTTGTATCATCAATAGTAAAGCATCAAAGGAATGTTAACATGTAGCCATTTTTGTTAATACAAACAGATATTTTTTTAAACTATTAAAGGGATATCCAAGTAAGCTGGATTAATACATTTCTGCACTCTGCAGGCAAAAAGCAGCCTATGTGTATGCAGCACATCTCATAAAACATTTTTTATTAATATCTAAAAAATACCTCTAATGATTATGTTAGCACCACCAGGGGTTGTCTACACGACTTTCTGGTGCCCCCCCAATCAGCATGCAGCACCTGGGGAGCAATACTAACCCACTATATACCTGCTGTTGCTTGCTCAATCAATCTCCTGTCAGTGATACATTTCCCAAGCTCCTTTGCCTACATATCCCAAGCCGCTTTGCACCACAGCTTTCCACTGTGCTCCAACCTCTTCTCAGCACGATCACCAACATCAACTGCCCTAACAATGCCACATCACACAACAACTCTACTCTCTTCCACCCTTGCCCCCATAACCACACTCAGACACCCTCTATCTCATCCACAACCATGGCACACCACACACACACCACACACACACACACGTTACATTCAGAAGTGCTCCCGCACTGCTCAACGACTTTGGAGGAAATCACGCACTTCTACAGATTTCCTTCACTACAAGTTTATGCTACGTTCCTACTCCTCCGCCCCCATCACCAATATCAACTCTGTCCTCCAACCCCAAACGTCTGTTTGCCACTTTCAATACTCTCCTCCACCCACCACCACCTCCTCCCATCCCTTCCTGTCTAACGGCTGAAGACTTTGAATTTTTATGTGTAAAACGGTTGGCAAACTATCTGCAATGAACTCTCCTCTCATCGTGGCTCACACACTCCACCCTCTCAACTAACCAACAATACTCAGTCTACTCCCCTCCCACTCCCACAGCCACTTTGAACTACTTTACCCCTTCAACAGAGGATGAAATCTACATCCTGTCCTCTGTATCCTATTCCATCTCAGCTCATCCCTCCCCCTCTACTACACTAATCCCAGCTCTCACACACACGTCTTCAACCTTTCCCTAAACACTAGCACGTTTCCATCATCTCTAAAACATGCCCTAATTACACCCACTCTTAAGAAACCCTCATCTGATTCTGAAGTTGCATCTAACTATCGCCCTAGCTCTCGACTTCCAAACTGCTGGAGCGGCTCGTCTATAACCGCCTTACCAGTTTTCATCTCCTCTAACTCTCTTCTGGACACCTTCCAATCCGGCTCCACTGAGACATCCCTCACCGCCAAGTCTAAAGGCCACTTTTCCATTTTGCTTCTTCTGGATATCTCCGTCGCCTTTGACACAGTTGACCATCCTCTTCTACTCCACATTCTCTCCTCACTCTGCATTCGAGACACTGCTCTCTCGTGGTTCTCATCATACCTCCAAGAATGATCATTTAGCTTCTCCTTCTCCGGCACCTCTTCTCCTCACCCCTATCTATTGGCGTACCCCAAGGATCAGTCCTATGCCCCCTCCTCATCTCCATCTACACATCCTCACTCAGTACCCTAATAAACTCTTTTGGGTTTCAGTATCATCTCTATGCAGATGACACTCATATCTACCTCAGCACCAGATCTGTCCCCTCTCTTCTAGCACACGTCTCAGACTGCCTCTAGTATATCCTCTTGGATGTCGCCCACCATCTGAAACTCAACAGGTCTAAGACTGAACTCTTAATCTTCCCACCCTCTACTACAGCTTCAATTCCTCACATCTCTCACTGTCAACATTGCCATCATCACTGCAACCTCCCGAGCCCGTTGTCTCTGGGTTCTACTGTAACCTGTCCTCTCTTTCATCCCACACACACAGTCTCTAAACTAAATCTTGCATTCTCCATCTAAAAAACATATCCAAAATACGCCATTACCTCACACAAGACTCTAAGATTCTAATACACTCTCTCATCATTTCCCGGCTCGACTATTGCAATTCGCTCCTTGTTGGCCTGCCCACCACTCACCTCTCCCCACTGCAATCCATAATGAATGCCTCCGCCAGACTCATCTTCAGTACACATCGTTCAGTGTCAGCAGCTCCTCTTTGACAATCACTCAACTGGCTTCCCTTAGCCTCCAGAATAAAGTTTAAAATCTTGACCCTAACTTATAAAGCCCTCAACAAAGCACACCCACATACATCTTTACTCTCATCTCTAAATACTCCCCCACACGCCCTATTCGTTCTGCTAACAACCTTATTTCTACCACTCGTCACCTCCTCGCACTCCCGCCTCCAGGACTTTTTTTTCACACTGCCCCTATTCTCTGGAACTCCTTGCCTCGCTTCACCAGACTATCCTCCTGTCTTAAATCCTTCAAAACTTCAATAAAAAGGCACCTCTTTAAAGCAGCCTATAACATTCCACCCTAACACGCTTAGCACTACTCTCTCCCTACTGTACCACATACAAACTTCAACCTTTAGATTGTAAGTCTGCGAGTTTCAATCCAGCAAGGTGCTTTAGGGAAAACGCTATGGACACCAGATTCCAAGCTCAAAGACAGGGCCCTCCATTCTTTGCAATGTGTTAGTCTTGAATTTGTCATTGCTTGTAACTTAACTTATGTATAGCACTACGGAATATCTTGGCGCGTTACAAATAAACAATGATGATGATAATAATAATAATAATAATAATAATAATAATGCAGTGTTGCCATGATTCATCCCGGCTTCCTGGCTATGCTGTGTGGTGTTGCCATAGCAACTAACATAGCGCTATGTCTGAAATCTCTCTCTAACCGGATTCGCAGAAATAAAATTGGAGGGGGTGTTAACCTTAAATTTTAAACTGTCAGAAACTACAAAAGATTTTGCTAAATTCAAGGTAAGTGTTTAAATGTTTATTTTGGTATTTTTTCATGCAAACATTTTTTTTCATACACTTCTGATTTTCCTCCATCAGATGCATTCATAATCCAGGAAACGTCAATATCCCTTTAAGAGAGACACACACAACAAGAATGCCTGCAGCAGCTCTCAATATCTAATGCATTTTAGCACTTGGAGAATTTACAGTATTACTTAGAGTATACCATGAGTTCAAGACCGTGAAATGCATGCTAATCAATTTGGCTCTTGATAAACCACATGCTTAGTGTGCATTAGGAAAACTGATATCTGTTTTTGCACACACTGAAGTTTAATCAATATTCCATTGTGTACACTAGATGGCGATACTGGTCCACAAATTTGTATGTTGCAGAGCTTTTATATTTTTCTTTCAAATCAGATTTATATTCAAATATTTTGTAAATGATCAGACCCTATTGAACTGAAAATGGAAATATCTTTAAGGGACGCTACCTTCAAAATTAACCTGCTAAAATAAAATTAGAAAAATGTCAAATTGGTGCCTGCCACAAGCAACTGGCAGGTCATGCACAGATGATGTTGGCTCTAGTATCCCTGGAGCTGAAGCAATAGTGTAGGCAAATGTCACAGCATGTGGGCTTCATATTTATAAAGATTTAATTAAAATAAATACAAGAAAAAAAGAAAAAGAAAAAAGAAAGAAAATAAATCTGTCATGCTAGTTTTTACTGCAACTACACATACATTTGCTTTGTTTTCACTGAATATCCTGATTGATTACTTTTTCAAAAGCATTTCATACTACAATTGCATTTATTCTCACCTTGGTGTTTGATAAACAATTTCAATTATCAAACTTAATACCAAAATAAGAGCTGTCAGAAATTAAATTTGAATTTTTTAGAATTATGATAATACAATTATTTGAATTTCTGTCATTTAAAAGGATCATTGTATTTTAGGAAAAACCTTTGAGAAGAACAAAACAAACTAACATTAACAGCTGTGTAAAACCACAAACAGAAAGACTATTTAGAAAAAATCTTAATTTGTGAAGATTCAGTCAAAACATAGATAACTTCCATCTTGTCTGGGTAGAGTACTTCCTGATAACAACTTCCTTCTGGCTTACAGTTAACTACTGAATGGTAGAATGGGAGATTTGCCCAGCTATTGTCCGATTTGGAATTTGACACCTACCCCTTCCTAAGTACATGCCAGTAGCCAAAATATCAATAAATGCAAGCCACATACTGCAAACATGTAATCGCCCCTTCCAAATTTGCAAGCTTAACTAAAACATCATGGAAGCATCATTTTTGTTTCTAATTAAAAACTAGCTTCATTAAATTGTTCCTGTCTAATTATGTTCTTAGTCATATACATTTGTGTTCATCATACAATGGTCCTTTCATAAAATGGCCCATTATTGGTTCAAAAAAAAAAAAAAAAACTTTAAAAAAAACCCAGATGAACTAGCCTATATAACTCCTATATAAATGTTTTGCCAAGACAATGCACAAGTTGTAACGTAACAACGCTGAAAAGCAGTTCTGAATAATACTTTGCTGCGATTTCCATTTCTCACATACAATTTGGTATTCAAACATCTTTCATGCTTACCTTGCCATCTACTTTGTAGCAATTTTCAGCATTGCACATTTTAATGCATTTCCCATCAATCCCCTGGAAAACGTACAAAATGTCTCTTACAAGAGAAGTCTCTGTTATTTCAAGAGATCCTGAAAAACAGAGGAACAATAAAACATTGTCAAGTTAAAAGAAAAACACATGTTGTCTCATGTCCCTTGCACTCAAAACCATTAGTATTGTAATCCATAAATAAATACAAATAAAATATTTTACAATTTCCCACCAATGTAACAGTCCACATGACCAAAAGAGTCTTTAAAATGGTTTATCATTCAAAATCAGACCTGTGCTGTGTAACTTACATTGGAAGACTCCTAGGTATGCTTGACGCTGTAATGCTTATGAAGTATGTAATACATGAACATTGAGCCCTAACATTAACCCCTATAGTAGAAGCATGAAAATTACTTCAAAACCATACATTTGGCTGCAGGGGCTTTTTTCTCTAAACTAAACTAGACATATTCTATGATTTCTAAGCCACAACTTAAGTCTCTCAGCCTTGATACATAAACCATACCTTCGTAAGTAAGATTTCAGGGGGCGTGTTTATATGAGCTTGTAATATTAAAGCAAACTTGCAATTTACTTCTTAGACACAGATAATAGAAAATGAGAACGTTATCATGACGTCGGTAAATTGAATATAGACGTAACCTGCAATTGGGGACTAAGCGTCAATGAGAACTAGTGAGTAATGTTTGCCCATCGGGTTAGCACTCTAGACAATGCATTAGAGCATCTGTTTTAGACTATACGGGTTTCATGATAGGTATTAACCCCTTGAGTACCGGTATAGATATTACACGTACATAACAGTTAAATTCAATATGTAATAAAAAAATATTTTTCAGACTGTTCTGCACTTCATTCTAATGTCATTCCATGCTTTTACAGTAGTGGCATTATAACCCTTAGCAAGTCCTATTGATAATTCGCAATGGTTATTTCAGAAATGGGATCCTTTTTTTAGTTGCAGGTCTGGTTTAATTTGCGAGCTAGATGTAAAGTTCTAATAGAATATGGATTTTGTGTAACTTAGTATGTCGAACTCGTTATCTTTGAGAAGTGCAAAAATCAATGGAGAGGCAAGCACGAAGTTGCGTCTTTGGCTTGTCAGTAGTGATTGTGGGCAGGTAACTCGCAATCAGGATGCGAGTAGCTAATACAATATGTGCATACTTTACTGAAAACTTTAAGTATGTGTAATATTACGATCTGGTCAATAGAATAGGACCCATTAATCGGCAGTGTAAGCTATGAACATAAAACATTTTTTTTTCAGAAAAGATGAACTTTTGAAGACTCTATGAATAGAGAAATTGGTCCATCTGTTTTTTTCCCTTGCTGATAGCTTGAGAGTGTGCTCTTTGTCATTGAACAGAAGTATAGGGGAGGATCGAAGGGGAAGATGGACTCCCTCACAGGTCCAGAAGTGGGATGCTTGGAAAAAAACTAAAAGCACCCCTCTTACATAGAAGTTACATTGATGCCTTTCAAGGTCCAAGCAGAAGTATCAAAACAGAGGTTTTACATGAAAAACTAACTAAATACTTTTTTTTTGCATTGTATAACCGCACAATTCTAACACATCCCATCACTTATTTTTATCCTCACCACTTGTATCTCCTTCTCTCCTAGTTCTGGGTACACTGCGGGATATCGTGTTGGGAAGGCCTTTGGTAGTGTTCTGTAAGCTTTGTTGCTGACCAGATGCTAAAGTCCATGCAAGGCGTGACCCTAATTGCTGACGGAGAGAATCCCCCATCCCAGTGCTTTGATAGGCCTGCCTGGAAGAAAACAGCACACCAGGTGTTAAACAAAATGCACTGTCCAGATTGACACAGAAACTAAAACAATAAACAGGGTTAAGACCACAAGATAATACCAATAAGGAAAAATAAATATTTGCTGTATATATTTCAGGACCAGGCATATCCCTGGGATCAGCTTCTAAGATGGAAATGGCATTGTGTGGTACTGGTTCTGCTTTACAGTTAGTGTGCATGTGTAAAAGACAATCTTACACACAATTACATTTTAGGCTAACAATCTATGAATAGGGCAACAAAAGAAAAAGAAAGAAAAACAGATATTACTGTATACTGAAACCAATTCACTATGACAGCAGAGTATGAACATGTACAGCGGGCATATTGTTGTGTGTGAAAGTTTTGAAGCATCAACTTAGCCTTTAATGCAACACTTAATTAATTCTTTCAATGGGGCTTTGAAAAATGCATATAACCCTTTATACAGTTGTTATATATTAAAAGACCATTGAACTCAAGATTCTAAAAAACAAATTTTAAACGATCAAAGTTATTGTGTTCTATACGTTTTATAAACATTTTGATTAAATATTTTCGGCTTACTTGCTTGGTCACTCGTACTATTCATTATAGAGGATTACAATTTTTACCCTCACATTGGCCCTCATTCAATTGCAATTTGGCCAATTGAATAGGGGTCAAAATGAGCACATAACATATTTTTTTTTTAAAGTTTTTAGTTACTAAACATCTATCCAAATATATTTAAAAAAAATATATGTTATGTGCTTATTTAGAGCACTATTCAATTGCCCAAATCGCAATTGAACGAGGGCCATTATGGATATCCTCCTCAATATTGTGTAATTATTCCCCTTCACAAAAAAGGAGCACTTTATTAAAAACAAATACTGTTTAGTACATTATTATTATTATTATTATTATTTTACAGCACACAAAAGACTTCCATTAATGAAAACTGATTATACTAACATACTTCAAACATGTAGAGTTGGCTGGATTCAAAACTGTATATAACAATACACAAGCACACACATATGCATACAGGTTATTTATATGTATTCATATACATTATGTAAGTATAATTATTTAGTATTAATGAAAAGCTTGTGAGCATATACAAAAATATGTATTACACTTAACTTTGTTTCATAAATACTCCTTTTATGCTAGAGGAATGAATCACTCTAGCATCTGACTGTAGAGAGCTTCCCCTTATAATTTTGTTAGTGAAGCCTGCCCAACTATATTGATGGCTACATCCAAAACAGTGCCATCATCTCTGCATAAACTTTTGCAAGCTCCGGGAAAAGAGATGGTGGTGGTGGTGGGGGGAGAATACTGGAGGATAACTAATGAGGAAGAAAAAAATCCCAGCCCCTATACAAGTGAGAAAACAAAGCATGTAAGCCCAAAGCTTTTTCACTAAAATGTTTACCGCAAAGTATAAATATTGACTCTGTGTTTAAAAAACACACACACACACACCAGTGGCTTCCTTTTGACATTTTCACATTCATCCCTTTTTTTCTTTACCACTGCAAATGCCGGTTTGATGGTAGCACAATTAACTAGATAACAAAACTGAAAATGTTATTTGCTAAAAGAACAGTAATATCATGGAAATACAAACACATAAAAAATGTGTTTATTCCTTATTTTGGTAACTCTTACCCTTGAACAAGGGTCTGTGGTGTAGGAGTTGGCCCATTTAAGGCATACATGCCTATGCTGCCAATGCCACTGCTGCCCATGCTGTTAGAATTCTG
Organism: Discoglossus pictus; assembly: GCA_027410445.1. Lineage (NCBI taxonomy): Eukaryota > Metazoa > Chordata > Amphibia > Anura > Alytidae > Discoglossus > Discoglossus pictus. The sequence goes on along the minus strand of CM050164.1, from coordinate 308,900,368 downwards.
TGCAGACTGCATGTTACGATCCTGGTAGTTAAGTGGGAGGCTCTGTGGCCTGGCATAGTAATATGGTGTTGAATGTCCATCACGAGGCAATGCCTGGGCAAAAAGTGCCGCATAGCTAGATACCTGTAAACAAAACAAAATAAAGTGCTCAAAAATAATAGAAATAAAGGATCAAATTGTATGAGACAAATATTGTAGAATGTATGCAACATAAAAAAGGTACATCATGATTATTTAGCACAATTTGATTACCTTGTTTGGTTGTTTTCGTGGATCTTCGCTAAGGCTAAGCAAGAGGTAGAGTATAGACCATCTATTCTTCAACACACCCTGAAATAAATGTTTAACAATATAACAAACATACAAAATCTTTACCACATTGAAATACCAAGACTTATTTATTTTATTGGTGTTTTCATAACAATACATACTACATTTTCCAAACCACAATGGGGGAAGACCTAAATAGTTAATGCGTTATTGTTTTCTGGTGTGTTGATAGCAATAGGCAGTAAACTTCTCTTGCACCGAGCTACAGTGATACGGTTAGGAACTTTGGATAGTTAATATGTTTCACCAACAAAATTAATAAATACTCACCTGAATATATTCAAGCATTGTTCAGAAACATAAAAAAAACTTCCCTACCTTCCACCCTTATCTCCCATGTTTACTCTCTATATCTCTCTGCGATTTCTTCCCATTTCCTAATGGGTTACCTAATTAAAATATAAAATACAAAGACAATGTTTTTTTTAAGAATCCCACAAAAAAAAAATGTATTTTCAGGATATTGGTTGCATAGCATTTACAGTTAATCGGACAGAAGAACAGTATATTTATTTAATTCTATGGTTAGTTGTCTCAAATTAAATAGCTGTACTGGACTGTAAATATATTGTAACTAATTTATTTATTGACGGTTCTACACTTTAATTGCAATAAAAATATTTAAATAAAACATTTTGCAGCAGTTCGTTCCTATACAGAACTTGTATTTTTTCCCCCCGTTATTTAAATCTTAGTAGTAATGATGAATTTGCTAGGTTATGCCTGCCATCACTATGTTTTTCAGTACACCAAAGGAAAACGCTGTATGCAACCACCCCCACTCTCTGGAGTTGATCAGTCCGCCATTGCAATGAGTTCATAGCTTAGAACATCATGCAAGGTTCACATTACTGCAAGTTCACTGTGGAAAAAATGTTGCTTCTACCTTCCCACAACATCGACCATTAATGCATCCTCTTCATTGTCTCAGAATCTGTCCATTATGATGTACATTTGGCCGCACGTTTAAAATTAACACCATCACTTGTCACTACCAACAACATTTAGTAGAATCATTGCATTCTAATTATGCTTATAGAAGCAGATATGTTCAAAATAATATATTTTCTTGTAAACTAAGAAAAATATGTCTAACAATTGAAGCTAAAAATTGTGACTGAACGATTAGTCATAAAAAACTTTCATTTGCACACAAAGTATTGCTTGATATAATGAAGTACAAACACATAAATACAAGGAGCAAGCTCTTAGGTTTTTTTTTTTCTTCAATCAATCAGGTCATTAACCTTCAATCAGAAAACGCTGGTTGTCTAAAAGGCACAAGGAGTGAAAAGAGCATTCAATAAATCAGTGCAGCAATATAACACGTTAACCTAAAAATAAACTATCGCTATTGGAGTTTATTGCTTAATGTGAAAATCAAACAAACAAGAAAATCTATGCGTCTCAAAAGCTTTCTTACAAACAAGGACATTAAAAGGTTTGGAGAACTTAAAATAACACAAAAACCCACTACTTCTATAATAGCTGAAATGCCCTTCCTGTGTCTTGGAAAAGATGTGCCATTAGGCTTATATTGGGTTATAAAACGTTTGAATGGATTTTTTATATAATGTTATTCAGATGTGCATTAAAACCATATGCAATCAATGCATCCTTACATTTCCACAGTATAACACATAACATAGATCTGTTTAGCCTTTTATTGCTTGACTGAATCTCATGTTATTTTTAGCTAGGTATTCTTTAGATCTCCAATGAAGCACATACCAACTGGTAGAGTTGATTTATGCAAGTGATATACAGTGATGATACAAAACAAGTTTAAAATCAGGTGGATTAGTAAAACGAATGAGCCACTGATTTTCACTCCTAAACTTATGCAGAAGTGGTCATGGAGGAAAAGCTTGGGAACACCTGGCAAATAGGTTACATATATCTGTGGAGCAAGGCATATCCCCTTCATTGGAAAAACTATTTTTTGAACAGATTTTAAAATATTTAGCACACAAATATGGCTGGTTGAATTTGACACCAATTAATGAGAAAGACTTGGCTTTTTGTTTCCTTCTCTGGAAATAAGAACCTGCATTTCTTGGAGACCTGTAGAATGAACATCATTATTAATTTCACAGGGCCATTAACAACCCTCTAACAATAATGGGAACCTGAGAAAGTGGTAAAAATAGACACCTTCCAAGACCAAAATAATATGTATTTATACATTTTTCATTAAAAATAGCTTTGCCTGCTGTAACTACAAAATCAAGACTGCTGAATGTAATTGTATTAGCCATTAGCCACAAACTTACCTGTGACTGAAGCTTTCTGTGAAGCTCTGAAAAGAGAGCACCATCTGCTTCTCTTCTCTGTTTCACAACTGCCAAAGAAAAAAAAACGATTGTACTGCCCTGCAGAACACACTGGCTCACTTTAAATAAAATGACAATATTAATAACCATTCCCAAGCAAGATAGAAAAGCACCCAATATACACAGCAATGTGAGAGGTGTGCAGATTGAGATAACTAAATAAGTACTAACGGAAGCCAAGAACTCCTGAAGTGCCTTTAATCTGAATATAAAGCATTGGTTTTCCACAAGGATTTCAGTTATTCTCATCTATCTTCAGTTTCTGCAAAGAGATATGGTTTGTGATGCCTTTACAAAAAAAATGTATTGGCGTCACCTTTGCTCTAGAGACCACAACAATAGATTTGGCAATCAAGAGGCAAGGACATTGTAAATAATGAATGCATCAAGAAAAAAGAAGGCTAATTTTATTATATATGATGGCATTTCCCTGTTTGTTTTAACAAACTATAAAATAAGTTTAAACCTAAGGCAATATGCAAACATAACCTATCAGTTCAGCTTCTAGATGTGGTAATAGTATAAGTATAGTTTATTTATGTAGGCAAATGATGGATAACATTACTGAAAGAAGTTGCATCCAGCATAATGAAAGGCATATTAGCCCAATTACATAAAGTCTTAATTACTGTATTTATTTCAATTTCCTCTGCTCACCTCTATTGGGCTGTCCTTGAATACTTTAGTGTGTCACTATGTGACAGGAGAAGGCTGCAAGCAGCATTCTCCATATATCATTGGTCATATTGGTCCACCCAGTCAAGCATCTTCTAATACAGAAGCTAGCTCCAAATACCGAAGGGACCAATAGGAAGACGTAGACAGTGCTGCGTGCATTTAAACTTGGCTGCCAATACACAACCTGCTGCAACAGTAAAAAAATAAATAAAATAGGAACAACTCGTAACTTCATATAACTGTACTAACAGTCTTTTTTTTTTTTGCAATGATGCAAGTTGCAGGCATGTTTTTATCCCTGATGGTTTTCAAGATCCAGTTCAATATAAGCAGGCCTTGGTAAAATGGCCACTAGGACATTTATTTCAAATGGATTGCTTGGTATATGTAGGGTTGTTGTTCTACATATAAATAACCTCCACACTATTTAAAAGGACACAAAACAATCTATTTTACTAAACCTTTCATTTTTTGATCAACATACCCACAAAATTCAAACCTTTGCCTACCTCCAGTTTTAACAGTAAATTACTTCAGTATGTATGCATGTATATATGTAGTGTATTTAAATATATAAAAATATTTGATATTATTATAAAGATGCGATTTTAAATCCATATAAGGTGATCCATATTTCTTTAATGAAGTTAAACATCCAACCGATTCCTTGCATTGAAAGCTAGCAAAAAATTGTTAAGTACTGTCACTTGACTATAAAACTTACTGAAAAACAAATATTACTTTAAAATAGTGGCACCAAGAACAAATGATCTATCAGATTGATAGGCTACAAATATGAGTATGATCTCACTGGTCTGGGAAAACAAACTGTAGGTTTGTTAACTGGATACCCTGCTATGTGGTGTGCAACTGAGATGTCTATCAAATGCCTATACAATAGTCATTAGCAGAAATCAACTTCAGTGTTTATAACCGTATTTCAAAAAAAAAAAAAAAAGATGAATACTTACATTCTTTCTTGATTTTTTCAGTTACAAGAAATTCATCTCTCTCAACAGTTGGGGCAAAATTGCTCCCAATCACTCTTACTGCATACTGGAACTGCTGGGCTACATCCGCTGAAAGTAAAGAAAGAGAATTAAACTCTTACAGATTAAAGGAAATACATACCTTGTTTCCTTTCCAGAAACTTTATTCAATATTGTAGTATGAATAGATTCAGGTACTGACATCATTTTGAAAGCTCTCTACATATACTATGAGCAAGTATGTCAGACCAATATAAGTTACTGCTCATTAGAAAAATAAATGTTTCCATCTGAGTAGTCGGATCTATCCCTCTTTGCCTGCGCATTTCTTCTGCAGCACTGACAGCTGCAGTTACAAGTGCCATCCGCCAGACGGAGCTGTGAGTTTTCGGGCACCATTAAGTTCCAGGGAAGGCAAAGAACTATTTTCTGGTCCGACTTGGCTGAACTCGACGGCACGAAATCAACAGCGAGGCCATCGCTATGTTTGGCGCGGGCACTCGGCCCCGCCTCTCATAGCTCAAGGCCTCTTCTGTCGGCGCGCCTTTTATGCTAAATATCGGCAATGTCATCTGCCGGCCGGAGGCAGAACTGCAGCTGTCAGATTTTGCAATGGTGAAGAGGGAGAAAATCAAGTAGTCTACTACACCAAATAGAATAGAGAAAAACAAAATAGAGGATAAACTATAACCTTTATTGAACTCGTAAAAGAACTGACACAGGTACAAAAATATATATATGTATTGGATCATTAATAACAATTAGAGGTGGTGTAATTGTCAGCTGGGTAACCGCTGATAACCTATACCCCCGTTTCCTGTATTTGCAATAGTTTGCAGCTACCTAAAGCACTACTGCCAATTGTTTTTAGCGGTCCTACAAAACAGATATAGTTTTTACACACTCAATTTTCAAAAAAGTTCAATAAAGATAAAAAAGTAAAAAAAAAATTATCCCCCATTTTGTTCTTCTACCTTATTATATATTTAGAGTTTGGCATGAACAAAAGTGGATCATCCCTTTACACAAAAGTGAGAGAAGAAATACAAATGATTTAAATGACCACAAAGATCACCATATTTACTCTTCATCATCAGGTAGAGGGTGGAAAATGCAGTGGAAAGTTTGTTTCCATTTTAAAAAATTGATCAAGAATTGACTTAAGTATTATCATTTTAATTTAGCCCTTAAAGCCGTCCCACAAGAATCTTAATAAATAACAAGGTCGGAGACTGTTACACATTTAGATGTACACTGTTTCAGAGCAGAGTGCAGTGGTGTAATGGTAAGTGTCCTAATTTAAAGATTTGTTTCAAAATTAAGTCATAAGTTCAATTCCCAGTTGCCTTTAACATTAATAGTACATCTGTGTTCACATTTGAATGTCTAAAACAAGTTTAAAAACCTGCTTCCAGCTCAGAATTCTGAGAAAATCAGGTATTACACTGCATTCTGGGAAGCTAAGCCGGGACATGCAAATGTGCCCACAAGTGCCTCGCTCTTCAATCCATAGCCATTATCAAACATGGCTTCCCTCCTCAACCTAAACCCCCCTAAATACCCTCACTTACCTGCTTCTGCTCCGGCCTCCGCTGCTTGACCCGGCGCGCATGTGACGTTACATGCGCGCCACGTCATTAGCATATGCTGGCACCCGGTATATGCTAATGACGTGGCGCGCATGTGACGTCACATGCGCGCCGGGTCAAGGAGCGGAGCGGAGGCCGGAGCAGAAGCAGGTAAGTGAGGGGGAGGTATTTAGGGGGGTTTAGGTTGAGGAGGAGGGGGGTTTAGGTTGAGATGGGGGGGTTAGAATGCAGAGGGGGTTTAGAATGAGGAGGGAGGTTGAGGATGATGAGGGGGGAGGGAATATCGGCGTATAACACGCACCTATCATTTGCCCCCTATTTTCAGGGAGAAAAAGTGCGTGTTATACGCCGATAAATACGGTATGCCTAGGCTATATTACATAAATAATTGTATTAATCAAATAACTGGATAACCAGAACAAAGAAACATTTCAAGGTACTGTATATGGTAATTTGTGAAATGCTGATTGACTGTTGTGTCCGATTCTGTCTCCATCAGCAAAAGAAAGTACTGGACAGCTGCACTTAGAAAGAAATCTGAACCTGTGCAAGTCCAAAACATGCAGAGCAACTCATGGAATCTGATAGAAGGCCGTATCTGGCTACCTTGGATGTGAGGTTCCTTTCCCCTATCATGTGCACAATGTAGCAAAGCAACATGAAAAGCCAGCAGGATGTACAAAGATAAAGAGAGAGTTGTTTACAAATAAAGCCAAAGGGGATAGTTGTGTCACTTTATAGACAGATCAATGTAAATCTTCGCCCTGTCTAATATGATTAACTCCGGGTATCACATGTTCTGATAGACAAAAAAAAAAAAAATATATAAAGATTTTTGAATTGGTAGAGACAAACAGAAGTTTCTGAATACAATTTAAAAATGGTATTTTTGGACACCCGCTTAGATAGTACATTCTTTAAATATAGCAAGGTTAGATCCAGTAAGAGACTTGGACATATGAAGAGGGATTTATAAAAAGGCATCAATACCTTTTGTTTTTTTTTGTTTTTCTCCACAGACACTTAAGGCTTCACTTAAACAATTATGGACAGTTTTAAAACCACACAGTCAGGAGAGTGGAATAAAAGGCATGAATATTCCCTTATAAGCTCTGTAGGAGAGAGATGATATTCTTCAATGGTCAAAACTAAAATACTCAGAAGGTATGTATAGCAGGGGAATTAATAACCGTGACTTCTTATGACGTGGAGCCAGTAGCGGTCTTATGCTTATTCTTATAAATTAACAACTGGTCTGTTGTATCGTGCAAACTCAATAAAAAAAAAAAAAATAATAAATGTGATTTTATTTTTTTGTTATTAAAACAAAAATTACCTAGATTTGAATCCACATCATGTACACATGCCTAACATGGAGTGTAAAAAGCTATACATGCGGTTATTATGCTGCAAGTTACCTTAACCTGTCACACTCTTTGTTCATGGAAACAAAGAAAAAACAGTGATGTTTAAAAGTCAGCTCATTTAAATGCATGACAGATAAATGTGAGAGTTTCATGTCTCTATAGGATAAGGTGTTTATATATTACTTGTTCTTCATTCTAAGATGCTTGTAGAGCAGGGCTTGACAAATTCAGGAAGCAACAGCATTTACTAATGGCTCCCGTTTAGTTATGATTGATATATTTCTGTGTATAACCCGTATTTAGGCTCCCGTATTTTGTCTGGCTCCTAAATTGTAGATAAAATTGGCCATCCATGTTATATCAGATTTTGGAAAATATTCACTACAGTTTAAGGTACAGGGAGACAAGATGATCTGGTATAGTTAAAATCTATAGGTAATAAGTACTTAACTAGTTTAATAGCATTAAACACTAAATGTTTCCATTCTGCCAGTCAGTCTTACTGTTCACCCATAAACAAAGATTATGTTAAATATTTTGTTACTGAGAGGTCATTTTCATGTATTACTAATTAGGCCAACACATTGTACTCAAAACATTAGACCAGTCACCTAGGCATGCTCCCTGGATCTGAGTGCACAAGAAAATGTGTTAATGGCAATTATTATCCTTTATTTGTAAAACACTGACTCATCTAGTAGCACTATACAGAGGGTGAGAGAATGGAGGACTGTCTTTGAACTTAAAATCTAACATACATAGTACCGCTACAAGATGGCAATGACCTTTCATTAACAAAAATATTCAATATGTGCTCAATATGATATTGGCTTGCAAATCCTTGGCATTCAACTTTCAATTATTTTGTATACAGTTACCATTATACAGTATAAACGGATAAAGAATGTCATATCAACATAACACTAGTACTATATTTGCATTATAACTATATCCTCATATATAGTCATTTAGAATATATATATATATATATATATATATATATATATATATATATATATATATATATATATATATATATTTATTATGATAAAACATTTCTGAAAACTCAAAAAAAAAAACTTAAGGAGTTCTGGCTCCTTGGCTCTCTGGATTTGTCAAGCCCCCTGAAAATTATAATATACATGTGCAGCCAAAAGAGTAATATCACTGATCATATTTAAAGTCTAACAGTTATACTGCAGGTGAATGATGCCTAGTGTGGATATAATTATCCATATATTTGGACAAATACATAAATCAAACTCCCGCAATCTTGTTATTAACAAGGCTTCCTATGGGTAATCTCACTTAATTCTCCAAGATGTATGGCTGAAGCTCATTGGACAAACTATTGAGGTTAGCACTACTGTTAATGTCACTACTGTACAGACCTTCTATGTTTTCCTGCCACCACTTCCTTATCTGATCATCTTCTGTGAAGTCCCTACTATTTTTGTCTTTTATGACACCAACTTTGAGTTGAAAGGTTTCTTTGAGATTCCCAATTTTAACTTTAAGAGATCTCCTGAATTTTCTATTCTGTTATCTTCTTCTATCTCTTTACATCACTCATTGTAGAACGTCTCCTGGTCTCTTCTTGCTATTCTCTGGAATTCTGCATTTAGTTGGATAAATAATTTCTTATCTCCACTACACCTCAATTTATGTATTTGGTGGGCTACTTTCAAAGCCTCCACAGACAGTTTGCCTTGTTAGTTTTCTTTCTTTTGGTATATTCTTTGTTGTGGTTTTTTGGACAATGTCACAAACTTCTGTCAAAAGGTCTTCAGGCATTCCATCTTCCATGTCAAGTTCCTTAAAAGGAATATTTAAGTTTCCTGGATTATGAATGCATCAGATAGAGGAGATTCAGAAGTGTATGACAACATTTATTTTTAAAAAATACCAAAATAAACATGAACAAACTCACTCTGATATTTGCTAAGTCTCTTTCACTTGCAAGCGAATGATTCAATGTAATGTATGTTTCTGATATAAGAAGCCTGTGTTAGATTAGAAAAAAGGTAAAAACAGGGAACTTAGATATGCATTTTAATAGTTAGTTTATATTTTATCCATACACCTTTGGTTTATTAAATACTGGTCTTGCAATTGGTACCCACTGCTAACAAATCACCATGTCTTGCCTCTGCCTACGTACTCTCAAAACTTAGCAAAAAATAGCATTTCATTCCTCTGCAGATTAGCACTAACTAGCTACTGGCCCGTCAAAAATGACAGGAGTAAAATTGTAAGCCTGGCAATGCTTTTTGCCACACAATGCAAGGATACGGGCCCTCTAAGGCCCTTCGGCACTCATTGCGAGGCTCTTCCCCCGTGTACTACCTTGGGTTAAGAGTTACTGCCTTGGGTGAAGTCTTAGTGGCTTGAGGTAAAATTTTACTGGCTTGTATTAAGTGTTACTGGATTGCGTTAAGTCTTAGTGATTAGGGCTCATATTTACGTCCTTGGGCCTCGTTTTCGGCAGCCATTTTTTTCCCCCGCTTTGCCGATTTTCAAAGTGAAAAAAGGCAAAATCTGGCTCAGTCACAGGCTCTCTGGCTCTCCCCCTGCGCTGTGTGTGAGTTTTTTAGTTAATTTGAGGCATATTTGTGCGTTTCTGCAGTCCTTTTCCATTCAGTGGTTCGGCCGTTAAAGTCTTATTTTTGCGAGCCCCGCAGTCCATCTACGTGCTTCGGGTCCCAAGTATTATGGGCTGTAATTTCGCAGGTGTTGCCAAGTCATTGCAGCTAAGTCCTATGTGCCTGAACATGTGGATGAGCGTCTGTGGCACTCATCACCCCTGCAATGAGCGCCTTTGGCTACTACCCACGTGACCACACGTCAACAGAAAACTCAAATACACAATTCACAGTGCGAGACACATAGCACTTTGAAATTGCATGAAAAAAAAAAAAAAAACGGCCCATAACACTAACAAAACAAAACTGCGACTTACATAATAAAAAAAAATACGAACTAAACGGCTGAACTGTGCACAGCGAAAAACATGAAAACCACACAAAATACAAACAAAAAGAAAAACAAAACATCACACACAGCAAGGGGGGACAACCAGGACGTCTGGAAGTGATGTTACACGTCAATTTAAGTCCAATTTCCAGAGTTTAGCCAAAAAAAAACGAAAACGAGGCTACACGTCCCCTACACAAGCAAAAATCCGCCACACATATACGACTTTTACACAGGACCGTCCGAGGTATAAAACACACTATTACGAAGGACGCAAAATGATCCAAACCTGCCTAACACATACACAACCGCCGCCATTTTACACCACTAACTTGAACATACTAAAATTCACATTACAAAATGCAGAACTACACAGCTACACAAGCGGTTTCCCCTCGCGCACACAGCCTATTTACACTACACACATTGCTGACACTTACACCTCACCAAGAATGAAAATCTACATTGTATGCTGCAGGAACATCAAAACAGATTGTTAGCTCTTCAGCATATTGGTTGCTGCATATATTCATTACAAATAGGTAAAGTATATTAATTTTTGAATTAATTAATAAAAAATACACATACAGAAAAAAAATAAACACCACACGATCGCAATAAATGCCAAATGCGTTCACTGCACGCCTCACAAGGAGCACCAAGTGTGCGCACAAGAGCAAAACTACACCAGGAGAGAGACTCGCAAGCAGCGCCAAAAACCCACCAGCATGGACCTTGCAGTCAGCGCCAAATGGGCTCACAGAACCAAGAAAAAAAAAAACAGAGGCTCGCAATCAGCGCCAAAGGTACTCACACAACCAAAACACTTATTTTTTGTGCCAAACAGTATTCCTTGGCTTACAATTCTATTGCCATCATTTTTGATGGGCAAGTCATTAGTGTATTATAAATAGAAGTACATGTATAAAAACCAAACAGTTAGGAGCCAGCAGTAATATTTTAGAAGACGTGGCTCACTGGCTCCTGATATTCGTCAAGCCCTGCATTAAGATTCTAGAAGAAAAAATTAACAGTATCTAACATTACACATGGGCATGCATGCACACACGCATAGTTTTCCCTAAAAAAAAAAGATAAAATTAAAAAATATATTACTGTGTATATAATAATTGCATTGTAAATATCATATTTATATAACGATTAGTGCTTGAAATTACCACTTAACTTGGACAAATGGATGACATTGGTCCACCTAATATAACCAAAGCATAGTATACTAAAGATTTCCAAGCACCTGCGATGTGAATAACTACTCAATGTAACATTTTAGTCAGTTTATAACATGGTCGTATGGTAACTTACATAATTTTGATACATTTTATGTGGGGGGTTTTTAAGTGCCTTGATAAGTTTATGCAAGAAACAATATTGGGAGAATTTTGGAGGTAAAAAGCAAAGGTTCTGTATATGGAATTATTTAAAGTCACATAGCCAGTAATAAGTATGTTATCAATTTAAAGAATTTTTTAAAATATATTTCAATCTTTAGCTCAGACCCAATCCACGTCACAAATTCAGAGGAAGTTCTTAAAATGTCAGTATACAGGGGAACATATTAGAATGTTATATTATTGAATATTAACAACTTGTTTTATAATAATGTAACACTTGAAGATGCTTAAAGAAGTTTAAAAAATCCAGACATTTGCTATCCCAATACAATCTCTCCTCCATAACATTGAATAGGTCTCCAGTCCAAACCTCGATACAGACTACAAGAACTATGTACTTTTTACAATACTAGATAAGCATGCATCCACCACCATTTGTTAAAATAAAAAAATAAATCTATATATAGTCTCTTCACTCATTGCAACAGTCATCCAGTCCCACATGCCTCTTTTACACTTTCTAATCCCTCCTCAAACACTCAATACCTAACCCTAACCCCCTAAATATGCAGCTAACCGAAAATAAATAATTGATTACAAAAATAAAAATAATTACAAATTGGTCTTCATGGCGAGTCTTGTTCTTTTCAGTATTTGAGTAGTCCTCTGGGGGGGGGGATCCAAGTCTGTTAGGCTTAATGAAATGTATTGGGATAGTGAGGAGTATTTTATTAATTAGGAAATGTTAATTGCCTATGGGTTGGACTACCAAGTGTTACAAATATCTAGGAATTGAGGGATGGAGTTCGTTCAACTTATGTTTTACTTCTTGAATTCTAAGAACAGGAGATTTCCAACTCCCTTCTTGACACCTTCCAATCCGGCTGCAACACTCACAAAAGTCACTAATAACTTGCTCATTGCCAAGTCAAAGGGTGACTTTTTTATTCTGCTTTTCCAAGATCTCTCTGCTGCCTTTGATACAGTTGATCACCCTCTTCTAATCCAAATTCGCCGCTCCCTTGGAATCAGAGATACTGCTCTCTCATGGTTCACATCATACCTACAAGATCGAACATTTAGCGTCTCCTTCTCTGGCACGTCTTCTCCTCACCCTCTGTCTGTTGGTGTACCCCACGGTTCAGTCCTAGGCCCCCTCTATACATGCTCACTTGGCACCCTAATAATCATTTGGATTTCAGTATCATCTCTATGCAGATGATACTCAATCTTCCTCTCAGCACCTGATATATCCCCCTCTCTTCTAGCACGTTTTCCAACTGCCTCAAGTATATCCTACTGGATGTCCGCCCAACATCACAAACTCAACATGTCAAAGAGCGAACTCTTCCCACCATCTACTACAGCGTCAATTCCTCAAATCTCTTTCACGGTCAACAATGCCATCATCACTCCAACCTAGCATGCCCATTGTCTTGGGGTTTTACTGGACTCGGTCCTCTCTTTCATCCCTCACATATAGCCACTAAAAAAATCTATCCTCAACACTTCTGCTATGATCATCCTGCTCACAAGCCCTGCTGGTCCCCTCTGCCAGTGCCTAAGCTAGCTCTGTATCATATAAAAGGATAAAAATTAAAAATCCTAAGACTTAACTAATCTTAACTTACAAAGCCTTTAAAAAAGGACCACTGTAGTTCATTTATAAGTAAATATCATGTGTCTTTGTTGTGCATAGGCTATAAACACAGTATGCATTTTAAAATAAACAAACATTTAAATTGTATCTGAAGAGCTGCACATCTCCTACAGGTGCCGATCAGGGGTGTTGCCAGCCCTGTGTAATGGACTAAAAATAAAGTCTGACCAGTGTAGGTTCTGCTTCAGATTGAGCATGCTCAGTAAAGGGAGGCAGGGCTATGATGGCTCACATGCCGTAACTGCCTGTGGGGCAGCTCCAAGCATGTTACAATTGAGTTTTTACCTCTGTGCAGGCAGTTTAGGCAGAGATAAGGATGTCATGAGCCCAGCCTGCCTCCCAACTGTATAATAGTGAAGCACACAAGCAGAGCTGATCACATCCCTGATACTCAGGTAAGAGGAGATACCAAACTCTGCTTGAAGGGAATACAGACAGTTTATAAACGAAGAAAAAAGATAACTGGTTTATTTTAAATTGCATATTGTTTATAACAGTCTATGCCCAGCAAACAAACATTAGCTTAGTGAAATGTATTCCAGAGGTCCTTTAAAACAGGACCTCCCCTATCTCAACTCTTCTCTCCAAATACTTAAACTATTTTGCCTTCTCCCTTTTGCCCCTTATTTCCATCTTGTCCCCTATCATTACTCCCTGGAATGCATGCCTACAGATCTTTTCAAGAGCTGCCCTGATATTTTGCTCTGCATCATTTCATTAGTTTCTGCTAGTCCTTAGAAATTCAAAAATTCTCTGAAAAATCTAATACAACTTTACCTCCACTATTAATCTTAATCAAGGCTATCTGTGCTGGTTAAGGAAAATATTTGTAGGATATATCTTGGAGAAGACACTTAGATTCATGATTATATAACTCAAACTTAAATATTAAAATAATATTTATTATTTCTTAGTGTACTACTAAAAAGGTGTGATAAACTTCATTGAAATATTGGGAGAGAAAAGACACCTTATTTTCAGCAGTTGACTCCTCATTTGTGCTGGTTTTCTTACATCTCTTCTACCTATGACACCTATCCTCACCTCTCCACCACCACTATTACCTCTTACAATGTACACTCTTATGAGAGAAGGGCCCCCATCTATTCCTGTGCCAATGTATGTGTGTGATGACTTGCCATATTTTTACTGTCTTCAAATTGCCAGATGTTATCAACGTGTATCCTTGGAGTTATGCAATGTGCTAACCTTTTACAAAAAAAAAATATTATTTTAATAATAAATAATAATAATAATAATAATAATAATAATAATAATATTTACCAAAAAAATGCACATTTTTATTAGCATACACCTTGTAATACATTGTTATTAACCAGTTTTAAATTATACCATATTTAGAACATTTGATGTAGCGCTTTGAGCATGCCTTGTACACGTATCAGCCATCATGCCTCAGCAAATCTACACAATATAAAGAGCTGTCATTCTCTAAATATTTTTACAGCTGTTGTAATGAATGATCACATTTCCAGCATCCTCTTGTCAACAACACAAGGATGTAATATACCAAAGTGCTATGTGCAGGGGACACCTTGCATCTAATAACAAGAAGCACAGTGTAATGTGACACCTACTAGTGCACAGTACGATGTGACGGCCACCAACTAGTGCACAGTGCGATGTGACGGCCACCAACTAGTGAACAGTGTGATGTGACAGACACTAGTGCACAGTATTAAGTGACAGTCACTAGTGCACAGTATTAACGGACAGCAAATATTGCACTGTATAATTTGACAGCCAGTATTGCATCGAGTGCCGGGCCCTTTACCTTCCCCCTTGCCCAGTATCCGGCAGCACAGGTTCTGCAGCAGGACGTTGGGGGACTTCTGGTCCGGGTTCGCCATTCTGTCTGCTCACTCAGCTCGTGGCCGCTCCCAAGACAGCCCACTACACGTTCAGTCGTTAGCAGTTACCTCACCCGCAGCTATTGGCAACGGCGCCATTTTAACAAAACCCGCCGAAAACCTCTGTAAATTCCCACAATGCTCCGCTCAGTATGTCTGGACCGTTGTTGTGACAGTGCTGGTGCAACCTGAATGTGTGTCCCCCGAACTCAACAGACCCGCACATTGGTTCCGGGAAAGCAGCGATAGTGTTGGGAGACAAAGCGCTGAGGTCAGAACTGGGAGGATGCTGTTGTATGCAGTAGGACTGCTAAATAGCATTATATGTAATTCATATTAGGATTGTACCACCAGTTATTGAAGTTTAAGACTACATTTCTGTAATAGATGTGATACTAAAATGGAAGTACAGTACTTTTAAGAACGACTTAATCCACATACCAAAATTAAGCCAAATACATAATAGACTGTGAAATATGAAAATATATGTACACATATTGAATAAAATGGAAATAAATACATTCTTCAGTCTCATGACCAAAACCAAATAAAATTAATATTCAGTACATGTATATATTAGGAGGGCCGTTGTATCTGTATGTTTACATCTGTATTGTAATTAACCCTTCAACCAAAGCTTGAAACAATGGCCCTCATTAAATTAGCCCTTGTAGTTCCCTTGGTCCTCGCAAAAGGCAGTTTTTTGCTGTTTGCGAGGACCGATTCCCCAATACTTCCCTCACAGCCTGCTTTGCGAGATGACTCCGAAAAATGGCAGAGAATAAACTCTTTAGAGAGCTATGGAGTAACATGCAGCCTTAAATCTATAAGGTCAATCTCAGAAGAATCCCTACGGGCACAAAAAAGTGCTAGCAAGGGCTCCTAAACCACATACGTGCTGCCTTGGAGCAGCCCAAGACAGCCGTGTGATGCTCCCTAAACACATCCCCATGCTGCAGGGGTCCCTATCGGGACCCCTGCAGCCCCCCACCTTAACCTCTTGCTGCGGGGGTCCCCAATCGGCATAGATCAGGCCCCCGCTGCATTTAAAACGTTTAAATTCCCCGCCGCGGCTCCTTAAAGGGCCCGCGGCCCACTATTAGCAATCCTAAAATTAACCCCCTCTATACTGGGGTCCCCATCGGGACCCCCGAAGTGTCCCCACATTAACCCCTTGCTGCAGAGGTCCATAGGGACCCCCGCAGCACCCCCACATTAACCCCTTGCAGCCGGGGTCCCCGATTGTGATCCCGCTGCATTTAAAATTTTAAATTTCCCAGCTCGCGGGACCTTAAAGGACTGTAAAGGTCCTGAAAGGACTCGTGCTAAAAAATATTAACCCCAGGCAACTAAAATTAACCCCTGACAACAGCCAATCAGAAGGCGCAGATACCTTCAGCCAATCAGCCCGTGGCGGTGTATCCCATTGTGATTGGCTGAAAGCAATAGTGCCTTCTGATTGGTTTAAAAAAGATTGATAGCTCCTTCAGCCAATCAGAATGGGAGATAGGGGTGTTTCCCATCCTGATTGGCTCACACATTGGCACCTTCTGATTGGCTGAAAATAGATAGACAGCATTTTCAGCCGATCAGAAGGCGCCATTGCCTATTTCCTTCCGGAAAAGGCTCTAGGAGGCTCATTAGCTTTGGGGAGACCTGCGAGTGCGGACCTCAGTTAGTTTTTTGTTTGTTTGTTTTTAAATAGAACGCGGATTTAGCAAGGGCCCTGCCAGGGCAGAAGAGAAGAAGGCCGGGGACATCGGGGACAGGTAAGTTTTCATTGTGTAATCTTTATACTTATTTTCTTTTGAGTTTGATGTTGTGTATGTTGTGTTTGTGTTATACTAATGTTATCTATCTTTCTTCCAGGGGCCGAGCCGGAGAACAGATGAAGGTGCATTTGGGACATTCTGGAAAGGTAAGTTTAATACTGTATTTGTGATATCTATTTATTATATGTAATGTTTATTGTTGGAATAATCTGATGTTTCTTTTTTTCCTAGGGGGTGCCATCAGAAGGGACATCTGCAAAGGTACGTGGTTTTATTTATTCTGTTTTAGCTTAGATTTAGGGGGTTAGGTATGTACAGGGGGATTGTTTAGATTGGGGGTTAGGTCTAAACAGGGGGGGTTAGATTGAGGGTTAGGTATAGATAGGGGCAAATGTCATGTAGTTATGTGTATATTTATAATGTATTCATGATTGTTATGTGTATTTGTGTATTCCTTTGCAGGTGTGTAATTCTTTTTTTATTTTATGTAGTGTGGGGCGGGTTGTGATTTGTTTTTTTTATTTTATGTACCTTAGTTTTTTTTATTTCATGTAATTAGTAGGGTGGGGGGTTTAATATGGGGTTAGGTAGGTCGTTTTAGGTAGGTAGGGGTTAATAGGTTAGGGTAGAGGGGGGTTAGTTTAGATTTAGTGGTTTATTTGGGGAGATATTATCATGGCGTGTATGGGTTTACTAATAGGCTTCTAATTGTCCTATGAGGGTCTTCATAGACCCTTATGGGACTGATTGAGTTAATTAAGGGCTTATGGTAGACTGTATTGACCCCCATGAGTTATAGGGATAATTAAGGCTTATGGGGGTCTGTATTGACCCTTATGAGTGATAGGGTTAATTAAGGCTTATGGGGGTCTGTATTGACCCCCATGAGTTATAGGGTTAATTAAGGGCTTATGAGGGTCTGTATTGACCCCCATGAGTGACAAGGTTAATTAAGTGCTTATGGGGGTCTGTAATGACCCCCCTGAGTTTTACGGTTAATTAAGGCTTTTGGAGGTCTGTATTGACCTCCATGAGTTATAGGGTTAATTAAGGGCTTATGGGGGTCTGTATTGACCCCCATGAGTTATAGGGTTAATTAAGGCTTATGGGGGTATGTATTGACCCCCATGAGTTATAGTGTTAATTAAGGCTTATGGGGGTCTGTATTGACCCCCATGATCTATAAGGTTAATTAAGGCTTATAGGGGTCTGTATTGACCCCCATGATCTATGGGGTTAACAAAGGCTTATAGGGGTCTGTATTGACACCCATGAGTTATAGGGTTAATTAAGGCTTATGGGGGTCTGTATTGACCCCCATGAGTTATAGGGTTAACTAAGGCTTATTGGGGTCTGTATTGACCCCCATGAGTTATAGGGTTAATTAAGGGCTTATGGGGGTCTCTATTGACCCCATGAGTGGCTGGGTTAATTAAGGGCTTATGACGGTCTGTATTGACCCCCATGAGTTATAGGGTTAATTAAGGGCATATGGGGGTCTGTATTTACCCCCATGAGTTATAGGGTTAATTAAGGCTTATGGGGGTCTGTATTGACCCTCATGAGTTATAGGGTTAATTAAGGCTTATGGGGGTCTGTATTGACCCCCATGAGTTATAGGGTTAATTAAGGCTTATGGGGGTCTGTATTGACCCCCATGAGTTATGGGGTTAATTTTAGTTGCCTGGGGTTAATATTTTTTAGAGCAAGTCCGTTCAGCACCTTTACGGTCCTTTAAGGACCCGCGAGGCGGGAAATGTCAAATTCTAAATGCAGCGGGGTCACGATCGGGGACCCCCGCGGCAAGGGGTTAATGTGGGGACACTTTGGGGGTATAGGGGGGTTAATTGGAGTACCCCCCACGGCAGGGTTTATGTGTGGGACTGCTGCAGAGTTCCATTTTATAACCCCCGCAGCAATTGATGAGGTGTGGGAGCCTGCAAGATCATCGCAGGCTGTCACTCCTCATGTAGATTTTCTCTGTGTTGATACGGACGGCCCTGCTGCGTAGCTCACACGTTGCTCGCTGCAGGGCTAATTGGTTAGCGTCGTAACTTTTATAATTTTGCAGCACGTAGGGTTCAAGTAGAAGCCTCTTATCTACAGGGCTAGAATTTAATAGGGCTATAAGTCACCAAAAACCATCTACAGTGGATATAAAAAGTCTACACTACACACCCCTGTTAAAATGTCAGGTTTCTGTGCTGTAAAAAAATTAGACAAAGATAAATCATTTCAGAACTTTTTCCACCTTTAATATGACCTATAAACTGTACAACTCAATTGAAAAACAAACTGAAATCTTTTATAACTGGGGATGTAGCTGTGTTCAGAATTAAGCAATCACATTCCAAATTGTGTTAAATTGGAGTCAGCATACACCTGCCATCATTTAAAGTGCCTCTGATTAACCCCAAACAAAGTTCAGCTGCTCTAGTTGGTCTTTCCTGAAATTTTCTTAGTCGCATCCCACAGCAAAAGCCATGGTCCACAGAGAGCTTCCAAAGCATCAGAGGGATCTCATTGTTAAAAGGTATCAGTCAGGAGAAGGGTACAAAAGAAATTCCAAGGCATTAGATATACCATGGAACACAGTGAAGACAGCCATCATCAAGTGGAGAAAATATGGCACAACAGTGACATTACCAAGAACTGGAGCTCCCTCCAAAATGTATGAAAAGACGAGAAGAAAACTGGTCTGGGAGGCTACCAAGAGGCCTACAGCAAGATTAAAGGAGCTGCAGGAATATCTGGCAAGTTCTGGCTGTGTGGTACATGTGACAACAATCTCCCATATTCTTCATATGTCTGGGCTATGCGGTGGGGTGGCAAGACGAAAGCCTTTTCTTACGAAGAAAAACATCCAAGCCAGGCTACATTTTGCAAAAACACATCTGAAGTCTCCCAAAAGCATGTGGGAAAATGTGTTATGGTCTAATGAAACCAAGGTTGAACTTTTTGGTCATAATTCCAAAAGATATGTTTGGCGCAAAAACACTGCACATCACCAAAAGAACATCATACCCACACTGAAGCATGGTGGTGGCAGCATTATGCTTTGGGGCTGTTTTTCTGCAGCTGTAACTGGGGCCTTAGTTAAGATAGAGGGAATTATGAACAGTTCCAAATACCAGTCAATATTGGCACAAAACCTTCAGGCTTCTGCTAGAAAGCTGAACATGAAGAGGAACTTCATCTTTCAGCATGAAAATGACCCAAAGCATACATCCAAATCAACAAAGGAATGGCTTCACCAGAAGAAGATTAAGTTTTGGAATGGCCCAGCCAGAGCCCAGACCTGAATCCGATTGAAAATCTGTGGGGTGATCTGAAGAGGGCTGTGCACAGGAGATGCCCTCGCAATCTGACAGATTTGGAGTGTTTTTGCAAACAAGAGTGGGCAAATCATGCCAAGTCAAAATGTGCCATGCTGATAGACTCATACCCCAAAAGACTGAGTGCTGTAATAAAATCAAAAGGTGCTTCAACAAAGTATTAGTTTAAGGGTGTGCATACTTATGCAACCATATTATTTTATTTTTATATTTTTCTTCCCTCTACCTAAAAGATTTCAGTTTGTTTTTCAATTGAGTTGTACAGTTTATACGTCACATTAAACGTGGAAAAAGTTCTGAAATGATTTATCTTTGTCTCATTTTTTTACAGCACAGAAACCTGACATTTTAACAGGGGTGTGTAGACTTTTTATATCCACTGTAACTGTTGAAAGCACATTGGGATCTTTGCGTTTATAGTTACGCCACCCCAAGCCCACAGCCCCAAGCTCGCAAGCCTGTAGCAACGAGTTCCACCCCAAGCTTGCAGCAGCAACACAAGACCACAGCTGAGAACTTACACAGTAAAATTAAGAGTAGGAGAGCAGCAGTAACCCTAACCCTAAGCTCTAAGCCAGAGGTGGGCAAGTTCAGTCCGGGAGGGCCGCACACAAGCCTGGATTTGAAGATATCCTTTCTGTGCAGAGGTGAGTCAATCAAGATAGCTGAAGAAGTGATTGACTCACCTGTGCACAGCAGGGCTATCATCAAATCCAGGCCTGGGTACAGCCCTCCAGGACTTGCACACCCCTGCTCTAAACCCTAAACCTAGCCCCTAACCCTAAAATTAACAGTACAACATTGTGCACCAGAGCCACATGCAGATCCAGCCAGAGCCGCAGCCGCAGGCCAGCCATTCACCCCAAGCTCGCAAGTTGCGGGCCAGTCTCTGCGGGGAAACTATAGGAAAGGAGTGCACATTGTATAAAAGAGCTGTATAAATGTTAAATCACATATATAGTTGTGAGCGTACGAGTTGTTGCTAACGCTGCGGGCTCGCTACGCGAGTTGCGGCCCTCGCGTAGCGAGGGCCGCGGCTCGCGCAGCGAGCCGAGGCCCTCGCGAAGCGAGGCCACTGCCCGAGGGTCTCAGTTGCTGCAAGGAGCGCCGAAGGCGCTCCTTGCCAGCATCTGAGACCCTCGGGCAGTGCCCTCGCGAAGCGAGGGCACTGCCCGAGGGTCTCAGTTGCTGGCATGGAGCGCCGAAGGCGCTCCATGCCAGCAACTGAGGACCCTCGCGAAGCGAGGGCCTCAGTTGCTGGCATGGAGCGCCGTAGGCGCTCCATGCCAGCACCTGAGGACCTCGCAAAGCGAGGGCCGCAGTTGCTGGCATGGAGCGCCGAAGGCGCTCCTTGCCAGCAACTGCGACCCTCGCAAACTTCACGTCGCAACCCAAACACTACGACACACACATTACGACACTCGCAAACAACATACGACACACGTTCACACACATTACGGACTCGCAACACTCGGACGCAACTCGCGAACATTACAAAATGTAAAACACAATACATACACACACCACATACATAAAAAACTTACCTACACCAAGAGGGAGCACCCAGCACCTCAAAAATACAACTTACATCTCGATTTTACTTCAAATAAAACAGTTTAGAGACTAAAAAAAAAACGAAGCGAGAGAAAAAATGGCCGCCGAACAAAACGAAAACGAGGCTACAGCACTCTAAACTCGCAAAACACCACAAGAAACTCGCAAAACACCACAAAACACCTACGGATATTCCGATACAAACGTATACCACACATTACTCGCCATTTTACGCCAATGCGGAAGTACATGACAACGGTTTGGGCTCGCGCACGCACAGTGTTACACTGCACACATTCAGCACGCTTACACAGCAGATCCACACCACTAATGCTGCAGCAACATCAAAACACATTCACAGCTCTTCCACACAATGCTTTCAAATAGGTAAAGTATATTCATTTATTAATGTATTATATATTTCATTATTACACACTAAACAGCATTAGCTACCTTACAATTTCATTGCCGTCATTTTTTGACGGGCAATTCGCTAGTAAATAATAATTTGCTATATATATCTTTATACATTGCAGATTGTGTCATATAAGTAAGCCTTTCATAAGGATCCTTTCATAAGGTTCCTTGTGAAATTTGTCAGTAGAAATGTCCTAGGTAATGTTCTCTGCTCTTGAAGGAAATTTCTGGTGGCTGTTTAGAAAGTGTACAATATGTTATAACTAGCAACTTGCCCAACAAAAATGCGACAGACAGTAAGTGTTTTGGTGGTCTGAAATCCTTCGGCGCTTATTGCGAGCCTCGCCTTCAGCGCCTTTGGCGCTCATCGCGTTGCTCAGGCGCTCATTGCGAGCCTCTTGGTGTATATTTTGTTATCAGAGGCGCTTTTGCTGTCACTGATGTCCTTTTTGCGCTTATTGCATGGCTGTCCGCATGTGTAGTTTGTGTGCTATGGGCACCGTTGGCGCTCGGTCTGAGGCGCGCTGTGAAGAGCTTTCGCGTTTATTGCAATAGTGTTATTATTTTTTGTGTATGTCTTTTTTTATGATAATTAATTAATTAATAAATTAATATACTTTACCTATTTGTAATTAATATATTCAGCAGTGTGCTGAAGAGCTAACAATCTGTTTTGATGTTGCTACAGCAGCCAATGTAGATTTGCAGTGTTGTTGAGCTGAGGTGTAAGTGTCAGCAATGTGTGCAGCGTGAGGGGAAGCCGTTAGTGTAGCTGTGTACTTCCGCATTCTGTAAGTTAGTGTTGTAAAATGGCGGCGAATGTGTATGTGGTACGCTGGTGTGGATGATTTAGCGTCCTTGCTAATAGTGTATCTTGTACCTCGTACGGCTTTTTGGAAAACTTGTATGTGCTTGGTGGTGTTTTGCGGCTTTGTGTGTATTTAGTGTTTTTTTAATGTTTTCCGCTGAGCGCGGTTTTATTTTTGCGAGTTTGTAATGGTTTTTTTTCTAAGTCTCGCGGCTCATATTTTTTTTGAGTAAGTCCGTATTTAGTAATTGCTTATTAGATTTTTTTTTTGTCAAAGTCCTGCTTCTGTAGCTGTTTGTAACCACTTGTAAAGGCGCCGTAAGAGCCTCCACCTCCGCAAATTTGCGGCCTGCAATGAGCCTTTTGCTCATTGCAGCCGACGTTGGAGCCTCCACCTTTCGCAAATGCGGCAAAGCGTGACGACGTTTCGTAGTTTGACAACTATTATATGTGATTTGAATGAAACTCTTTTTAAAAAAAATCTTTTTTATGGGGGTAATTTCTATTTATTTTTGTGTTTTTGGAGGGGGGTGATGAGTCATCGTAACTACCCTTTCGTGATACGATGATAGGTGTGCAATACTCAGTATAATAATTAACAATGTACATTAATCAAAGTTGATTATGGTAATCAAATGTATGGTAAATGTGCTAACAAATTATAGGAGTTAAACGTGTTCTTATATACAAGGGATCAATATTGGAAAAATAACTAGCAAGTTAATGTATGCGGACAACATCGTTTTGACAATATCAAAATCAAATTTCTCATTATCATATCTTCATGAACTTATATCAGCATATAGTAAAATATCTAATTACAAACTTAATATTTCTAAAACACAGGTTTTGTGGATAAGTATTGATGAAGAGGAGAGGACATCTTTGAGAAAAAAAACATTTCCATATAATTGGGAGACAAATGGTATTACTCACCTAGGAAGTCAATTCACTTCGAACATAGATGACTTATGTAAAATCAATATATTAAATATCCATGACCAAATCTGTGCATTGTTTGATCAATGGAAAGAAAAAAGAATTATATGGATGGGTAGAATAGCAGTAATAAAAATGTGCATACTCCCCAAGATCACATATATGTTTCGAAATACTTCTTAAAAATACTTCAGAGATCAATAGATAGATTTGTCTATAGACGAAAGAAAGCACAAATTAGATTGGAGACTATGAAGAGGTAATTAAATAGAGGAGGATTGTCATTTTTACTATGTGGACACTGGACTATGGACTCTTGGGCCCTCATTCAATTGCAATTTGGTCAATTGAATAGGGCCCTATATAAGCACATAACATATATTTTTTAAAGAAGTTTTTAGTTAGTAAGCATCTATCCAAAAGCAAGGATTTCACTAACTAAAAACTTCATTAAAAAATATATGCTATGTGCTTATTTAGGGCCCTATTCAATTGGCCAAATCGCAATTGAATGAGGGCCTTGGAGACTATTGTTTTCCTAAAACCGACAATGACTTAATTTTTCCTTTTATGGATTAAACCATGTTTTAGCCATGTTGGTTGCTGGGGAGAGGGGCATTTTCTATGATGTTGTGCGGGTTGTGCTTTTACTGTAATCCCATGCTTGTCACTTCATTAAGTTGAGGTAATTACAGGCCATTTGTTCTATGTTGCCGCTCTGAGGCCATGTGGTCCCTCCCCAAGGTGGGATAGGTATGATTGGGTGATGCTAATCTGGGTGGGGAATTTGAATGTGTTCAGCCCTCTGTGATGTATCTAGGGAAGGAAAAAACCTTTGTCTGGCTTTAGTGCTGTTTTAGAAATGCAGTAAGAGGGTCCATATTAAACCATGCTTCGGAAATACATAAACTATGGTGTATTTCTTTAAGAAGGACTGATATGACTGCCAGTTACCGAGGAGGCCCATTCCTTCAACGAAGATCGCCTATGTAGTGGAGAATTCCTGTGATCAAAGACAGGAATTGTCTATGGCTAAATAGACCCACTTTTTGTGATCTTCACACTCAGAAATCACATATAATAGCTGTCAAACTGCGAGATCTCGCCATGCTTTGCAAGGTGCGTACGACTTAGCCGATGAGCGCCATAGAGATTAGCAGCCGAACCAAAAACCCTAAAAACACACTAAATACACCCAAATATTAAAAAAAACATCACAGACAGCATGGGGCAACAGCCAGGACGTCTGTGAGTGAGGTGGAACGCGAATTTAACTCAATTTAGGCAATTTTCGCCACTCGAAAATCGTCTAAGCGAGGGAAAAAAATGTCCGCCCCCAAAAATGAAAACGAGGCTACACGACCCCGGACCGCGCAAAACACTGCTAAACGTGTAGCACTTTACACATCACACTACGACCTACAAGATACACTATTGCAAAAGCCAGAAAATGCTCACGAGACATGTACCACATTAATAACATTACGACTATACAATGCCACTTTACACAATAAACCAACGGCTTTACCTCGCGCACGCTGCCTATTTAGAATGCACACTTAAAACATTCATTACACTTTATAATCAGGGCACCAACACTCAAAATGGATATTCTATGAAGACAGAAAATACAAACAGATTGTTAGCACTTCAGCCTATTGCTCGCTGCATATATCAATTATAAATAATTAAAGTATATTAATTGATTGAATAAAGAAAACATTCATTAGTACTTAACTACATATACATAGAAATATATATCTCTCTCAGAGGACCAAAAGTACACGACAGGAGAGGTTTGCAATGAAACGGTTTTGTACTGTGAGGACCTTCGGCGCTCATTGCAAGGCTTGCACTGAGCGCCTTTGGCGCTCATTGCGAGCCTCAGGACCTTAGGCGCTCATTGTGAGGCATGCGATGAGCACCGAAGGCACTCAGCGCAAGCCTCGCAATGAGCGCCGAAGGTCCTGAGGCTCGCAATGAGCGCCAAAGGCGCTCAGTGCAAGCCTTGCAATGAGCGCCGAAGGTCCTCACAGTACAAAACCGTTTCAATTATGTTTCAAACAGCATTTCCATGGCTTCAAATTTTATTGCCCAGTCATTTTTGACAAGCAAGTCGCTAGTAAGTATATCATTTTTGTAAAATCTCCTGTAGGTTTACTATAGTATTACTATTTCATATCTTCCCCGAAATAATTAAACATTTTATAAAAAGTTGAATTCTCACATTTTATTAGTAATTAAAAATCTGATAGTAAGAAATTGGAAATAGAATAGTTTACCCTCATGGAAAGAAATTAGACACCATAGAAAGAAATCGAGAAATAGAAAAATATTTTTAATCTATAGAGATTTCTCAAGAAAGGAAGACTAGTCAAAAATAGCATTTATGGGATATATATGTATATGTTAATAATAACTAATGTAATAATGTATTACTCTGCCTCAGTTTGCTATATATTAATATTTTTTTATGAATGTTCATTTAGATAATTATGAATGTTGTGTATGTTGATAATGTGTAGTTGATTGTATCAAAGTTAATTGAAAAAAGTACCAACTGGCTTTGTCCACTTGGATGATGTATGAATTTACCTCTAAGTGGGCTGTTGTACTCTGTTCGGTATGTCCCAATCTGGATTATTTTGAACTCCACCTCCTTGTCTAGTTTTTCTTTTATTTTACAGTTTTCGAACTATAAAGCTTTCAAAATTTGACTAATATCTAGCACTGTCCCTTTAAAAGGATGGTCATGTCAAACCTGTGTTTAATACACTGTGTCCAGTTTTCATTATGTAGGAAGAAGCAAGTCTGTTTAAAAAATGTATTTTAGTTCTGCCAGACTGCAGACCCTCTTCTTACTTTTGAGCCACCCCCATACACTGCAGTCCAGGCTGCATTTCTCTCCTCACCTTTTTTTTTTTGAGATGCCTAGTGTCAGTATTGTCAGCGATCTCCTCCTCAAGCTGCTCCTGGCAGTAGCCAAGCTGGCTATTTATAGCCAGGAGGCAGTGTTTGGCTGAGGAGTTTCCACTGTCATGTGAGTCCATGTTCCGGGCACCGGTGCACTCATGTATTGGAGCAAACTACTACCTGTCTTTGTTTGCTGGGAGGATGTGTGGGTTTACTTTCCAGTGGGCTATAGTTGGAGAACTCCACTCAGTCTCCCCAACCAGTATTCATTTTCCCTGCCAACAGTTGATGATATGACCAAAATGTACTGAATGGCTCTATATAAGGCCACTCAATGTCCACCTTGGTCCAGACTGCAGCTATTCATCATTATTGAAGGGCCACGTCCTGCAGTGGCTACATTGCACCCCTCACCATTTTCTTTTTTGATGCCTAGTGTCCCAGGGCAATAATGTCCTTCCCAACCTGCCTCTGGCTATTTATAAGTCCAGGAAGCAGTGTCTGGTGCGCTGGTCACAGGTGCGCTCCCATATGCGGGTAGAATATGTCCTGGCTTTGTACAATGCGAGAATATGTGAGTTTACCTCCTAGTTGGCTATAGATGGAGTTCTTTGCTTGGTACCCTCATTCAGATTAATTTTCTCTAACTCTCATCATTTGATTATTATTCATTTTAAAGTTTCTCAGTTATCATATTTTTCCCAACAGGTAGGGATATGACCTAAACTTGGTGACTTTACTGGTTCCTGTGATCTAATGGGCTCTTTGGTGGATGTAAGCTACAGTGGATATAAAAAGTCTACACACCCCTGTTAAAATGTCAGGTTTCTGTGCTGTAAAAAAATGAGACAAAGATAAATAATTTCAGAACTTTTTCCACCTTTAATGTGACCTATAAACTGTACAACTCAATTAAAAAACAAACTGAAATCTTTTAGATGGGGGGAAGAAGAATAAAAAAATAAAAATAATGTGGTTGCATAAGTCTGCACACCCTCTTATGACTGGGGATGTAGCTGTGTTCAGAATTAAGCAATCACATTCCAAATCGTGTTAAATAGGAGTCAGCATAAACCTGCCATCATTTAAAGTGCCTCTTATAACTGGGGATAATCACAAACCCTGTGTAATTATTACTCTAGATGCAGAAAAAGCCTTTGATAGGTTAAACTGGGATGTATGTATCAAGTCTTATCAAAATTTGGGTACGAAGATTTTGGAGTAAAGTCAATTGGAGCCTTATACTCCTCCCCAAGTGCCTTCATCTCTGGAATTGGTTCAGGATCATCCTCCCACAATGGGTCCCGACAGGGATGTCCTCTATCTCCATTGATTTTATAAATAATACAATTCATGGTATTAATATCAGTGAAACAGAATATAAAATTATGCTATATGCAGATGATGTGATACTAACTCTTACCAAACCTAGCAAATCTCTCATTTACATACAAGAGCTAATAAAGAAATTCGGGAATATCTCCTATTATAAAATAAATTGGTCTAAAACAGAAGTATTATCCATCTATATAGATGGAAAAGAAAAAAAATTGTTGAAATCAATTTGGGATATCAGTTGGGAAATGAATAAAATATCGTATTTAGGAATTTAATTTACTAGTAAAGTGGAAGAAATAATTCAAACAAATTTCAGCAAACTATACAACAAAATAAAAACCCAGTTAGATAACTGGAAATTAAATATGTTATCCTGGTTAGGTAGAATTCCAGCTATAAAAATGTCAATCTTACCTCAATTTAATTATGTTTTTAGATGCTTACCTCTGAACATCCCTATCTATATAATCAGAAAACATCAAACTTTAATCGACTCATTTATTTTTAATGCGAAAAAACCCAGAATTAAATTGAAGAGTGTCAGAAAAAGTTTTATAAAAGATGGTATTGCATCACCATGTATTGAAGACTATTACAATGCTGTAAAACTCTCACACTGTTTAAATCAGTCATCTAAAATAAATAAAAACAGCTGGGTAAACATAGAACAAGATTTGACCAGTAACTTGACCTTATCAGAATGGCTCTGGTATGACAAATCTTCATGTAAAATTAATAAATGAATGCCCGTTATAGTGAAATCCAGATTGGAATTTTGGTTTAAGTGGAACAATAAATGTAACTTTTCCCCATCCCCTTCACCTGGTACAACACTGCTATGGCTGAGTAAGGTTCTTAACCTCCCATTTCTTCAGTACTGGAACATCTGGAATATTCACTCGTTAGGTGACCTGTTTGACTCATGAAAGATGAAATCTTTTGCTGAGTTATGCAAGGAATTTAATTTCCCGGTGTCAAAATGGTTAGAATACGAAAGTGCCAAGATGACAATTATGCAATCAAAATTTTAAATTACTCATACTAGAGATTTAACTAAATTTGAAATATTAGCATTATTTAATGACAGGAAACATATGATTTCTAAATGCTACGATACAATAAAAAATTACTGTGGAAAAAACTTCAGCTTTGCAGAGATGGGAGAAAGAATGTAGTAACTCTATATAACTAGAAACTTGGTCTAATGCATTTAATTTTTCTCAGAGAATTATTAAATATCAATCTTATAGAGAAAGGTATTTTAAAGTGGTGCAGAGATGGTACTTTGTTCCCATTGATTTATAAAGACCCAGACTTGGGGGTATGCTTGAGATTTTGTAACCAACAAGGCTCCCATAAACATATTTGGTGTGATTGTGTACATATTAGGAACTTATGGAATTCTGTTTTTGATTACATTTCTAAATGCTCCGATAAAATCATCAATCCTTCATATGAAATGGCGTTGTTATATATTATTGATGATGGGTTTAAATTAGAAGAAAAGGCCTTCTTTATTCAAGTATTCCTAGTGGTTAAATGGTTGATAGCTAAACGTTGGAAAACAGAGCTAATTCCAACATTGAACAAAGTAATCTCAACTCTTGAAAAAAAAAAAAACAGAGAACTGGAAAGAGATATATTTGCTTTGGGCATTGTTTTGTCTAAGTGGTTTGGGATAACTTGTGGTTTGGGATAACTATCACCATCCATTAACTTAAATATATACAACCTTTTCAAGGGCAATGCTATGTAAATATGTAAACCTGTTTATTTCTATATGTTACCTGTACTCTTAATTTGTCTTTGTTTCTTTTTTCTATATTTGTCCCTTTGCTGTTTGTATAACTGTGTAATGTATTTTGTATTTTTGTAAAGAAAAACAAATAATAATATTTTGAGGGGACAGCAAATTTACACTGTTTGCAGGCTGTACACTTACTACTTTGCATTATAGTCATTTCTTCAGTGTTGTCACATGAAAAGATATAATTAAATATTTATAAAAATGTGAGGGGTGTACTCACTTTTGTGAGAGACTGTATATATGTGTGTAAGGGTAGAGGGAGAGAGAGTGCGCTACTTTCTAGTGCAGATCAATATGGTACCAATAGGTAGCGTTAACAGGAACTAGGAAGTATGTGATTTTGCACTCACATGTACAACCCTCGTGGCATGAGGTAGGTATCACTTGCATAGATAGCCCCTGGTGAATTCTGTTGCATCAGGATAGTTGGATCCTGCTTTACAGGTCAAATGGCCAGTATGGGTGTACCATTGACTGATATCACATAGCACTGATGCTGAGTACTATAATAACTTTTATTGGTATCCATTAAATGGATTTTCATAATTACAATATTGCATAAAATGGCAAATAAAAGCAAAAAATATTAGAAATATAAACATAAATATAAATAAATGGTCAAATTATGTCTATAATATTCAGACATGTTTCCCTGCTCACTGCACAGATTTAGCAATGATCAAAAATGCCTCAGAACACTGGTAGAAGCTCTTGGAGACAAAGATGGAGTTGACTCTCGAAACTGGAGTTGTAAACACCACACTGGGATTATCAGCTTCTAAATAGGGAAACCAGCATTGTCTGATGCAAGATATGCAAACTAAAAGTGAGGCTGGTGTTCCCATGGCCGGATTACCCATTAGGCCAACTAGGCAGCCGCCTAGGGGTTCTTTCCTGTGGGGGGTATTAGCTTAAAGAAAAAAATGGTTCCTGGCTTAAAAAATGAAATGCTGCAGTTTTTAGACTGGGTACTAGGGGATAACCACCTAGAACAAGTGAGTTACAACAGGAACATGAACTTACATGCACAGAAAAGGCAAAAATGGGTCTGTGCATACCTTGCATACTCACTACCAGGGACTTCCACACTCCACTGCCTTGTGGCTTCAAAGAGGTAGATCTGGCACTGGGGGTTCCCCTTTTAGATTGCTAACTTGTTGTGGTGAAGGGGCTTGTATATCTCAATGAAGCTGTGAGCTATACCATGTAGGGTCACCCAAGATGGGCAGGTCACAGAGAGATCAGATAAATCACCGTCCACTGGAGAAGGAACTGGCAACCCACTCCACTATCTTCGCTAAGAAATCCATATGGATAAGCACAACCACAAACACAGACAGATACACCTGGCAGCCACGACTGAAGGACTGAACAACAACAATAATATACTGTATATATCACATATGTAGCTGTCGTAATTGCGAGTTTGTTGGTAACGCAATGTTAAATATTGTGGGCTTCGCACAGCGAGGCCTGCGTCTGCGGGCCTGCATTGAGCGCCCGTAAGACAAAGAGGAGGGAGAGGTGCAAGAGACACAGGGGAGGGAGAGGGCGTAAAAAAAACACGGGGGGGGGGACACATCTAATATTATACCGTCATTTATGATGGGCAAACGGCTAGTGTGTATATATATATATATATATATATATATATATATAAATAAATAGTACATCTGTATTCACATTTGAATGTGTAAAACAAGTTAAAAAAAACCTGCTTCCAGCTCAGAAATCTAAGAAAAACAGCTATTACACTGCATTCTGGGAAGCTGAGCCAGGACATGCAAATGTGCCCACAAATGCCTCGCCCTTCAATCCATAGCCATTATCAAACATGGCTTCATTTAAGCTTATGCCTGTTGTATTACACAGCTTTAATGCAAAGCCAAGGTTGGATTAAACACAAGCTGAGTATCATATCCATGTACAGCTGTTTCAGGCTTACTAGCTATAATCAGCAAGGAGCGGGAGGGATCTCAGCTTGTGTTGTGGACTTTATGAGTAGGTAGTTCACCACATGCTGTATTACAGAGATTTAATGCAAAGCCAAAGCCATCATTGATGTGGTGAACTACCTACTCATAAAGTCCACAACACAGGCTGAGATCCCGCTCCATGCTGATGATGGCCAGTAAGCTTGAAACAGCTGTACATGGATAGAATACACATCTTGTGTTTAATCAAACCTTGGCTTTGCATTAAAACTGTGTAATACAGCATGCATAAGCTTAAATGAAGCCATGTTTGATAATGGCTATGGATTGAAGAGCGAGGCACTTGTGGGCACATTTATATGTCCAAGCTCAGTTTCCCAAAATGCAGTCTAATAACTGTTTTTCTCGGAATTCTGAGCTGGAAGCTGTTTTTTTTACTTGTTTGATTTATTTATTGTACTACTGTATGGTGGAGGGCTTCTATCACTCTTTTGCCAACCATATTATATATATATATATATATATATATATTCGATTATAACTAGATTATAAATATATACATTATATATGTGTGATATATATATATATATATATACATATACTAGTCACTTACCATCAATAATAATGGTATAATATGGTCTTAAAAATTGTCTTCTGTTTGTGCCTCTCTCTTTCTGCACCCACTCTCTCTCTCTCTGCACCCTCACCCTCTCTGTGCTCACACTCTCTCTGTGTGCCCTCTCTCTCTTTCTCCCTCCCTCCTTCTATCTCTCCCTCCCTACTTCTCTCCCTCCCTTTCCTTCTCACTCTCCCTCCCACTCCTTTCTTCTCTCTCCTTACCTCCTTCTTTCTCCCTCTCCTTCTCTCCCTCCCCCTCCCTTCGCCGTGCAATGCAATCCTAGCAATAAGCAGTGCGCATGCACAACTCGCAATTCTCTCTCTCTCCATCCTCCTCTTTCCCCTCCCCCTCTTCTCCCTCTCTCCTTCTCCCTCTCCTTCTTCCTCTCTCCCCCTCTAATTCTCACTCTTTCCCTTTCCATCTCACTCGCTTTCCCTTTCCTTCTCATTCCCTCCTCTCTCTCTCTCTCTCTCTCTCTCTTTCTCTTTCTCTTTCTCTTTCTCTTTCTCTTTCTCTCTCTCTCTCTCTCTCTCTCTCTCTCTCTCTCTCTCTCTCTCCTTACCTCCTTCTCTCTTCTTCCTTCTTCTCTCTCCTTCCGTCTCCTTTTCTCTTCTTCCCTTCCCTCTCCCTCCCTCTCCCCCTTTGGCGCCCATTGGGAGCCTCACAATGAGCGGCGCATATGTGCAACTCGGAATTTGCTGCCAAGAACCTCCGCACCTAGAGCAGAGTAAGCCCTGACTCTAGGTGCAAGGACAGTACTCCACTCACTAGTCATTGAGTGGAACTTGTCTTCAGCTACTATTTAAGTTTTCATGAATTCTGGAGCAGGAGGGAAATTTCCATGACACCTATTTCCAAACTCTCCAAATACACACCCAAAAGACCCATTGCCCACATATCAGAACAGGTAAAGCTGACCATTGATGCAAATCATTCAGAAACTATCACTGTCTATATTATCAAAGCCACCCTACACCTATCATGCTGGAGAACCTGTGGCTAGTTATACACAATCCCATCATCCATTAACAGTGAGCTATAATAAACAAACAGGTGTAACTGTCGTCTTAAAAATGTCTCACTCCGTGTATTTGGTACAATGGCCTCCTCTACCTCTTTGACACATGTCCCTACCTGCTATGACCAATTTTTCTACATGTTCGGCAAAAATAAGGCTGAAGTCTTCCCACTAAACAAGGATTAAAAAGCTTGAAAAATCCTGGTGACCTGCAACTGCCTCATAAGCCTGCAACCAGGGGCTTTCCTCTGGGGAAAGTGAGAAACCCAGAGGAACCCTGACAGAAGCTAACCTGGCAACAACCCCCAGGAAAAATGTGAGTACAGAGGGGCTGGGGGAAAAGGAGTCTGGAGTCTGGGTAGCAGCCATTTTCCCTACTCCACTGAGACAGGCACATAAGCCCATGCAAATACTCACTTGGACACAACATAATATAACACCATCTCCATATAGTCCCAGCTGCACACAGATTATAACTGCAGGAACTCTAACTTTTTGGCAAGAATCCCTTCCATTTGCAACAATTATTGGATAACTACAACCTACCAGCTAATGCTTATGCAGGACTTTTTACTTATTTCCCACAAACAGCACCAAAGGGATTCAGTTCAATAAACCTGCAGGCCTAGAGGAAGTGTGCCCACCTCTTTCAGAAAAGATTGCAACTGCTATAACACCAGCCTTGATGAGAGAACTGTCTATAGCCTCACTATAAAACATATTATTGTCCCCAAAGAGAATTTCAAACAAAGCACAAGTTTGTCTCAGAGGCTTTTGTGCTCAGAAGCAGATCCCTGACTCTGAACTCTCAGCAAGCAGTCACTGACCCCAGGTGGACAATAGAGAAACTACACATTGACCCACAGAAGTGTATAGGTCTGACAGTGTATGGCTACAAGCCTGAGGGGAGGTGTAGCAACACAACAGACCGTCGATATCGATACCGAGCGATATTCAGGATCTGAAAGACCTGATATTATCATTCCGCGAAGAAGTCAAAGCTGAGATCCAAAAGGTGGCAGCTGACCTATCAGCCGAAATAATAAAAGTGGACTCCAAGACTGTTACACTAGAGGGAAAATTTAATGACCTCAAAGAGGCACACAGCAAGCTGGAGGCTGATATCACGGCCCTGAGAGAGGAACAACTATTTCAGCAGTCTGTTCAAGAGGACCTAGAGAATCGCTCAAGGAGGCAGAACGTCAGACTACGTAATGTCCCGGAGTCGGTGACTGATCTCCATCTATATTTGCTGGAGCTGTGTGAACTCCTCCTACCAGACATGAACTCTGAACAATACCGTCTAGACGGGTGCACAGAGCACTGGGTGGCCGGTCCACGATGCCAGATCGTCCCAGAGACATTATTGCTTGCTTCCACTATTATACAACAAAAGACCTTTTTATGAAAGCCTCTAGAGCAGGAATCCCAGCCATTGACGGGCAGCAGCCCAGCATATTCTCGGATATTTCTCAACTTACGCTAGCCAAAAGGAGGAAGATGAGACCCGTCCTGGACAGTTTTCTCTCACATGGGTGGAAATACTCTTGGGGCTTCCCGTTTCGACTGTCCATTGCAAGAGATGGCAAATTTTTCCACATAAAATCCCTGCAGGAAGGAATCAACCTGCTATCCTCATGGGACATTCAGCTGCCAGAGGCCGCCAAAGACCCATCAGGCACCCGCCCAGTACGAGAAAGAAGCCGAGACTCCAAGTTCCGACAGAGAACCCCGAACCTTCTGACCGGCAGACCTCCAGACAGAGGGACCAACAGACACAGAGAGGCTTCAAACCTCTAAGACCGTTTTGTTTCTTCATTGTACAGTATATATTATCTTGTCTAACACCTTTTTTGGTACTCTGTTTTACACTTAAGACAACTGCTTAGAATTTCCTAGTTAATGCTAGCTACAGACAAGAGTCGTCACACTCTTATAAAAAGATTTATGGGACTCATAGTGTCCCTTATGGGCTTTTCACCTTTGTTAAGTTTACACGAAGGGCGAATCCACTCAGTGTTCCCTTGTAACACTACTGGATTCACCAAGTGGTTAAGGAAGCCAGAAGTTGCTCTCCTGTAGGTAGTTTTTTTTCCCTACCACCAAAGTTACTTAGTTAAGTGCTGTTAATTTACAACAGCTGCTATTCACTTTTACCTAGCATAGGTGAGTCTAGACTGTCCGAACATTAGTCTAGATTTACTTAGAGAGCTAGAAGTTCCTTCCTTTTCCTTTCTTATTTATTTTTCCCATTTTTACTTATTCCTCTCTTTCCCTTGGTCCTCCCCTTTTTAAGATAATGTTCTAACGATAACTTAAAGACTCTTAAGAGATAAGAGCAACAACATATCAGCTACTAGCCAGACCGTTCAAGTAAAATCTTTTCTGTATAGGACTAGAGATCAACAAGCTTTAAGTTAGGATAGCTAACGCCAGCTCTCACTGTCTAACGTACCATTTTTCACTGTGCTCCAATCCCCGCAGGAGGTAGGTCCATTTGGATCTAGCGAGGCTCTGGTGTGGTCCCAGCAGGAGGTCCACGGTCCTAAGGAAG
The DNA here is from genome assembly GCA_027410445.1 of Discoglossus pictus. Lineage (NCBI taxonomy): Eukaryota > Metazoa > Chordata > Amphibia > Anura > Alytidae > Discoglossus > Discoglossus pictus. The sequence continues at coordinate 308,864,218 of CM050164.1, read as the reverse complement.
CTCCCAAGGAAAGTTCAGCATCTAACCCCACACCTGGGTGGTGCCTGAGCCTGAGGCTACGGTGAGTCATGAGCATTAACATCATTACACACAACACTCAAGGCTTAAACGAACCAGTTAAGAGAGGTATAGCCCTTAAAGACTACACAAGACTGGGGGCGGACGTAATAATGCTGCAGGAAACACACTTTAAGAAAGCAGCGGTCCCAAAGTACTGGGGGAAGGTATTTAAACAAACCTTTCACTCGACAGCGAGTGAAAAGAAAAGAGGGGTGTCAATCCTATTTCACAATAAACTTAACTTCCGCCATACTCGCACACAAAAAGACGCTGAAGGGAGATACCTAGCAGTCCACGGCACTATCCAGGAACACAAAGTTTCTTTCCTCAATCTGTATGCCCCAAACACTGACCAAGCAAAATTTTTCCATAAGATATCTAATCTCATTACAAGCTGGGAAAACTCAATCTGGATAATAGGAGGGGATATGAATGCCGTCCTAGATCCGAGTAAAGATAGATCACCTCCCCCTGCGCCATATTCCACCCCCACTGCAACCAAGGCATTTAAATCGATCTTAAGTTCTAACTGCATGGTAGACTCATGAAGAATAATGAACCCGCTAGACAGGTAATATACCTTCTACTCCGCAAGACACCAATCTCACTCACGCATAGATTACCTCCTAATTCAACAAAATATGACAAACAGCCTAACGACAGCCGCCATTCACTCTAACTCCTGGTCGGACCACAAGCTGGTTAAAATTGCCCTTTCGGGCATAGCACCAAAAGGTCGGTCTCCCAACTGGTCCCTTAATCCTCACCTCTTCAATGACGTAGAAATTAACACAAAAATAAACAAAGCAATTATTGAGTACTTCAAATTAAACACGGAGGGAGAAGTAGACGAAGCAGGAGTATGGGCAGCACATAAAGCGGTGATCAGGGGAATCTGCATACAGCTAGGGGCGGCAGCCAAGAAAGCAGACCGAGCTCAGATTTCAAAATTGAATCTAGAGATTTCGGATTAACAAGCAAAGTTCGCTAAACATAACAATGTACAAATCTATACCAAAATTCTTGGGCTCAAACAGAAATTAAACAAAATAATGAGAAAAAAAATGGTATCCATTCTGCAAAGGACGCAAGCTAAATTCTTCCGCTGCACAAATAAACCAGACAGTATGCTAGCCAGGCGACTTAAGGCACAGAGAGCTGACACATATATACCTAAAATCACCGATGCAGCAAATAACCCCGTATTCAAACCAGATCTCATAGCCGGAACGTTCCAAAAGTTTTACACAGAACTATACACTGCCCCGACCCACTCTGGGACCCAACCTCACAAGAAACGTATAGAGGAATTTCTCTCCTCTATCAACCTCCCCCAAATTAAAGCAAATGAAGCTGAAGCCCTAGCACGCCCCATCTCCTCTGAAGAAATAAAAAAAGCAATTAACGACTCCAAAGCGCATGGGGCCCCTGGCCCGGATGGATTCACAAACTATTACTATAAACACTGTATGGTATCTTTACTACCTCACGTCCAGAGGTTATTTAACAGGTTTTTAGCAGGTGAACAAATGAGACCAGAATTCCTGGAAGCAAAAATTATTGTCATCCCCAAGGAGGGCAAGGACCGTACCCAATGCAGTAGTTATAGGCCTATATCCCTGATTAACACAGACGTTAAACTATATTAAAAAATCATAGCAAACAGACTTGCCCCACTTCTGCCCGATGTGATCCATCCGGACCAGGTAGGCTTCATTGCGGGGAGGGAAGCCCCCGATAATACAAGTAGAATAATACATTTAATTGACATGGCCCACAAAGTAAAAGTGCCTTTAATGTTGGTATCATTAGACGCAGAAAAGGCATTCGACCGTATAGACTGGCCCTTCATGGAGGCGACGCTCTTAAAAATGGGACTAGGAGAGGGATTCTTAAAAGGGGTCATGGCCCTATATAAATCCCCAAAAGCGTTTATTTCCTATCAAGGATTTAGATCCCTCCCGATCAACATCTTCAGAGGTACAAGACAGGGGTGTCCTCCATCTCCTCTACTGTTTGCACTTTGCATAGAACCCTTAGCTGCAGCCATTAGGGACCACCCCAGTGTTAGAGTGTTGCAAGTGGGTAGAAAAGAATACAAAATAAGTCTCTTTGCTGATGATATCATGACTACGTTATCTGATCCATTAATCAGCCTCCCTAATCTTATGCAGCTCCTTGCAAAATTTGGCCAGATATCGGGCTTCAAAATCAATGCAAACAAGAGTATAGCTCTCAATATCACCTTACCTGAAGCGCTAGTAGAATCCATAAAACACAATTTCCCCATCAAGTGGGCTCCCACATTTATAACATACCTGGGCATCAATATCCCAAAGTCACTAAATCAAATATATGAGGTTAATTTCCCACGTCTATTCAAAAGAATAAGAGCAGACATAACCAACTGGTCCTCTCTTAATATTTCCTGGTTAGGGAGGATTAATGCAGTTAAAATGAATGTCATCCCCAAAATCCTATACCTATTCAGAACGATTCCGACACCGATTAATGTTAAGGAAATTAAATTAATACAAAAAACTCTGAATAACTTTACATGGCGTTACAAAAAACCCAGAATTAATAAAGCCACGCTGACCGCCCCAAAACAAAAAGGTGGGTTGGGGTTCCCAGATTTACTTAGATTTTACAGAGCTGCAAGATTAGCACAAATGACGAATTGGCATAAAAAGACAACTAACCTGTTTGGGTGGAAATTGAGAGACATGTTTTGGGAGTTCACCATCTAATCCTTCCCCAAATCTTATGATTGAGCCTACACCACAAATTACAACTTGATAAGCTGTCATCCTGTATAGACAACTCCATAAAGATCTGGCGAGAGAGTAACAGGAAATCCAACCTCTTGAAAGAAGGTTCAGGATTGACACCCCTCTGGTCCCCACACAAAGACTATCGCTCTGACAGACTAACCCAAATGAGCTGGTGGATAGACAATAAACTAACGGTGGTAGCGGACATGTGGGATATAAATAGAGAATTCCCCTTACCAATTTCCGTTAACGCGATCAATGCACCCCCCAAAGAATGGCTCAATCTGATAAGGGTTAACGAGGTGCTCACACACACAAATAAGTTAAATAGTCTTAGGGGCAGATCGGTAACTGATTGATGCTTCCTCAACAACCCTGGGGGGAAAGGTAACATTTCCACCTTCTACAAAATACTCTCTGACACCAATACTCCCGCCAAACTCCCCTACCAAATAGCTTGGGAAACAGACTTACAGGTTACGTTAGAAGACAAGGAATGGGGTAAGATATTAAAACAAGCAAACAATGTCTCTCTCAACATAACACTTAAGTAGAACGCCTATAAAACAATAATGAGGTGGTACCTCACTCCAACTAGGCTGCATCGTGCAAATCCCGCATACCCCGCCAGGTGCCCCAGAGGGTGCCCCAATGAAGGCACCATGCTACACATACTCTGGGAATGCCCCAAAATTCGCCAAACATGGGATTTTACCTATGACACCTTAGAAAAACTATGGGGGACAAGTCTAGTGCAGAACCCAAGCGAAGCCCTACTGGGTCTTCCGATCAGGGGTCTTTCAAAAATGAGCAGTTCTTGACCAGTCAGGTGTTTCTAGCGGCCAGATGTGTTATCGCAAAACACTGGAAAGCCACTTCTCCATCGAACACTGAGGTGAGGCAAAAAATAGGATACATACAAAACATGAGCTCACTATCAGCCGAAGTAGACGGGAAATACAGACGCTGGGCCTCCTGCTGGGACACCTGGACGCTGCGGGATCCTCTCGGAGGTTAGTTCTATTTCTAAAACTCTCACTCATCTTTTAGTAAAGGCACAAATTCTGCACAAAACGACACAAAGGGCCGCTAGGGTAGGACCCGTCTAGGTCCTCAGGTGCTGTTTTGTAGGCTGGTCCAAGTTTGAATGTTACGAATGCTATGTTTTGAAATCTAGTTGTAAGGGAACTCTGAAACAAACTTCTCGACTGTTTGCAATTTGTATTACTTCAAACTTTATATGCTTATTCATGTTATGTTTTTTTTCAATTTATAAACAAAATAAAGGAAAAAATTGAATAAAAAAAAAAAAAAGAAGGGAGATAAGGGGAAAACCACTTTCAACAATCACACTCGACACTATGAGATCTATGTAATGCCATTCAATGTCTGCAATGCTAATACTGTCTTCCAGGCATTTATAGGTTATATCTTCCTAGATCTTCAAGATCATGCCATTGTGTACGTGGACACAATTCTCATATTCACCTCCATAACACGAGAAGAACATCAATATTGGGTCAGAAAAGCAATTCAGTGTCCGCAAGGCAATCATCTGTTGCCAAAAGCAGAGATTTGTGCCATTATGTTCCTTAGCTAAGTGATCTCTGCCAAAGGATTCTCCATGAATCACTCCAAAGTCTCTGCCATCTGTGATTGGCCACTGCCAACCGGGTTAAAAGCCACTCAAAGATTAATTGGATTCTGAGATTACTAACAAAGGTCTAAGAACTTTAAAAAAAAAAAAAAAAACATAGCTCCCATGTGCACATGTGTACTTTGAGGTCCTCTTCTTCCACTTCCCATTCCTCAAACACCCTGGACCTGCATCAACGGATTTTATAGTAGAGCAACTCCCGCCTATAGCAGTGTTCCTCAACTCCAGTCCTTAGGGGCCACCAACAGTTCACATCTTAGGTATATCCCCGATTAAGCACAGGTGAGTTAATCAGAGGTTAAGCAGGTGTTTAAAAATAATTACTGAGTCTCTGATTAGCTCACCTGTGCACAAGCAGGGATATACCTAACATGTGACCTGTTTGTGGCCCCTGAGGACTGGAGTTGAGGAACACTGGTCTAGAGGAAAGAAGCTTCTTTCAGCCACAAAACTGTCTGATATTTTCCCACATCATATCTTTAGCTTACATAGAAAATGAGGACATAATCAGCTATCCAAGCTCTTCCGACTGCTGCAACTCCCAGCTACCCCGACTGTAGCAACTCCAAGCTATCCAGCTTTTTGCAGCTGCTAGCTATCCTGACTCCTGCTTCTCCAAGCTATCCAGCCTTTTGCAGCTGCTAGCTATCCTGACTCCTGCTTCTCCTAGCTATCCTGACTGTGGCAACTCCCAGCTATCCAACTTGTTGTTAGTCCCAGCTATATTAACTCTGGCTGTTCCTAGCTATCTGGATTGAGTCAACTACAAGCTATCTAGTCTGTTACAGCTCCCAGCTATCCTAACTTCCTCTTACACCTGTTTTTTCGAACCCCAATTGGCTTACAGCACTTAAGCCAATAAGTTTACTATTCCTCACCCGTGTAGGTATACCTTACCATGACAATTTGTATGCAAATCATTCAACTGTATTTTTAACTCCATAAACCATACCAATTTCTAACAGTAAACTATAATACTTTTGAATTATCACATATATAGTTGTGAGCGTATGAGTTGTTGCTAACGCTTGCGGGCTCGCGTAGCAAGCCCGCGGCCCTTGCCAGCAACTGCGACCCTCGCAAAATTTACGTTCAAACGCAAACAACCACACAACAACCGCGACCACGCAAACAACACGACACACCAACTACGACCCTCGCAAACTTTACCTCGCAACGCAAACAACTTACAAGACATGTTAACACACATTACAACCTCGCAAAAGTCGGACGCAACTCACGAACATTACAAAATTCAAAACACAATAAATACACACAGCACATACATAAAAAGCTTACCTACAGCAAGAGGGAGCATCCAAGACACTAAAAGAGTTTAGACACTAAAAGATTTGCTAAGCGAGAGAAAAAATGGCCGATGAACAAAACGAAAACGAGGCTACAGCACTCTAAACACGCAAAACACCACAAGAAACTCGCAAAAAACCACAAAAGACCTACGGATATTCCGCTAAGACGCATACCACACATTATCCGCCATTTTACGACAATGCGGAAGTACACGATTACGCTAATGGTTTGGTCTCGCGCAATATCTGCTTATTTTTATAACTAACAACGAAATTAGAGGTGCTCAATCTGAGAACGGACAATACATGAAGTAGGTTTGTCCTATAGGTCTGGTTACCTACTCAGAAAGCCTCTTTTAGCTCACTTGTGCCCTTCACAGGGAGAAATATCCTGTAGTATATCAGTCTGGTCTCACTCAAAAAAGTGATCTAGCCCCGAAATAGCAGGCTCTCTGAGTAGGTAGAGCACTTTAATAGATGGGAAAACTAAGGCAAAAAAGGAAGTGTGAAGTCTAAAAAAATCTTTCTATAGAGCTGGAACAATATTAGCCTATTGCAGTGGCGGCTGGTGAACTTTCAAGTTGGAGGCGCGCCAGGGTGAAACGTAGCCCCTCCCCCTTTTCAAACCACACCCATTTTTATAACTCCTCCCCCGGTATTATAATGACCTTTATGAGCCCAGCCCAATGACCTTATACTTGCAACGCCCATTGAAATACATGATCAGCAATGCAGCAATGTCAAGAAGTAAAGTAACAATGTGTTAAATTCATTGGTATACAATATAGATTGAAAAAACTCATGTGACAAGACTACAGCAATATCATAATTGCACCTATACGCATTAACAGAAAAATTAAAGCAGTGACACTTACCATTAGTCGGCTCTTCTTCTCAGGGTATTTACGTTCAGTAAGTTGACCAACGAGTACAAACAAATCTGCTGCCACAGAGGGTTTGCACCCGGGGTTGAAAGAAAACAAGCAAATCAATCAGACCATTCAAGAACAAAACCATACTTTACAAACATTAAAAGACCAAGTGTGACCATATAGGCCCCAACCGCACTTTAAAAACCTTAAATAACCAAGTGTGACCAAATAGGCCCCAACCGCACCTTAAAAACCTTAAATAACCAAGTGTGACCATATAGGCCCCAACTGCACCTTAAAAACCTTAAAAGACCAAGTGTGACCATATAGGCCCCAACTGCACCTTAAAAACCTTAAAAGAACAAGTGTGACCATATAGGCCCCAACCGCACCTTAAAAACCTTAAATAACCAAGTGTGACCAAATAGGCCCCAACCGCACCTTAAAAACCTTAAAAGCCTAAGTGTGACCATATAGGCCCCAACCGCACCTTAAAAACCTTAAATAACCAAGTGTGACCAAAAAGGCCCCAACTGCACCTTAAAAACCTTAAATAACCAAGTGTGACCAAAAAGGCCCCAACCGCACCTTAAAAACCTTAAAAGACCAAGTGTGACCATATAGGCCCCAACCGCACCTTAAAAACCTTAAAAGACCAAGTGTGACCATATAGGCCCCAACCGCACCTTAAAAACCTTAAATAACCAAGTGGGACCAAAAAGGCCCCAACCGCACCTTAAAAACCTTAAATAACCAAGTGTGACCAAAAAGGCCCCAACCGCACCTTAAAAACCTTAAAAGACCAAGTGTGACCATAAAGGCTCTAACTGCACCTTAAAAACCTTAAAAGACCAAGTGTGACCAAAGAGGCCCCAACCGCACCTTAAAAACCTTAAATAACCAATCAAAACCATGTAGGCCCAAACTGTACATTAAAAAAAATGAAATAAAAATACTAAAAAATATATATATATATATATTGAGATATATATATATATATATATATATATATATATATATATATATAATTATTAAATAAAAAACGTTCAAGTGCAATTTTTAATGTGAGCTGCCTACCCGGCTTGCTCTTGAGTGATTAAAAAGCTTAAAAATGTGAAAAAATTTATGTGGGAAAGACAAACAGACAATTGAGGCGAAGAATACTCGAGCACATAGGATCAATTAGAAATGAACTTGATACACCAGTCTCGAAACACATGCGACTGTACCATCCCGAAGATCCAAATTGCTTAAAGTTTCATGTAATTGATGGTATACACTTAGGACCCAGAGGTGGTGATAGTGACAAAAGGCTACTACAGTTGGAATGTAGATGGATCTATGCTTTGAGAGCACTCAGTCCAAATGGTCTCAATGAAGATTCCTCATTTTCAGCCTTTCTATAATATTTATTTTAGTATCTATATATACTTTTGTCATCCTAATTCTCTTCTCCCAAATTCATATTGTCCAGATATAATCATAGTTATTACATTTATCATAACCAAGAACTGTTTAACTCCACGATGTAGACTTTAAGTCCCCATTTATAGCCTTTATTCATATATATTTTTTCCTACTTCCCTTATTCATTTATAGACACACACGATAGAAGGTTAAAATAGCACTTAAATATCTTTCTTATTGAAGAACAAATATCTTTAAGACCCATTGGTATAACATCATTTTGATACATAAGTCATCTTAATTTACACACGTATCTTAATAGCCTTAACAGTTATTAAATGAGATATAGATATTAGTCTTCATATAAATTTAGAGTAATAAAAGTTATATATATAAAAGTTTATCCTTAAGATGACCCTAAGGAAGCTTATACATTTATTTATATATTTATTTATTTTTGATTAACTCACATTTATGCTATTATCATATATATGTCGCATGGATGCAGTAAAAAACTATAGAATATTGTTTCACTTCATTTCTAACACCAGGAAGTGGCGTAATATAATAATAAATGAAAACCTAGTTATGAATATTAAGGCACTGTATTAGAAAATCGCATAGTTTAGGGATCCAAGTGGCAACAAGTTTTGTCTAAGCTTCCATTGGTGTGTTTGATAGATTGGTGGGGTTGATAGTGGCAACTTACACAATTAAGCTGTCCCTCAGTGGAGTCATGTGATGCAGGGCGATCAGATGACAACAAGTGAACTGCTGTACAAGAGCGTCCAATGAAACGCTCACAAACCTCAGACCATACATAGGCCAATTGAGACGAACGCAGACCTACGTCTGCTTAGTTACTAATTAATATGCGTCATGACGTCATATGACGCGACGCTCGCAGCGGCCGCATCCAATGACATCCTTTAGGGGGCGTGGCCTCTGTTCAATAAAAAGCCCGCGAAGGGCAAACGAAAGAGGTGGCAGCCTTTGAGAAAGTTACCATATTGGTAACGAAACCGGTAAGGCAATAGCCATATCACGTTTGTGGTCAACCAGATATCAGTTTGTGGACCTAGAGGCGTTTTTGCAATTGAGACACAGTGAGTAAGAGCCTTTATGGCTTTTTTTCTTTTGTATATCCAATTGTTTTGACTATTTTGGAGATACATGGTTATTCTCCTTAACTAAGGCCCATATCTCTTGGTCACCTCATTAGGGTAATACCCCCATGACAAACTTTGCTTGCACAATTTTTGGTGTAAATCAAGGGGTATATTAAGACCCTGTAGAGATTTAGTGGCCTCTATATATACATATAGAATTATATATGGTTCTATATACACACTGATATATCTGCAACTATAAGTCCTCATTACATTGGTTCAGTCCATATACTGAATAGCCTTTGGGCACTGGTTGATACTTTTTAATATAAAAGTTTTTTAACATAAACCCACAGTAATTAATATTATTTATCTATTTCTTGTTTATCCAATGATTTCCAAATTTTTGTTTATATGAGGATCATTTACTATTTTTTATGGCTATCCCTTATCACCAAGGTTTTTTTTATTTTTTATTTTTATCATTTTGGTCACTTAAAGTGCTATTTCATAGTACCCCTTCAACCCCAAACACTATACATTACAATCTTTACTAGCACACAGCACTTCATACATCTATCTCCGGCACTTGCCATTGCTAGATTCTGGTATTCTTCACTATTATATACAATTATAGTCACAGACATATCTCTCCACTTGTATTCTCAGGACACATTTTAGTTATTGCTCACATAGTAGTATTGTTTTTCCATTCAGATCCTTATTCCTCATACCTTCCTATCACGTATATATCTGGCCATTAGGCCTCTATCTTCACGCCTATTCCATTCACAGTATATCACACAACAAATAGGCAGTCTAGCCAGGGGGTAGCAAACCTCATACATATTCTTTACCTGTAGGGTTTATTTTTTTATCAACTTTTATTTTTAAACTTCTTTTTAATCACTCAAGAGCAAGCCGGGTAGGCAGCTCACATTAAAAATTGCACTTGAACGTTTTTTATTTAATAATTATATCATTATACTTATCAGGTGTTAAGCACCAACTCTGAACAAATTATATGATCTATATATATATATATATATATATTGATTATATATATATATATATATATATATATATATATATATATATTGAGATATATAATTATATATCAATATATATATATATATATATATATATAATTATATAGATATATATATATATATATCAATATATATATCTATCAATCAATATATAAATCAATATATATATATATATATATCAATATATATATCTCAATATATATATATATATATATATATATATCAATATATCGATCAATCAATATATAAATCAATATATATATTTATATATATCTCAATATATATATATATATATATATATATATATATCAATTAATATATCTATTAATCAATATATCTATCAATCAATATATAAATCAATCAATCAATATATATATATATATATATATATATATATATATATACACACACACATAAAGCAATATACATAAAACAAAAAAATATATTAATTGATATTTATTAATTGATTAATTGATGTACTTTATTAATTATTTGATTATTGCTCATGTATTTGTATTAGACATTATTTATTATACATATTACAGTGCTATTTATTTGCTATACATGTTACAGGATATTATCCTGTAACATGTATATCACATAAATAGCCCTGTAATATGTATGATACATACAAGTTCACACTAACCTTTTTTTGCCCTTACAGGCTTCCATACCTGCTTTGCTAATTTTTTAAAGACTCTGATTGGTTGAAATCAATGTCAATCAAAAAATTTCAGCCAATCAGAGTCCTTCAAAAATAGAATAAAAGGAGGAGCGTGGGAAAAAATCAATCAGTCGCCGGGGGGAGCTCCTTGTAGGAGGAGCTCCATTAGATTGTTGTTTGTTTTTTTTAGAGCGTCAGGTTTTTTAGGTGGAGGCCTCTTGCAATGGGCCAGAATGGATGGACAATGGCTTCAATCAAGATGAGGACAAGGGCTTCTATCAAGATTGAAGGACATGGACTTCAATCAAAATTGATTGGAATGCCCGACTATCCAGGGCAGAAGGCCACCGCTGGAGGGGTCAATTTGACAGTTAAGTATGTGCTGTTGTTTACTTTATTATTGTTTTTTTCCCCCCTTCCCTTATTTTTATTTTATCTTTAAAAGTTGTCTTTAAAAGTTTTTATCTTTAAAAGTGACAGGCAATTTATTATTTTTATTTTAACTGCAATGTTAAAGATACATTGCCTGTTACTTCTAAAAATGGAATAAAAATATGGGGTAGGGGGACTGTATTGTTGTTGTGTTTTTTTGTTGTGTTTTTTTTTTACTGTAAGGTAGGTGGATTGCTAGTTGGGCCAGGGTGAGGTGTGGGTCACTGGGTCCGGGTTGTAGGTCGGTGGCTTGGCCTGGTACTACCACTCCACCTACCTATCACCCTGACCCAGTGACCACACCCCACCCTGGCCCAACTACCAAGTTGGTAGTTAGGTCAGGGTGGGGGTCATTAGGTCAGGCTGGTAGGTGGGTTGATAGTTGGGCGATGGTGGGGTGTGGGTCACTGGGTCAGGGTTGTAGGTAGGTGGCTGGGTACTACCAAGCCACCTACCTACTCCCAAGACCAAGTGACCTCAGTTGGTAGTAGCTGGGTCAGACTTAGGTCAGGGTGGTTAGTGTGGTCACACCAGGGTTGGCACAGGGCCCCATGGGCCTCCTGTCCTTGGGGGGGTGATGACCGGATCTGGGGGGATAGGAGTGACTGGGTCCGTCGGGCTTATGCTGGGTGGGTGACCACATGGTCCGTCGGCGACTGAGGTGGCCAGATTGCTGGAAAAGTGTAGTTGCTGGTTGCTTGAGAGTCCCTATTTTACAAACCCTAACGAACCCTAAACCCCCTTAAAACCCTTAAACTATCTATTTAACAGCTGCTGCTATCTAACCTAAGTCATTTAAAAAAAAAATTATATACCGGTTGTGCCGTATAATAATGATTAAGTGAGAGTTTTTGTCAATCCGGGAATAGAGGCAGGTGCCTGTTGCTTGAGAGTCCCGGTTAGTTAAGTGCCGGATAATCAGGGGTTAATCAGCATTAAAAATGTCAATTCCATTTATTAGTTTGATAAAATTAGATAAATAAATAAATATATATATATATATATATATATATATTGTGTTTCATAAACTAACAAATACTGTATTATAACCATGTATTTTAGAAATACCTTTTAATACCTCAATATATAACCCATAAAAAGTTACATAAAAATAAAAGGAAAAATTGCAAATAGAAAAACCTAAAAATGTAATTATAAAAATGCATTTATTTCAAATTCAGTATTAAAACATTTTGATTCAAGTGTAACTAGGATATAAATCCCAAAACTTTCCTTTTTACTTTCATCCTATTTCCTCCTCTCCAATTTCGTTAGACATGTTCTATACCAATACATTTTACATTTTTAGGGTTACAATTTGCTGCTTAAAGAAGTAAACATTTGCAACCAATAAACTGAGTTATTTTATATTGTTTTGTTTTATCCTAGTTCCAATTCTTCCAATTGTTTTACATGCCCATTAAACAAGTGTCCATCTAAAGTTCTTAATACTAGTTGTTATTATTACTCCAATTGTCTGCTTTAATAAACACAATTTTGGGGTTTCTTATCTTCAATCATATATATAGTTGTCGTAATTGCGAGTGTTCGTCACACAGTTCGTCACACAATGTTAAAAAAATTCGTGCTTGCGCATGCACAATGAGCACCCGAAAGTTACGGGTTTGACGGGGGCTGAAATGAGTGCCAATGGCCCATATGTGACTGGCTTCACAGGGCTCATCGCAAGGCCCTTGAGGGGGCTCATCACAAGGCCCGTATGTGACTGGCTTGAGGGGGGGGGAGAGGCTCCAAACGGCTGACGAGATACAGACTTCAAAAAAAATATGACTTTAATGGCGGCCATTTTATGCAAGCCCGTAACTAGAAAGCTGTTCGGGATCGCCAAAAGACCTCAATTGATTACCAAATTACCTTATAACCTCACACACCACAGGGGGAGAGGCAGGGAGCAAGTGAGCTTGCAAGCTTATTTGCTATTCAATTGGTGTTTTTTAAACAGTCAGAAAACGGCTTTGCGAGAAAATAAATGGTGGCCATAAAGCCATAATTTTTTGGGAAAAAGGCTCACAATTAGCGCCGAAGGCCGTAGGACTTAGGCGCTCATTGCGAGGTCAACAAGACTTTGAAAAAATGACTGCTTTAACGACCGACATTTTTTTCAAGCTTATAACTCCGAAGCCGTTCAGGGGTCGCCAAAAGACCCCTATTGATTACCAATTACCTTACAGCCTCACACATCTCAGGGGAAGAGGCAGGAAGCCTGTAAGTGAGTGAGCAAGCTAATTTGCTATTCAATTGGTGTTTTTTTAACAGTCACAAAACGGTTATGCGAGAAAAAAAATGGAGGCCATAAAGCCGTAAATTTTTTCAAGCCTTTAAATCCGAAGCACATTTCGGGCTTAGGGAAATTGATCACTTTTCCAAGCCCGCAAATGGTTTCAGACCAGCACAGAGTAGAGAGAGGGAGGAGAAAGACACAGGGGGGGGGTAGAGGGGGAGAGGGTGGAAAGAGACACAGGGGTGAGAGAGGGTGGGATAGAAACACAGGGCAGGGAGAGAGGGCAAAGACACAGTGGGAGGAGGAAACAGACACATGGAAGGGAGAGGGGGGAAACAGACACAGGGGTCAGAGAGGCTCACAATGAGCGCCAAAGGCGTGAAAGTGGCGGGTTGGCCGAGGCTCGCAATTTAGAGGGGGGAGAGCCTTGCATTGTGTGGCAAACAGCATTGCCAGGCTTCAAATTTGTATTGCTGTCATTTTTGACGGGCAAGTCGCTAGTTGTTTAATAATGAGTCTTCTATTATAAGATACCAGTGTTTTTTCAATAGCTTCTTTTACCTATATTTAAGAAGGGGAGCAAGAGCAAATCCTGGGAATTATAGACCAGTGAGTCTTACTTCGGTAGTGGGAAAGCTTTTAGAAGGGTTAATAAGGGATTATATACAGGAATATGTCAATCCAAACATGATTCTAAGTAGGAGACAACATGGATTTATGAAGGATAGGTCATGTTAAACAAACCTAATTCGTTTCTATGAGGAGGTTAGTAGGAACTTGGATCAAGGAAACTCAGTGGATGTAGTCTATTTGGATTTTGCAAAGGCTTTTGATACAGTGCCACATGGAAGACTATTGAGCAAAATAAGGGATACCGGAATTGCCATAAATATTTGCTTATGGATTGAGAGCTGGGTAAAAGACAGGAAGCAAAGGTTATTGTAAATGAAACATACTCAGATTGGACTAATGTGGTAAGTGGGGTTCCTCAGGGCTCAGTATTAGGTTCCCTCCTTTTTAACATATTTATTAATTACTTGGAAGTAGGATTGGAGTGTGGTGTCTCCATTTTTGCTGATGACACAAAGTTGCGCAAGGTAATTTAATCAGAAAATTATGTACTTTCCCTCCAAAGGCATTTGCATAAATTAGAGGAATGGGCATCTAAGTGGCAGATGAGATTTAATATGAATACATGTAAAGTTATGCATCTAGGAAGGAAAAATATCCATGCAATTTATAATCTTAATGGAGCAAATCGAGGGGTATCAGATATTAAAAAGGATTTGGGAGTACTTGTGGACAACCGCCTAGGTAACAGTGCTAAATGCCAAGCAGCATCTGCAAAGGCAAGTCAAATATTAGCATGTATTAAGAAAGGTATAGAAGCAAGGGAAGCAAATATAATTCTTCCACTATACAAATACCTAGTACGCCCTCATTTGGAATATGGAGTACAATTATGGGCACCACTATATAAAAAGGACATTTTAGAGCTCGAAAAAGTACAGTGAAGGGCAAGAAAGCTAGTAAAGGGAATGGAGGGGCTAACGAAAATTAAACTTATTTACTCTATAAAAATGGCCTCGAAGAGGGGATATGATTACCTTATATAAATATATCCAGGGTCAATACAATGCTTTGTCAAGGGGACATCCTTTGTGATTAGAAGTAAAAAGATTTCACCTTAAAGAAAGAAAAAGGTTCTTCACAGTAAGCGTGGTTAATCTGTGGAATTCTCTTCCAGAGGAGGTGGTGACAGCGGATTTGATAGATAACTTTAGAAAGGGATTGGATATATTTTTAAATAAAAAGGGCATTAATGGCTATCCTGGATAAATAGAGAGGGAGTATTGATCCATGGATGAATCTGATCACCAGTATCTGGGATCAGGAAGAATTTTTTTTTTTTTTCCTGTTGAGACAATTGGCAAAGTTTCATTGTTTTTTTTTTTCTGTTTGCCTTCCTCTGGATCAATTAACAATAAATCTGCGTATTGCAGATCAGAGGAGATCTAAAAAGGTTGAACTTGATGGACTAAAGTCTTTTTTCAACCTAAATTACTATGGGCCTCATTCTATTATCGGCCGCAGGAAATGCGGGGCCGCAAGCTATTCGCCGATTCTATTCCCTTCTGGCCGGGGATTCCGTCAGGCTTGCGGCTGGCGCCTTGCTATCCCTTGCGGCCGCACGCGCCCGAGGAAAGCCTTTGATCTTAAACGGCCGCAAGAGTTTCGGCCGTAAGAAAATCCTGGTTGCTATTCAATTGCTCCGGGAACCCTCTCTGCAAGGCTAAAACCGAGCCGCAGCTTACTTGCAGCAAAAATGTCCCGCAGACACACAATTAAGCACATTTTAAAGCCATAATAAAGCCATCCTGCACTCTTATGAGACTATAAAGTGATTGTAGGTGTTAGCATTCATAGCATAACATTCCCCGACACTCAAATCCGTAAATATTTTTAAAAAAAATGTATGTCACATATCCATGTAAAAAGTCCAGATGGCTTGGAGCACCTCAGACCCGCCTACGAAAATAAACAGTTAATGTAGTCTTGGATTTGGGCTGATGTGCAAGCTTGGGAGGGGGGTCCCAATAATCCTCATGTCCCCCATAATGATCCCTAGCATTTACAGAGCTTTACAGTGCCGTCTTGAATGTATTTTTGCTTTTAAAGATTTCTGAGCTTACGGCCGATTGCACGATATACGGCTGGCCGTAAGGGCATATCCTTGCGGCGCCATATAATTGAATTGCAAGGTAACAGGAGCCCCGCAAGGAAACACAACTTTGCGGCCGATTTACGGCCGATAATAGATTGAGGGCCTATGTAACTATATTGGGCTATAAAATAAATATTTCCATTATATACATTTTCCAACCTATATTTATCTTTATATGAGTACATTTTTTGTCTCTATCTGCAATACATCTAATATTGTATATATTGTTCTGGCTCCTACACCCCTGAAGTTGGGTAATGGGTTATTTTCACTTTCTCATAAGTACTCGAATATTTTAACATATTAAGACACATTTCACTTTTCCTGTCTTTTCCCATTGTCACATTAATTACAATGTTATCATGTTTTTCCAAAACATTTAAAATGTTAATTTTTTTATTGGTCAAATTAGTGTTCCACCTCATCTATTCCTTACATAGATTCCTAATTTCTTGACTCACAATTTTATTAAAGACTTCTATTAATGGACATTTAAATTGACTGGGATAGAATTTGATTTTAATCCACTATTAATATTTGTGAGCATCGCAAAGTCATTTTTATTTTCATACTATTATTTTCTCTGTTTAGGGAGTTTTTTTCAAAATATGCAATCTGAACATTTTTCTTGCTTAATTCTTCTTCTCTTATTTCTCGCTGTTCGAAGAATCTGTTTAAATTTAATTTCCTAATTAACTTCTATAGATCTACAAAACAATAAACTCTTTAGGTTCAGTATTACGAGCAACATTAAAACCTTTTAAAATGACTTGTGTTCTTCACAATAGCATTAGTAGTAGATTTTTAAGCATGATTTTAGTCTTGTCTTCCTCTCTCTCCTACATACTCTTCTAACTTTTTATTTTGTAATAATGACACTCGGATTATTTACTGCCACCCTAAAAAACAAACTTTAGATTCGAAATTTTTATTAAAAATACTAAATCTATTTTGGTATTTTAATTATTGACAATTAGATTGTTGTTTAGGTCCCCATCAGTATATTATAGATCTGGTTTTCTTTAAGATGTTGAAAATTCCCTATTTCTTTTTTATTTATTTTTATTTTGTCTATTTCTCTATCCAACAGGTGTGGTGTTTGTTTATGGTGGCAGATAATTTGAAAAGAACATTTATCTAAAATGTTGCTCCATTCTGTCACAAATTCACCACTATGTAAAAAAAAAGGCTGTCATTTAAACATTCTTAACCCTCTAGGAACCTTATTTTGTGTGTTATATTTACATATAGACATTTTACTTCTTTTACTTCATTCTGGTCATTAATGATAACAAAAAAAATTGTAAGACTCCTCAAGTTTAGATAAAGTAATGAGAGTTTACTTCATGCAATTTTTATTATAGTGGGAGAATATTCTAAAAAGTAGAGGGTTATTTTATGCTACCAGAAACCAAGGTTTGGTGGTCATCTGTTATGGAGATTGAGGACAGAGGGCTTTGATCATGGCTGATCTGGCTTGGTTGGTGGCTTAGAGCCAAGGGGACCTGTATTCTTCTGCAAACTTTTGAGGTGCAGTGGTGGAGATCTTGCAGGCTTGGGGTGTCACATGACTTGCTGCGGGTCTCTTAGTTCTCAAGGTATTAATAATACTACTTGCTAGTGTGGTTTTTGCTTTCGTATATTAAATATCAAATAACTTAACCTTAGGAATAAGCAGAATTTAATATAAATATTATATATGCAATATAAATTTCTTGAAAATAATTTTGATTAATTTATTAATTTAATACATATTTCATATATTTTTGGTTTGTTTTTTACACAAGTATGTTTAGTGTTGGTACTTCGCCAACTCCATATATACAACAAACCTGACTAGGAGTCAACATGATTGTGAACCATGTTATAACCAATCCCATTAAAATTGTTTTACTACCAATTAGAATACTTAGCTAATGTTATAAGATTTTTTTGTTAATCACCAATGAGGAGTTGAAGTTCACAAACTATATCTATTTGTATGGTAGTGAGTTAATTGAGGAAGGTTTTTAAGGTCCAGTGAGAAGTTTGAGTTAATTTATGGTATCCATCGATGTGTTAGTGAGTTGGCTGAATACTTTTTAAAAGGGATAAAAAATGTTATCATCCATTATACCTTGAAGTCCAAGGGGACGAGATGTGTTGGTGATTAGGGTGGTAAGTCATTTCTTTCAGCAGCATTTTTTTCTGTGATCGCAACACAGTGCAGGCCACAGGTTCATGAGTAATCAGCAGTGGAATCCTGATTGTGTTCTATTACATATATTTTCTCTCTGCATTAATCACGCAAATGATTTTGTGGAATAATACACATTGAATACATACATTATGACTTATCCTGTATGTTGATGTTTGCTTTCCTTTATATATCTGAGTTCTGTGACTCCATCACTGTCAATTTGGCGCCAGTAAACTCTCTAGGTCCTGGTGATGTCACTGCAGCGAGACATGTCTGACGCGCACGTTTCGCGTCACTTCCGCATCCTCAGGGAAGCGATGATTTTATGTAAATGTATATGTCCCGGAGGAAGCGGAAGTGACTGGAAATGCGTGTGTTGGACTTGTCTCGCAGCTGTGACATCACCAGGACCTAGAGAGGTGTTTAGCGTTTACTGGCGCCAAATTGACAGCGATGGAGTCACAGAACACAGATATATAAAAGAAAGCAAACATCAACATACAGGATAAGTCCTAGTTATATTTATTTTTCAAATCATGTTCTTGTATAACTGTTATGATAATATACATAGAGAAATGTTTAACACTATCTCCAAATATTAAGTGATTGGATAACAATGATATTTTTATATAATATGTAAGGAGACAATTATACTATAGAGATATAATTTGATATAATAATCTTTTCCTGTATGATAAACAAGATAGATTATTAAAACTGCTTTAATTTAGAGAATACTGCTACTTATTTATATTATTACAGTATATCTATTTAACACATTTATTAAAATTTGCTTATTATATAAAATTTTAAGTTTGCACAGCACTTAGTCACTTTTAGAGTAGGTTAGCTTGCCTTGCTATGTTAGATTAGGGGGCAGTTGGTGGATCCCCAGTACCACCATCAGAATTCGTTTATTTAGTTTTTTTCAGGTTTGTGCAGATAGTATATTTAGAATTAGTGTAAAGGAGTAAATGGTGGTCTCCGCTACCACCAAATCAGAACTATAATACATTTACATCAAATCATCACTTTATAGCAATGTGCACTTATCACTTTGATTTGTATTTAAGTTATAGTAAAATGTGAACATTTTTGCGGTGTCTCTATAGCAATTACATTATTATACTTAACTTCTTGCAGTGTTCTGCTGTGTGTTTATTGCTGCTATATGTTAATTTTAATTGTGTTTAACATGTTGTACTTATATATGTATTGAATAAATTGAGACATTTTATTTATCAAGAAAAAAATGTTTGAATTATAATTGATTAATTACTACCCTACCTTAGGAGGCTAAACCGGTTTGGATATATAGGTGTTCTTTTCTCTTTTGTTTAGTAACCCATTTACACCTTTTCATTCCGATAAGTATGAATTAAAGAAATTCAATCAGTATTTACCATTTCAATAGATCTATATAGTTTTTTCATACTACCTCCCCTCAGATTACTAATTTCATATTTTGTACTATCTAGACAACATCATTATACTGAGTAAGAAAAAAATCACTTTTGTTTCTCAATTGAAAAAGCAGGAATCATTTAAGAGCTACATACTTTTGAAGAAAATGTCATTGGTTCCTTCCCACAATTTCAATTTCTAGCATTTTTCAACACCATCTTACCTTAAAATAAAATCCTCATCTGAAAAAACAAACACAACATAACAAAGAAATACTTGTCAACACAACACAATTTGAGGTGGGAATTTTGTTTACAACTTTCCCAATGGTAAGATGGAGCAGATGGATCTTCAACCCCACCCAACAGCACATTTAATTCAATTCATTCAAGGTACTTAGCCTTAGATAAGAAAAACTCACAAGGCCATCCTTTGGGGAAAACAAGTTGGAATGAGAGCCTGGACTGGATTTATCAACACAAGGAATATGGAGGGACTCATTGATAAGACTGAAGATAACTTAGAGAAAAAAGTATACCTTTATATACAACCACAATCTTGTGGTTGGATATAAAGGTGTACCTTTTTCTCTAAGTTGTCTTCAATATATTCTCTTACATTGCCTTCCACATTATTCAAAACCTTAATATTAGCACTACTGGATACTATCTATTTTTTTCCAGTTAGTGATAACGAATTTATACTTTTTTGTTGGTTTTGATCCCTGCATTTGAAGATTGCCATCATTTTTGTTCTCATTGATAAGACTCTCACCACATTTCTTACAGTTAAAAGTTTAGAAATATGCTCCAAGACAATTTGCCTCTACCCTAAAAGGAAGTTTTGTTCTCTTCAGAGTAGACAAGATAGTGATACAAAAAGTAAAACTTTCCTAAAACATCCCTTCATATGATCTAGTCAGAAAGAAATCTATCAGGAATATCTTGGTTATCTAATGATTTAATAGTCAAGTTTAAGAGATCATTGATCATGACCACGCTCTGAAGTGCTACTTACTACAGCATTGTTTACGGTTTCGGCTTTTGGCCCGTAAGTTGCAGGCTTGCAATTGAATGAGGCCCTAAATGTTTATTACAGTACAATGTTGGTATCCTGTGTGTATAACAGTCCAGTAGCTACTTGATACAGTCCTTGAGTACCTGACAGCACTAGTTATAGCATATCTGGATACTAGTCCGGTATTTACCTGCTCCAGTCCTCAAGTTTCTGTCAGTACCAGCTGTATCTTATTTGTATACAAATACAGTACCTGCTTGCTCTAGACTTCTAGTAATTGGCAGTATCAGTTGTATCCTGTCCATTTGCATACCAGTCCAGTACCTGCTTACTCCAGTCCTTGAGTTCCTGTTAGCCGCAGTTATGTCTTGTCTGTATATCTGTCTGGTAATGTCTTGCTCCAAGCTTCCAGTTCCTGTCTAATTTGTCCTATACCATCCTCCCACCTGAAGATCTGCCTGTAGGTGCTTTCAGCAACAGAGATCCTAATATCTGCACATGCATGTAAACCCTAACCATAACAGAAGAATTTAAAAAAAAACAAATTTTTAAAAGAATCATTCACTTATCATTTTCCTTTATCCACTGCTCTAATTCCCTTTTAACTGCAATCTCCATACTAGACTCCCCTCCGTTGGGCGTATCTACATCGCCAGCCATTACTCATCTGCTGCTCCACTATGACAATTCTTTTACTGACTCTTTATATTCTCCAGAATTAAGGTGAAAGTTTTGACCAAAACAAATAACACCCTCCTAAATCTCCCTGTTAATATCTAAATATTCCAACAACATCCCTTCCACTCTGTCCCCAACATATGTCTGTCTTCACCTTCATACATTTGTTTCTGCAGAACTTTTATCATGGGGCCCGTACTCTACAGAATTCTCTAAATCTATCTGTAAGACTCTCTGCCACTCATCACAGTTTGTCAGTTAGTCAAACAAGACAATGTGTGCCACATGCTAGCCCTCACTTGACCACCACCTGAACAAAAAAAAACAATCCTTCCTCTTTTTTTCTCTAATACCCGTAACATCTCTTTCGATTATAAGATCTTATGACAGCAGGGCCCTCAACACCTTCTGTACCAGTATGTATACATTTGTCATGTTGTCCTATTACTCACAGTATCCCATGTATATGGAATGTTTGGGTGCTATAATATAAAAGTCTCAAACTTGCCAATGTAAAGATAGTTGAAGCCATTTATTGCTGAATATAGAGAGGATATAGGGAGCTTGTAGGTGATGCAACATAGATTTAAGAGATCTAGATAGACCAGGGTTCTTTGCCAAACATGAATCTATTAGCATTGAGCTAGGAGGGCCCAGGGTTGTTCTCTGTATCATGCAATATCGACAGCTGTGATTTGTATGCCCTTTGGATGAAGGCTGCATTTTTCTATCTATGTAAGGTGATGCACGTGTTATGTTTTCTAAATAATGTTTGTTTGCTTGTTTTTTCAATCTTTGGTAATCTCAGTCTATAAACTACAGGTCAGTTGTCCAAACCTCTCAATGAGTTTATTCAGGTGCACAGAAATGGTTAAAAAAGATATGTGGCATAGTAGAGATAGTACTATATACTTCTATATTAAGTGATTGAAAATATTTTTCTAAAGAATATTGTAAATATAAATCTGTTTTGAAAGATAACAGCATTTAAGGATATTCAGTTAATTTGGTTGTAATCCAGTGTATACATATTTTGTATTGTACATCCAGACATGCTGTCAGCTTTTAGCCATTAATGATTTCTGTATTACTCATTAAAACTCACCAATGGGAATCATTCAGGGAAAAAATGTTTCTATAATGGTTTTTATAAAGGTCTGTAAATATAGAAAGAGCACAGTGATCAGTAGCTAGTACAGAACACTCCAAATGTGCAGTTCCCAAAGTATCCAGGTTTATCAGTGACTATTGTCAATATGTCAAAATGCCTAAAATTAAATTATAAATATTATTTTACAGTAATGTATAATCCCTGAAATAATCCCTTTTGTTTATGAACAGAAGAGAGAAGCAGGCTTTGCAATGCTCCCAAATCCCTGTGCATCCCATCTTGTGCTCTTACGATTTGTCCACTTCCTATTTTGGGGTAGCAACAAAAACGGGAGTAGCCAAAGGGATTTATAATTTTACTGAAATTAGCTTGTATTTCATAACATGTAAAAACAGAGAGACCAGAAAACATTCAGATAAAAAATATAAAAGTAATATGTCACGATCTAGCATTCTAGTCTACTAATGAGGCTTGAACCGATTTTAGCAGCCAGTCCTACCCCCTAGGTTTTCCAATCCAATTCAGTGTCCCCTCACAGGAATGGCTGGACACAGGATACAAAACAAAAATACTACACTTTCTTTCAATAAACACACTGTGGTTATGTGTTCAATGATAGCCCAAACTTTATTATCCACAACCCAACTTTATACAACCAAGAATACAATAGTACGTTAGGAGCATTTTGCATCAATCAACACCATGGCACAGCTTTGGGAATTTTTAATTCCTTCCCTGTCATTCTACGGGGCAATCCTAGTATGTGTTGCTCTGATTGGCTCCTTTGACTAGCGATTGACCAATCCAGATGGGCTGTCTTAAGTGGTTATTGGAGCATATTCCAATCATAGAACTCAGAAGGGAAGCTACAGGGTTTCCCTAGGGGCAGGTGGGTGCAACAGTGTCTACCCCTAACAATGAGTGGTCAGTGTAACCCACTTATCTGGAATATCTTAATCAGTCATACAATAGGTCGCATCTGAGATCGCCGACATGTAGGTTCATTATAAGGACTGGGGTTAATGAGCGTAGTTGATCAGCTGGTATGCAGGAGTCCAACCACGGAGGAGTTATGTGTTGGCTGGACCCTTTGCTATTACCCTCTATACCCATGATTCTGTCCCTGTTTTGGGTTGCTATGCTACATTCATAAAATTGTATAAATGAACCAAGTGTGTGTGAAGTCTAACCCTATAATCGGCATAGAACATATGCAAATTTGTGGTTAACCACAGACAAAAGTTCAAAAGGATATCAGCTCACCATTTACCCACATGAAAGGTTATCAGTTACAAGTAATTGACATCACTTAATGCCTGTTTCCTCAAGCAATTAGCTTCTTTTGAAATCTGCTACACTTGGGCCCTTATTTAATAGAGCAATTGTTAGTTACTGTAGCCTGTAATGTAGCCCGTAAACTAATTTGCTATTTAATTGGCGTCTATTAGCTACCCGCAAACAATTTGCGGGTTACAGTCTGAAAATGCCTGCGTTTGTTAAAATCGTAACTCCGACCCATCTAAACCTTTGATCTTTCAAGCTTGCAAATGTTACAATCGCTAAAATCGCAAATCGCTATTCAATTGCTACAATTCCCCAAGGACGCAATTGCCTTCAAACCCGCGAACACCAAATGTGGCAAAAAATATTACGGGTTCCAAATAGGACTCACAAAGGGTTTACAGACTAGTTTGTAACACTGCAAAAGGCAATTAAATCGCTCTACTGGACTTTAAAATATAGAGAAAGCAATGGAAGGCATTATAATTCATTGCACAACAATTCCCAAGGAACAAATAGGCCTTAATAAATATTTTTATTCTCATATGTTGGAATGGTCAAGCATATGAAAATATGAAAAATGTGGCTGCAAGATGCATAAAGCAATTACAGACACACTACCTGATTAAAGTGCAACACAAAAACATGAAACTGCATGCCATATTATGCCTTTCTGATTCACAGGGGCTCTAATGTGGACCCTAAAAATAAAAAGATAATCTTCTATACATCTCATTTATCAGATCTAGATTGGGAAAATAAATTGTGGCCAAATTACACCTCCACATGATATATATCAAGTACCAGGGGAACATACACCACACTAATCTATCAGGAAGGGCCGCAAACACACATGGAGGCTGTGCAGAGCCACATGGAGCAACAGCCAACTCACCTCCATCAGGAACAATCTCCGCTACGCCCATCCTGGAAAGTCCCACGCCATTGCTGGTGGCCATGTGCCAAGATGTATACCCATTATCATTTGGTGAAACCTCATCAAGTGTTTTGCTATCAATAAATTCACATTATCACTTGTCATATTGTTATCAGCTCTTCAGGGGAATGATTATACTCAACAGTATCACAAATTGGACCTCACATGTGTATTAACCCTATATTATTATATTAGTATTATTATTATATGTATTAATCTATTACATAGTAACTAGGGCTCATTGGTTTACAGATATAGGAATGTGACACAAATGTGATGTATGTGGATGTCCCAAAACTCCAAACATTGAAAACACACTGACACAGTAAAAACGGTGTGACAAACCTTAATTTCATACACATATTACACTCAGAAATGTACAAGACTGTGCATTAATATCATGGGTGTGGTGAGGGTGGATCCCGGAAGGGCAAGAAGCTTTTTGGAAAAAGGGGATACCTAAAGGGGGTATTGTCATACTCTAGAATAATTATGATGCATAGCCCCTACCAGAGTCACATGTGGTCACTACACCACTGCAACTGCAATCTGATGAAAAAAAGGATTATCAGAAAGCACTCCATTTAATTGAAGTAACCAGTCATGCACATAGCAAGTACTTATGGTTATCATCTCCATTGACCAGACGCATACAAATCTGTACTATCTCATCCAAACCAGTTTCACACATACAGCGTGATCCTAAAACAAAAATCTGAAAAACATTGGTCAAAATAAAAAAAGTCGGAGGAGGATAAAAAAAATGAGGAAAAAGAAAATGCATATACAGTACAGTGCTAAATACTGTAACTGTAACAATATACCAACTCACCTGATTTCCATTTGCAAGCATTACTAACCATTAGCTCGTTATCATGATATCTCACTGGCCATGGCAATTAATAATGATATGTCATCTCAGAATAAATGCTTAGCTGTGACCAGCATCAGTGGTCAAGGTGTACTATCACCTTCTCCAACTGATATTGTTAATCAACATTGATATCACATCCATCAGCCATACAGGTGTTAGCACATGTGGAAGGATACTCATGATATCAGCAATATGGGAAAATACCCATTAATACGGAGAGGACACAAAGGTCAGCACCCAGATTAACTGTTACTTACATCAAATTCTCATATTGGGGAGAGGATCATATGCTTCACTAGTGCATGTATTAATGTTGTCCACCGCCATAGCAGTATTAGTCTACATTTAAGCTAACAACAACCGTGTCTTAGATATCTGGATATATCATAGCTTTAATAATGTGGGAGCTACATGTTAATGGAGGTTAAAGGAATGTCTACCTGAGAGGCATTGGGAAAATCTTACAATTACTTCATTTCCTCGACAATGCTTGCAGATGCAGAAGATTCCTTCATGGACCTGAATTGTACCTAAAAGAGAAAAAAAGAAAACAATAACCTGCAATATCCCCCGAGGATTCAGCAGCAAATGCAGTGGTGCTGGTGTCGGTGGTCATGGCAGAGGGAGGGGAGGAGCGGCCAGGCTGCAGGTGCGCGGGGGAGGCCACCGGGAGAATGAGGCAGGGCTGGGGACCAGAGTGCGGGCGTATGGCGTCTGCAGTCTTGCTGGATTGCGCTCTAGTCTGCACCCATCCTGAGCAGCCAAGAAGGTACGATTCAGTCATTAGGTGGTGTCTCCTCTCCTTCCTATTTCACTTGGCCAGGCTGCTCATGATCTCTGCGTGATTAGCGAAGATGCTGCTCTGGATCCCCCGGAGGCACTCCAGTTTCTGTTTCATGATGGTCAGCATCTCTACCTGAGCAGCCTGGCTTGGTGGTTCTAGGGATTGCTGGGTGGGGAGGTGGTGATGGTGGCCCAGTGGGGAGGGGCTGTGGCCCAGCTGGAGCCTGACTCCATAAGAGTGATGGTGGTGTGCCTGGTGTTGAGGGTGGGAGCCAGTCTGATGCACTGCTGGGGGTAGGAGGAGGTGGTGGCAATGGCAATCCATGGTCATCCCTCCAGTAGGAGGGCCCTGGTGAAAGCTGTAGCCTTTGGAGGAGGAGGACAGTGGGGTCAAATGCCACAGTGTGGAGGATGGTCCTGAAGATGACCCCACTGCCCAGATGATGTCCTCCTTCTCCTCATAACTAGGGCCCTCGGCTCCTCTTGCTTCCTCCTCCCACTGCGCCAGTTGCTGCTGGGCAGGGGCTCGGTTCCCTATGTCCTGCTCCGATGGAGCCGACGCTCCCGTCACTGGCTCACCACTAGACCCGAACCTCCTGGAAGCTTGAAAAGAGAAAAGAAAAATATTTGTGTTAATTATGATGAAAAATACATTGGTTTGTGTTCATTGCTAACTACAGTATCTGACATCTAGGCTTGAGCCTGGATGAATCTCTAAATTGCAACTATGAGTAGCTATCATTTGCTAGATGTGATCTATTGTTTGGTTCTTGATCTTGATTTTTCTTGGCTCCTAACGATATCTTGATTCCGGCTGAGGTCTGGATTTTATGACGCATGACTGATCCATCTATCCCTTGTTAATTCCATAGAGCTGACATATCAGTGTCCTTGTTAGTCATCATGTACATGTGTAGTGTGTGTGCTGTTCCTGTGATGGCATGTTGGTGTATGTAATATTCACTTGACATGGAGGCTGGACCCTGCTGGTCCACCAAGCCTGAAACTCCAGCGGCACCTTACACAGTAGGTCCCTGAGCTCCCTCTCCCACTCATTGTATCTCACAGTCGCTTGGGGTCACCACTTGGTGCTGCGACTTGACTGGCTTCCTTGGCCATCATCCTCTTCACCTTGGCCTGATGCCATCGAAATAGTGTTTGATGGACCTAGCATCCCTTTCCACTGTGCCCACTGCTGTTACTGCAGCCCATACCTCCTTCCAGGTGTGGATCCTAGGCCCAGGCCTAACTTCCTCCCCCCCCCCCCCCGCAAAATTTGCGGGGTGCTCATGGATCATATGGAAGAGGACCACATTAACCCATTGCGAGTAGTTCGGGGTCCTCCCGACTATGGACAGGGATCCTGCACTTCCTCATCTGATCCTGAGGCCTGTCCCTCCTCCACGCTACCACCCCTCTGTCCCTGAACTGCATGGGTCTATCAATATGGGATCCTGGTCACCTCCCACGTCATCTACTCCACTATCCTCCTCCTCTCCTCCACTCCCCGGCTCCACTGCTCCACTCTCCTTCTCACCTCCTCTACTCCACTCACATCCTCCTTTTCTCCACTTTCCTCCTCCTCTCCCGCACTCCTCACCTCCTCCACTCACTGCCTCCTATCGTCACTCCCCACCTCCTCTCCTCACCTCCTATCCACCACTCCCCAGGGCCACCTCTCTCTCCTCCTCGCCTCTCCTCTTCTCCTCCTCCACACCTCTCCAGTACTCTCCCCGCTTCTCTCCTCCTTCCAAGATAATCGCCAAATAGAAAATAAGGATACATCAAACAAAGTAGGTGTGTATATAATTATGAGGTAAAATGTATGTTTTATGTGTAATTATTAACTGTTGGGAATATGGGGTGGGGGATATAGGGGGGGGGGGGGGTGTATACAAAAACCTAGCTAAGTGTGTATCTATGTATGTTATTTACTCTATATGTATTTGTATTATGTGTAATCAGTAAATATGTGTAATCAAAGTGTAAAATCGTAATTTGAAGAATAATAATGAATAAAAATGTAAGAACCTGCTGAGAAAATTTGCCTACTTTCCCTCTATCAGCTTAAACCACCAACTCCGGGACCTGCGTGCTACTTTGTGAGAATCTACAACACAGTAAACGCATGGGTGTGAGGAACGCAGCTTTATAGTCTCTCTCTGTCAATCATTTCCTGCAAGCCTGCTTTCTATTGGCTCTGAGGCCTGTGTTGCACTCTGTAACTATGAAATTGGATTGTAACAGCCAACTGCATCTATTCCAGCCCACCAACAGCTTGTGGCCGCGGGAATTGTTTACAGTCTTGAGGTCTCTGCCCTTAAATTGCGGTCTTGCTTAATTGAATTGATCTGTAACTGTTGCAATTGAATGCAGGCCTTGATTGACCATGAACCCTATTCTAGTAAAGGCTTGAAATTGCCTCTAACCCGTAATTTTGGCTGCAGATTTTTTTTCTCTCAATGTTTAGATTCACTCTATTGCCGCATACCTGCAATTTACCTCCTTAAGGTTAAACTCATAAACGCTACCAGCGCACGCAAGCCTTTTGGGCGTGTGATTATATGACATTTGCATTGTGAAACCGATCCCGCAATTTAAGTGTGGGTGAGAGTAGGCGATTTTGGAGAGCAGGCTATTGCAGTTTTATTGATTTCTATTTCTAAAATACATATTTTACACTTAATGCATCAAAATACATATTAACTGTTAACACATAATATATATACATATAGAGTAATAATACCAATAGATACACTTATAAATAGGTCACTACATCCCGACACCATATATCCAAACATATAATAAATACACATAAAACATATATACATGTACACTAATTTTTATTTATCCTTATTTTATTTTTGGGATTGTTATGGAGGCTGGATAGAGGAGGGGAGAAGTGGGGAGGAAAAGAGGAGGAGAGTAGAGGAGGAGAGAGAGGTGTCCCTGGGGAGTGGAGGTGAGGGTGGAGAGAGAGGGGGTGAAGGTGAGGATTGAGTGAGTGGAGGTGAGGATGGAGGGAGAGGGAATGGAGGTGAGGATGGAGGAGTGGAGGTGAGGGTAGGGGAGGGAGGAAAAGAAGGAGTTGAGGTGAGGGTAGGAGAGAGGGAAGAAGAGGCAGTGTAGGTGAGGGGAGAAGAGGGAGGAAGACAGTGAGTGCAGGAGAGGTAGAGGGAGGGAATAACTAGTTAATAGTCATAGGTACACCTAGTTCAGGGTCAGAGGGTCAGGTGCCCAATCCCGTGGCGAGGAGGGAACGGCCACAGGCTCAGAGCAAGGAGGACAGGAGCCCCGTCCACAGTCAGGAGGAAAAGAGGCTGGGAGAAAGCACATGCATGATGAAATGGTCCTTGCAGAGAGGAGGGAAGTTAGGCCCAGACCTAGATGTAGGTAGCAGCCGTAGTGACAGCAGTGGGTTTGGCAGAAAGGGATCTGAGGTCTGATAAGCCTTGCTTCTATGACTTCCGGGTCAAGGTGAGAAGTATGATGGCAGAGGAAGAGAGAGCATCGTGAGCTCCAAGTAGTGGCCCCCAAATGGCTGCCAAATACAACGAGTGGAAGAGGGTGCTGAAGGAGATGCTAAGCCAGGTGCCCGTCTCTGGAGCTACAGGCCTGGTGGCCCAACAGGATCAAGCCTCCTTGTCAGGTTATCACCATATACCAACATGCCACCACATGTACATCACACATATATAGAAAACACGAATGCTGAACACCAATGACAATGAGATGTCAGCTCCATGGATTTACCAATGGATAGATGAATCATTCAGGCTTTATTAAATCCAACACTGACAAATCTCTTCATTAGTGGGCACAACATGAGTAATCATCAAATAGAGAGTCCATGTATGAGTGTTCCCACTGCAGCGAATGCAGATTCAGTCTTTGTAGGGATAGATGTTTAGTGAAGTATAGTAGCCTCTCAGGGAACATCTCTCAGCAGCATGTTAACAACTATTGCTGAGATATGGTCACTGATTGGTTAGAATGACACAATGCATATACAGAGCGGTAGGATTCAAGATATCATTATGAGCCAATAACAACCAAACTGATAATCCAAAGAATTGATCACATATACCAAATGATAGCTCCACATAGTAGAAATGAAGACAAGAAGATGTCAGATAAATAGGAACACACAGCACATAAAGGATCATTCAATATAATGAACACATATACCATTCTGATCTCTTTTGCAGCTTGCAGGTGGTCTGGGACTGCTACTGAGCCAGAGGCGGTGCATCTGCTCTATCGGCGCCAGATGTCCAGGACCGTGCCCACGCCCAATAGGACCCATCTCAGGAGGAGGAGGCAAGGCGAGGATAAGAGGGCCAGGAATATGAGGAGGAGGATGACTTATGCTTTATGTGGTCAGTGCTGGACCTTCTGCCACACCCGTGGCATTTGACCTCACTGGCCGCCTCCGCCAACAAATTGAGTTGAATACTTGACCTTCCTACTGGACCAAACAAAGGTCCTTTCCCCCACCATCACCTCCTCCTCCCACCAGCAGCACAACCTGGGTACGACCACCACCAGGTTCACCGCCACCACATGCACATATTCTAGCCGGACTTTAGCAATTCCCCATCATAGAGACATTCCATCAAGGACACTCCCTTCTAAAAATGTAGCTCACACTCTATTAATGAAATCATATATCCTGTTTTAGAATACATAGTTACATATAGTTACATAATAATTAATGTTGAAAAAAGATTTTCAGCCCATCAAGTTCAACCTTTTAAGATCTCCTCTGATATCTAATATGCGCATCAGTTATTAATTAATTAGCTGTTAATTAATTGTTAATTAATAATTAATCAACTTTTTATTATTAATAATAATTAATTGATCCAGAGGAAGGCAAACAGAAAAAAAAACAAGTGAAACTCAGCCAGTTGTCTCAAAGGAAAAAAAAATTTCATTCCTGACCCCAGATACTGGCGATCGGATTTCTCCCTGGATCAATACTCTCTCTCTAATTATCCAGGATAGCCCTGAATTCCTTTTTTAATTAGAAATAAATCCAGTCCCCTTTTAAAGTTATCTATCGAATCCACTGTCACCACCTCCTCTGGTAGAGAATTCCACAGATTATTACCCTTACTGTGAAGAACCCTTTTCTTTCTTTAAGGTGGAATCGTTTTACTTCTAACCTCAAGGGATGTCCTCTTGTCAGTTGAAAACCTCTTGACACAAAAAGCTCCCTTGACAAATCTTTATACTGACCCTGGATGTATATATATAAGGTAATCATATCTCCTCTTAGACGCCTTTTTTTCTAGAGAAAATAAGTTTAATTTGGTTCGTCTTTCTTCATAACTTAGCCCCTCCATTCCACTTATTAGTTTTGTTGCCCTCCTCTGTACCTTTTCCAGCTCTAAAGTGTCCTTTTTATGAAGTGGTGCCCAAAATTGTACTCCATATTCCAAATGAGGGCGTACTAGGGATTTGTATAGTGGCAGAATTATATTGGCTTCCCTTCTTATACCCTTCTTAATACATGCTAATATTTTATTTGCCTTTCCAGCTGCTGCTTTGCCTTGAGCACTGTTACCTAGGTGGTTGTCCACAAGCACTCCCAAATCCCTTTCAATATCTGATACACCTAGATTTGCTCCATTAAGATTCTAAATTGCATGGCTATTTTTCCTTCCCAGATGCATAACTTTGCATTTATTCACATTAAATCTCATCTGCCATTTAGATGCCCATTCCTCAATTTTATGTAAATCCCTTTGGAGGGAAAGCACATCATCATCTTATTTAATTACCTTGCACAACTTTGTGTCATCAGTGAAAATGGAGACACTACTTTCCAGTCCCACCTCTAAGTCATTAATAAATACAGTATGTTAAAAAGCAGAGGACCTAATACTGAACCCTTAAGAACCCTACTTACCACATTAGTCCAACCTGAGTATGTTCCCTTTGCTTCCTGTCTTTTAGCCAGCTCTCAATCCATGAGCAGATATTTACTGTGATTTCGCTATCCCTTAGTTTGCACAATAGTCTCCCACGTGGCACTGTATCAAAAGCCTTTGCAAAATCCAAAAAGACTACATCAACTGAGCTGCCTTGATCCAGGTTCCAACTAACCTCCTCATAGAAACTACTTAGATTTGTTTGACATGGCCTATCCCTCATAAATCCATGTTGACTCCTACTTATAATCCTGTTCAAATAGACATATTCTTGTATATTATCCCTTATTAACCCTTCTAAAAGCTTCCCCACTACAGAAGTGAGGCTCACTGGTCTATAATTCCCCGGATTTGCTCTTGCTCCCTTTTTAAATATAGGTATCACATCCGCTTTTCTCCAGTCATCTGGTAGAGACCATGTGTTGAATGAATCTTGAAAAATGAAATATAACAGTTTGGCTATTACAGAACCGAGTTCCCTCAATACCCTTAGATGTATTCCATCAGGACCTGGGGCTTTATTAACATTTATTTTTTCCAACCTCTTCAACTCCTTGCAGCTTTAAATTCTTCTTATTAGCACCTTAATTTATACACCTGAATTTAAAGTCAAGTAGTTTTGAGTAGTATACCACTGTTTGTGTACATTGTGAAATATTGGTGCTGAATGATGGATTTAGTTAGGCACTGATTAAAGTCATTTACATCGCTTTAAAAATTTGAATGGTTTCTTCAAAAAAATCATGTGTAATCCAAACATTTATGCTAACTCTATTTATACTAGCGACTTGCCCGT
Source organism: Discoglossus pictus (assembly GCA_027410445.1). Classification (NCBI taxonomy): domain Eukaryota; kingdom Metazoa; phylum Chordata; class Amphibia; order Anura; family Alytidae; genus Discoglossus; species Discoglossus pictus. The sequence goes on along the minus strand of CM050164.1, from coordinate 308,830,921 downwards.
CAAAAATGATGGCATGATAGTGTTTTATAAATTGTGTGTCTTCCCCCCTCTCCTTCCCGTGTCTCTTCCCCCTCCTCTCCCTCCACTGTGTCTCTCCCCCTCTCCCTACCCTGTGTCTCTTCCCCCCTCTCCCTCTCGTCTCCTTCTACCCTCCCCTTCCCCTGTGTGTCCTTTGCCCCTCTCCCGCTCCTGTACCTCCTTTTCCCCTCTCCCTCGTCTTTTTTCTCCCACTCCATGTCCACCCTCTCCCTCCCCTGTGTCTCCTTCCCCCCTCCCCTGTGTCTCTCCCCCTCTCCCTCCCCGTGTCTCTACCCCTCCCCTCTCCTGTGTCCCTTTCCTCCCCCTTCTCACTTCAGTACAATCTCTACAGCAGGGATGGATTGCACCTTACTGATGAGGGAGCTTGTGTGCTAGGGTATAGGATGGTAGAAAGGCTGGAGGAGTTTTTAAACTAGTAGGTGGGGGGAGGGATTAGATATAAGTAATGGGGTAGAAAGTGTAGAGGGTATAAGGGATAAATTAACAACTAATAAGGGAGGAGATGGGGGGAGGGGTAGTATAGTCAATAGGGAGGTATTTCAAAGTAACTCAAGTATAGTGGCAGGCACCACACAACTACAAACTCATAACATAAGATGTATGCTTGCTAATGCCAGAAGCTTGCCAGGAAAATGGGAGAGTTAGAATTATTACCAATTAATGAAAAATGGGATTTAATAGGCATTACCGAAACATGGTGGGAGGAATTTCATGACTGGACTGTTAATCTGGATGGTTATAACCTATTTAGGAAAGATAGGGGCAATGGTAAAAGGAAGAGGAGGAGGGATTTGTCTGTATGTTAAGCCTGAATTTAAGCCTATAGTCAGAGAAGATATTATTGGTGGAACTAGCGATAATGTTGAATGTTTGTGGGTACAGTTAAACAGCGGAGCAGCAAATTCCAAAAGAATATTAGTAGAAGTATGCTACAAAAACCCCAAATATAGCTGAAAGTGAGGAAATACAATTATTGTTACAGATTGGAAATGCAGCTAAGCATGGGCAAGTTCTAATAATGGGAGATTTTAATGACCCTGAAATTAACTGGATAAATGAGACCAGCAGTTCAGCTAAGGGGAGCAGGTTCTTGAGTACACTCAGGGATCATTATCTGGCCCATGTTATACAAGAGCCTACTAAAAATGAAGCTATCTTAGATTTAGTCATCACAAATAATATTGATATAGTATCAAATGTTGGAATAGGGCAGCCTTTGGGAAACAGATGTTGATCACAACACAGTCTCATCTGAGATTGAATTAAAAAAAGGGCAGAAATACAAAGTATAGACTGGGACAGAGAACTGATAGGTAAAAACACTGAACATAATTGGACAACATTTAAATCCTTACTAAATATACATACTTATCACAATATACCAAGTGGGAATAAAAGTAAAAAGAGTAAATCACATCCAATGTGGCTTAACAATGATTTAAAGATCAAGATACAGAGTAAGAAACAGGCATTTAAATTATCCAATAGGGAACAGAGACCGCTTTACGGCAGCCATTTTTTTTCTCGCTTCGGCGATTTTCGATCGCGAAAAAAAGGCTAAATATGCATTAAATTAACTGGCAACCTCACTCACAGGCTCCCTGGCTCTCCCCCTGTACTGTGTGTGAGTGTATAAGTTAATTTGAGGCATATTTGTGTGTTTTTGATGGTATTTTCATTTCGGTGGTTCGGCCGTTAAAGTCTTACTTTTGCCCCGCAGTCCATCTATGTGCTTTGGGTCATACGGGCCGTAATTTCACGGCCGTCGCTAAGTTATTGTAGCTACGTCCCGCGTAATTCAACTGTTCGGGCGAAAATTCCTATTGGCCATGCGATGAGCGCCTTTGGTACTAATTGCAGCGTACGTCCCGCGTGCATCAACTGCTCGCCTTGCAGTGCAATGAGCTGCAGTCGTCAACGGCTCACCTCGCTTTCGCAAGGCTTGCACAACTATTATATCTGATACTTTATTTATAATGCTCCAACATATTCCGTAGTGCTGTACGAGGGTTGAGCATAAGAAAAATTCAGTATCAACAAAAGGCAAAATGAAGGGCCCTGTCTTTGAGCTTAAAATCTTGGGTACTTGGTAGATTGAAGCTTTTCTAAAAAAGTAGGCGCTAGTAAAAGAAATGGATGGAAGTCAGGCAACGTATGTGCAAACCACAGCAGAAACGGTGGTTAATAACTCCCTGATTGTATTAAAGTGAATGAAAGGGGCATAAAAAGTAGTGCATTAAATAGGTTGTGGCATATAAATATAAGCAGTTTTACAGATCAAGTTTACAAAATATTGCAAAATGAAAATTATGATGTGTGCCATCTTCAAGTAGAAATAAGTTCCTTCAAAATAAATAAACAGAAGGGAAAATAAATTGTATTGTGCACTAGCTTTGAATACAAATACATTTCCTCTAACACATTGTGAGATAAAACAAGAAAATAGATTTAACTGTATGAATACATTGTAGGAAGCACCATACATTTAATATTAAAGTTTCAATCAGATAATGTATTTTGACCTTGAAGGGTTGATATAAAAAATAAATTGTGAATTCAAGTCAATTCAATATAAGTAACAACAAAGGAGTTATCAAACTTGATAAAGAAGCCAAGTGTTAAAAAGAAATTGTGATACAGCTCAGCATGAGAAATAAATTGTGATTTATTGCAGAAAACACAATCACATATATAGTTGTCATAATTACCATTTGTCGGTTACGCTATGTTAAAAAGCGCTCATCGCAAGGACTGAAAGTTACGGGTTTGACGGGGGCTGCAATGAGCACGGAAGGTACGGATGTGAGACGGCTTGACAGGGCTGCAATGAGAGCCAAAGGCCGAAGGCGCTCATTGCGAGGCCCGTATGTGTCTGGCTTGAGGTGAGGAGAGGCTCAAAATGGCGGATGAATTAAAGGTTTCAAAAAAATGACGCATCTAACTCCATTTTTTTCAAGCCCTAAACTCGGAAGCCGTAGGAAGACCGCCAAAACAGGTCAATTAATTAAACAAATTAACTTACAACCCCACACACAGCACCGGGGGAGAGTCAGGGAGCCTGTAAGTGAGGTTGCAAGTTAATTTGATATTTAATTGGCATTTTTGGGAGGTCTGAAAATGGCTAAGAGAGGAAACAAAACAGAATCCGTAAACACATTTCATCCTTGGGGAAAATGAACAATTTCTTAAGCCCGGAAATGATTTCACTCCCCGAAATGCAAACAGGAGCATAAAGGAGGGAGAAGGGGGAGAGGCGCTCATTGCGGGCCATGTAAGATGCAGGTTGGCAGAAGCCTGCAATGAACGGCAAAGCCCGTAAAATAGAGAGGGGAGAACCTCGCATTGTGTGGGAAAACAGCATTGCCAGGCTTCAAATTTTACTGCCGTCATTTTTGACGGGCAAATCGCTGGTCTACCATAATAATTAGCAGTTTCTTACGTCTTTCACGCTGGGCAGGGCCATTGCTTCATCAAGGGATGGGGCCATGACATCATCGAGGGGTGGGGACTGAGAACAGGCATAAGAACAGCCATTATGTATCACAGAGACAGCACACAGACAGACAGAGACAGCAAAGAGAGAGAGAGACAGCAAAGAGAGAGAGAGACAACAAAGAGAGAGACTGGCAGGAAAGAGAGAGCACAGAGGGAGACAGACAGCAAAAAGAGAGGCATAGATACAGCAAAGAGAGAAACAAACAGCAAATAGAGAGACATCACAGAGAGAGAGAAAGCACAGAGAAAGAGACATACAGCAAAGAGACGAACAGACAAGAGAGACAGCACTGAGTGAGAGAGACAAAGCAGAGACAGAGAAGCAGCAATAGAGAGACAGACAACAGAGAGAGAGGCAGACAGCAGGGAGAGAGACAGACAGCACAGACAGAAAAACAAACAGCACAGTTAGCAAAGTGACAGACAGCGCAGAGAGACAGAGATAGCACAGAGAGACAGACAGACAACAAAAAGAGAGATAACACAGAGAGCGAGAGAAAGGCAAAACACAGAGAGAGACAGACAGCAAAAGAGAGAATGAGCAGACAGCAAAGAGAGATACAGAGCACAGAGTGAGAGACAGCACAGTGAGAGACAGATATCAAAGAAAGAGACAGAGCACAGAGAATGAGAGAGTGGCAGCACACAGAGAGACAGCACATACAGAGGCATCACACAGAGAGAGCACACAGGGAGAGAGACAAACAGCACACAGAGAGAAACAGGCAGCACAGAGAGACACAGACAGCAGAGAGACATACAGCATACAGAGAGAGAGAGAGAGAGAGTATAAGCAGTAATAAAGGGATTATTAAGCATGTTAGAACAGCCCAGTGAATTGTGGAGAACTGTAAAGAACCACCAGTTTCATATATCAAAACCTGATGATTGTATGAATAAATCCCTACTTGTACTTTGAGTCAATGTCAGAGAGAAATACATAAATAGCGGATATATAAGTATACTTGATATTATTACTATACTTGATATTATTACTATATGTAAGGTATTGAGGCTTGGTTAAAAAACAGCAGCAATACTTTCTTTAAAAAAAAACATATTTTTATTGAAATTGTTTTATACTCACTCTTGAATACTATTAAAGAAGTGGAGGAATAAACATATACACAACAACTTTAACAAATTCTCCTTACGAGTGTTACAGTGGTGGGGACAATTATTTGATCCTCTGCTGATTTTGAAAGTTTGTCCACTGACAATGAAATGATCAGTCTATAATTTTAATGGTAGGTGTATTTTACCAGTGAAAGACAGAATAACACCAACAAAAAAGAAAAACGCATGTCAAAAAAGCTATTAATTGATTTGCAGGTCAATGAGGGGAATACGTGTTTGATCCCTCCGACTTAGTACTTGGTGGCAAAACCCTCCAGTATCTTTGGCCTGCAAACCTTGTAGAACAGCACAGACCTTGCTAAATGTGCTGCAGTCCATAGGGTCAAAGAGAGTAGGACATGACTGAAGGACTGAAAAACAAATAATAACATGTTCCCTGGGTACTTAATATCTGCCATGTGGCGGTGAAATATGGCCACTATTTGTGTTCCCAAATGTAGATGTGAAGAGCGAGACGTATATCAGATGTTGTTTGTATGTTTAGGGGCCACACTATAGCCTATGTGAGTGAGAAAGGGTTAATATGGCAGCCATTTTAATGTATATGTGTTGTAATTTTATGAGGTAGTGTGTCTGTAATAGTTTTCAGCATCTTGCAGCATGACTTTTCATATTTGCATATGCCAACATATGACAATAAAAATATGTTTTTATTTACATATTTGATCATTGGGGATTGTTACACAAGTATTTCTAATACCTTCCATTGCTTTCAATATTTTTAAATCTTTTGCAGATCTATTACAATCCAAGCCCGTAAGTGCAACGTGAGACCCGCAATGGCTGCAGGCTTGAAATTTGGCAGAGTTACAGAGCTATTAAATTTGAGCTGTGCACGAGTTCCAGCCTTGAGCCTCAAGTCCGTAAACCTTAGCCGCTCTCTCAAGCTGTAAAGGGGACGGACTAGCGTAATAACAAATGCGTAATAACGCAGTGCGACACAGGCCTCTCTGCCAAAAGAGATTAAAAGCAGTCGAGACTAATATGATTGACAGTGGGAGCTTATAAATTTGATTGACACATGCCCATGCGTTGACTGTGTTGTAAATTTCATTGGAAGTAGCACGCAGGTCCTGGAGTTTGGAGGTTTTGTATTTGATTGAGAATAGGAGCTAGGGGAGAGAGGTACTTTAGATTGCGTTTTTTGTTGATTTATATTCTAACCCATACGGATTTACACTTAAGACTTACACATATTAATAGATTACACAAATTTGCAATACACAGAGCTTAAAGGACATCCATAGAGACATATAGAGTTAGGACACACCACAGTCCACAGTCGAGAGGTCAAGAGGCTAGGGGCAAGCACAGGGCCCACAATTATACGCACCGGGAGAATGTGATCCTCCTCGGTGCTATCTGTGGCCGCCTTGTCATTCTTGCTGGGGGGGAGGGAAGTTAAGCCTGGGCATAGGGCTCAGGCTTGGCTGGAGGTAGCGGATGATTTTACTGCGGTGGGCACAGAGCCAAAGGATGTGAGGTCCGTGAAGCACCGCTTTGATGACATCAGGGCCAAGGTGAGTAGGATGATGTTCAAGGGGTAGCAAGGCTGCGTAGTTACCTATAATGAGGGTCATAAGGGACCATCAGAGACCAGAGCTTCAGGCCTGGTGACCCAGCAGGACCCAGCCTCTATGTCAGGTGAATCTCATATACAAAAACGTGCCACCACATGTGCATCACACATACTACACATGTACATGATGACCAACAAGGACACTGACATGTGGAATTAACAAGGGATAGATGGATGCATTATTAATTCCATGAAGCTGTCATTCTTGGGCACAACAACAGTAATCAAGCAACAGAGAGTCCATTTATTGGGGTGCCCACTGCAGCCTATGAAGTTACAGAATGCAGCCAGAATCAAGATAGGGTTAGGAGCCAAGACAGACCATTAACCAATGAATATATATCTAGCGTATGATAGCTTATCTGAGTTGCAATTAGGAGAATCATCCAGGTTCAAGCTTAGATGTCAGGTAGTTAGGAATGAGCACATAACAATGTCGTATTCATCATACTAATGACATATTCCTTTCTCTTCTATCTTTCAGCATCCATGAAGAGGTCTGGGTCCAGTGGTGAGCCAGAGACGGGGGCGTCAGCTTGAACAAAGCAGCAAGCCCCCACCCAGCAGGAACCAGCGCAGGGGGAGGAGAAAGGATGAGGATCATAGGGCCCTGGCTCAAAAGAGCAGGGGGTCATTTGGGTGGTGGGGTCGGCCACCAGACCTCCGGCCTAACCATGGGGTCTTGACCCCACTATCCCCCTCCTCTAAATACATATTTAGCTGGGGCCCTCCAACATGCCATACAGCCACCACCTCCTTCCCCACCCGGCAGTGCATTGGCCTGGCCGCTATCACCACCGTCAACCCCCCCACCTGCGTCACCCCTGGCACCAGCCAGGCATCCCTGCACCGAGGACCTCCATCCCCACCTCCACCAAGCAAGGTTGAGCAGGCAGAGATGCTGGCCCTCATGTATCAGCAACTGGACTGTCTTCAGGGGAACCAGGCCAGCATCTCTGGCAATCATGCGGAGATGTTGCACTGCCTGGCAAGGTGCTCTAGGGAGGAAAGGAGGCATCATCATATGACTGAGAACTATCTGGCCAGGCTGCCAGATATTGGTCCCAAGCCCCGCCTCCTCTACCGCGAATGCATCAACAGCCCACCAGAAGCCCAGCCCCTCCTCTCCTCCCACATGCCACTGCCACCTGTGGTGCCGCTACGCCCCACAACACCACCATCAGCAGGGAGACGGCGGACGCCCACAGAAGATGGCCCTTGTGCCTTCTCAACAGCACTCCTCAGTGACAGTCTATTGGTCACGATGTTAACTTAATCTAGCCTGGCTACAGAGTCTTGGATCTTGGTCTATGACATGGTGATATTTTGTATGCATATGGCTACCTCCCTTGACATGGTCCATGATCCTCTTCTCTGTGGACACGTAGGGTTCTGCTTAACGTGTCACCAATTGATAGTCACTGCGGAATGCTGTTGAGAAGAGATGCTGCAGTCTCTATGCTTTTTCAGGCCTTATTTTTTTGTTGTTTTGTTTTAGGTACAATTCAGGTCCATGTATGCATTTTCTGCATCTGCAAGCATTGTGGAGGAAATGTATGAGGTGTAAGGTTTCCCCAGGATCTCTCAGGTAGACATTCCTTCAATTACATCCTCCCCTTAACATGTAGTTCCCACAATCTTAAAGCTATAATATAGCCAGATATCTCAGACATGATTGTTGTAAGCTTAAATGTAGACTAATACCGCTATGGCGGTTTACTTGCAAAGTCTCACAATGGCATGTTAATGACAGCCAGCATTGCTATATGCACTAGTGAAGCACATGATCCTGACCTCAAGATCCTTGGGTCTGATGTAAGTAACAGTGAATCTGGCTGCTGACCTGTGCGTTGACTCTGTATTAATTGGTATTTTCCCATATTACTGATTATCCAGAGACCTAGCTAATAGTTAGTAATGCTTGCAGATGGGAATCAGGTTAGTTGGTATACGGGTACAGTATTTAGCACTGTACTGTACATGCGTGTTGATTAGTTTTCTTTTATCCTCCTCTTTATTTAGTGGACCACTTTTTTATTTTTTTGTCACCACACTGTATGTGTGAAACTGGATTGGATTACACAGTTCAGAGGTTGAATCATCTGTTTAATTTAGCAGATCTAGACAAGTTGTTAGTGCTATGCACATTAATAGTGTCTTCAATTAAATGGAGTGATTTGTGATGATCCTTTTTTTCATCAGATTCCAGTTGCAGTGGTGTAGTGATCACATGTGACCCTGGTAGGTGCTATGCATCATGCTTATTCTAGACTATCACATTAAGCCCTGTAGGGATCCCCTTTTTCCCCAATATTAGCCTCTTGCTCTCTCAGGACCCGCCCACACCACACCCAGTCTTGACCTTTTGTGATTGTGGTCTGTGTGTCAAATAAAGCTTTGTCATACCTTTTTAACCGTGTCAGTGTGTTTTCAATGGTTGGGGTTATGGGACATCCACATACATCACATTAGTGTCTTATTCCTATAGATGTAAACTAATGAGCCCTAGTTAACATGGAATAGATCAATACATATAAAAAGAAAAATAATAGTCATAATAGCATTAGATATCATATAATACTAAATATCAAATATAATAATAACTAGCGATTTGCCCGTCAAAAAATGACGGTCAATAAAAGAAAATGTTGAAATGCTGTTTGTCACACAATGTGAGTGTACTGTGTGCCTCAACTATATAGACCCCTCTAACACACTAATGAACGCATGTAATAACACTATAAGTGCCACAAGGGTCATCCAGGACCCTCATGATCCAAAGTGTAAGCACTACACCATTTTAACCCGGTCACTTATCCAGACCCTCATAAGCCTCTATTTAACCCCATCAGTCCCATAAGGGTATATTATGACCATTATGGGCCCTTTACAACCCAACATTAACCACATAAGTGCCATGACGGTCCTCAAGGACCATCATGACACTAAGTAGAAACACTACACTGCACTATACCCCCCAATAAAACATTAAATATCAACTAAACACCCTCTACACTAACCTAATAACACCTACACTACCTACCTACACACTAATAACCCCCCACCACTCTAATTACAGAAAACAAAAAACTAAATTCATCAAAAATAAAAAATCTACATTACATAAAATAAAAAACCTAAATCACAAAAAATACAAAATGTACATTACAGAAAATAAAAAAACCTAAGTCACAAAAAATAAAAAAAGGAACATTACAAAAAATAACAAAATACATTACAACCCCAACAATAGAAAAACATTTTTTTACACACCTGAAAATGAAATACAATACAATGCACACCTATGTAATATACAATACATCCTATCTATCTAATATACATCAACAAATCTATCTAATATACAATAAATACTATCTATGTAATATACATCCCCCTATCTATCTAATATACTATACATCCTATCTATGTAATAAACATCCCCCTATCCATCTAATATACAATAAATACTATCTATGTAATATACATCCCCCTATCTATCTACTATACAATAAATACTATCTATGTATTATACATCCCCCATTCTATCTAATATACAATACATGCTATCTCTATATAGAAACCCTAATTCTAAGCTAAAATAAAATAATTAAGACCACTTACCTTTGCAGATGTCCCTTCAGATCAGCAACCTAGGGTAAAAAAGATAAAAAAAATTACTACAACACGTTTACATAAAATAAATAAACAAAGTACATATTCTAAATATTCTACTCACCTTTCTAGCATGTCCCTGTCCTTCTTCTTTTCCTCTTCTCCGGCGCGACCCCTTTTAATAAACATAATATACATTACTTACTTACATGTACTTACCTCCCTGCAATGTCCCCGGCCTCCTTATCTTCTGCCCCAGATGGGCCCTGGAACAATCCGCGCTGTAGAAGAAAAAATAGAAAATAAACATAACAGAGATCCGCACTTGTGGATGTCCCCGACTCTAATGAGCCTCCTACAGAGTTTTCTCAAAGAAAATTGGCAATAGCGGCTTCTGATTGGCTGAAAACGCTGTCTATCAAATTCAGCCAATCAGAAGACGCCAATTGTGAGCCAATGAGAAAGGGATACACCCCAAAATCCCACTCTGATTGGATAACGCACCTGTCAATCTTTATTTGAACCAATCAGAAGGCTTTATTGCCATCAGCGAATCACAATGGGATACACCCCCACGGGGTGATTGGCTGAAGACATCTGCGCCTTGGCTCCTCCCATTGGCTGTAATACTGAATGATTGACATTAACAACAGCCAATGAGAAGGCGCAAATGCCTTCAGCCAATCAGTACGTGGGGGTGTATCCCATTGCGATTGGCTATTGTCAGTGCAACCAATCAGAATGCGCAGATGCCTCCAGCCAATCACCCTGTGGGGGTGTATTCCATTGTGATTGGCTGCAGTCATCTGCTCCTTGTGATTGGTTTAAAAAAGATTGACAGGTGCATTATCCAATCAGATTTTAAGGTGTATCACTTTCTGATTGGCTCACACATTGGCACCTCCTGATTGGGTGAATTTGATAGACAGCATTTTCAACCAATCAGAAGGCGCCTTTGCCTATTTTCTTCCGGAAAAGGCTCCGGGAGGCTCATTAGCCTCAGGTAAGGACCGCAAGTGCGGATATCCGTTATTTTTTTTATTTATTTTTTTAGAGCGGGGTTCCAGGGCGGGGCAGAAGAGGAGGAGGCCGGAGACATCGCGGGGAGGTAAGTACAATGTAGATTCTGTTTATTTTACTTTGTTTTATGTTTATGTATGTGTACTAATGTTATGTTTTTTTTTAACAGGGGCCGCACTTGAGAAGAAGAAAAGCAGAAGGACGGGGACATGCTGGAAAGGTAAATAGAATATTTAGAATGTTTATAATGTTTATTTGTTTACTGTAAATGTCTTGCACTAATTTTTTCCCCCCTAGGTGGCTGATCTGAAGGGATATCTGCAAAGGTAAGTGGTCTTAATTATTTTATTTTAGCTTAGAATTAGATTATTTTATTTATAGATAGCATTTATTGTATGTAAGCTAGGGGTATGTGTTTTATATAGATAGCATGTATTGTATATTAGATTGTGCTATTTATTTAGATAGATTGGGTGATGTATATTAGATAGATAGGATGTATATTAGATATACAGTATTTATTGTATATTAGATAGATTGGGGGATGTATATTAGATAGATAGAATGTATCTTAGACATAGTATTTATTGTATATGAGATAGATTGGGGGATGTATATTAGATAGATAGGATGTTTTTTAGATAGATAATATTTATTGTATATTAGATAGATTTGGTGATGTATATTAGATAGATAGGATGTATTGTATATTATATAGGGGTGTATTGTATTGTATTTCATTTTATTTGTATTGTATGTATTGTATTGTATGTATTATATGCATTTCCTTTTCAGGTGTGTAATTTTTTTTTCTGTAGTGGGGGGGGGGGGGGGGGGTTGTAATGTATTTTTTTATTTTCTGTAATGTTCCTTTTTTTATTTTTTTTTACTTAGGTTTTTTATTTCCTGTAATGTAGATTTTTTATTTTTTGTGATTTAGGTTTTTTTATTTTACGTAATGTAGATTTTTTATTTTTGTGGACTTTTAGTTTTTTATTCTCTGCAATTAGAGTGGTGGGGGGTTATCAGGGGGTAGGTAGGTAGTGTAGGTAGGTAGTGTAGGTGTTATTAGGTTAGTGTAGAGGGTGTTTAGTTGATATTTAATGTTTTATTGGGGGGGTATAGTGCAGTGTAGTGTTTCTACTTAGTGTCATGATGGTCCTTGAGGACCGTCATGGCACTTATGTGGTTAATGTTGGGTTGTAACAGGTCCATAATGGTCATAATATACCCTTATGGGACTAATGGTGTTAAATAGGTGCTTAGATGCTTATGAGGGTCTCTGTTGACCCCCATAAGTGACAGGGTTAATTATGGGTTTCTGGGGGTCTGTATTGAGTGACAGGGTTAATTAAGGGCTTATGGTGGTCTGTATTGACCCCCATGAGTGACAGGGTTAATTAAGGGCTTATGGGGGTCTTTATTGACCCCCCATGAGTAACAGGGTTAATTATGGGTTTATGGTGGTCTGTATTGACCCTCATGAGTGACAGGGTTAATTATGGGTTTATGGGGGTCTGTATTGACCCCCATGATTGACAGGGTTATTGAAGGGCTTATGGGGGTCTGTATTGACCCCCATGGGTGACAGGGTTAATTAAGGGCTTATGGGGGTCTATATTGACCCCCATGAGTGACAGGGTTAATTAGGGGTTTATGGGTGTCTGTATTGACCCCCATGAGTGACAGGGTTAATTATATGTATTATGGGGGTCTGTATTGACCCCCATGAGTAACAGGGTTAATTAGGGGTTTATGGGGGTCTGTAATGACCCCTATGAGTGAGGGTATTAATTAAGTGCTTATGGGGGTCTGTATTGACCCCCATGAGTGACAGGGTTAATGAAGGGCTTATGGGGATCTATAATGACCCCCCATGAGTGACAGGGTTAATTAGGGGTTTATGGAGTCTGTATTGACCCCCATTAGTGAGGGGGTTAATTAAGTACTTATGGGGGTCTGTTTTGAACCCCATGAGTGACAGGGTTAATGAAGGGCTTATGGGGGTCTGTATTGACCCCCATGAGTGACAGGGTTAATGAAGGGCTTATGGGGGTCTGTATTGACCCCCATGAGTGACAGGGTTAATTAAGGGCTAATGGGGGTCTATATTGACCCTCATGAGTGACAGTGTTAATTAAGGGTCTATGAGGGTCTGAATTGACCCCCATAAGTGCCAGGGTTATTTATGGGCTTATGGGGGTCTTTATTGACTCCCATGAGTGACAGGGTTAATTATGGGTTTATGGGGGTCTGTATTGGCTCCCATGGGTGACAGGGTTAATTGTATGTATTATGGGGGTCTGTATTGACCCCAATGAGTGACAGGGTTAATTAGGGGGTTTTGTGGTGGTCTGTATTGGCCCCTTTGAGTGAGGGTGTTAATTAAGTGCTTATGGGGGTCTGTATTGAACCCATGAGTGACAGGGTTAATTAAGTGCTTATGGGGGTCTGTATTGACCCCCATGAGTGACAGGGTTAATGAAGGGCTTATGGGGGTCTATATTGACCCTCAAGAGTGACAGGATTAATTATGGGTTTATGGGGGTCTGTATTGGCTCCCATGGGTGACAGGGTTAATTATATGTATTATGGGGGTCTGTATTGACCCCCATGAGTGACAGGGTTAATTATGGGTTTTTGTGGGGGTCTGTATTGACCCCTATGAGTGACGGTGTTAATTAAGTGATTATGGGGTTCCATATTGACCCCCATGAGTGACAGGGTTAATTAAGGGCATATGGGGGTCTATATTGACCCCCATGAGTGACAGGGTTAATTAAGGGCTTATGGGGGTCTGTAATGACCCCAATGCATGACAGGGTTAATTAGGGGTTTATGGGGGTCTGTATTGACCCCCATTAGTGAGGGGGTTAATTAAGTAATTATGGGGGTCTGTATTGAAACCCATGAGTGACAGGGATTTATGAAGGGCTTATGTGGGTCTGTATTTACCCCCATGAGTTGCAGGGTTAATTAAGGGCTTATGGGGGTCTATATTGACCCTCATGAGTGACAGGGTTAATTAGGGGTTTATGGGGGTCTGAATTGACCCCCATGAGTGCCAGGGTGATTTATGGGCATATGGGGGTCTTTATTGACCCCCATAAGTGACAGGGTTAATTATGGGTTTATGGGGGTCTGTATTGACCCCCATGAGTGACAGGGTTAATTATATGTATTATGGGGGTCTGTATTGACCCCCATGAGTGACAGGGTTAATTAGGGGTTTATGGGGGTCTGTATTGACCCCCATAAGTGAGGGGATTAATTAAGTGCTTATGGGGGTCTGTATTGACACCCATGAGTGACAGGGTTAATGAAGGGCTTATGGGGGTCTGTATTGACCCCCATGAGTGACAGGGTTAATGAAGGGCTTATGAGGGTCTGTATTGACCCCCATGAGTGACAGGGTTAATTAAGGGCTTATGGGGGTTTATATTGACCCCCATGGGTCACACGGTTAATTAATGGTTAATGGGGCTCTGTATAGAGCCCCATGCATGATAGTGTATTTTTTTTTATTACGGGTCCTTTAAGGACCTTTAAGGGTTTAATTAAGTGCTTATGGGGGTCTGTATAGACCCCCATGAGTGACAGGGTTAATGAAGGGCTTATGGGGGTTTGTATTGACTCCCATGAGTGACAGGGTTAATTAAGGGCTTATGGGGGTCTATAATGACTCCCCATGAGTGACAGGGTTAATTAGGGGTTTATGGCATCTGTATTGACCCCCATTAGTGAGGGGGTTAATTAAGTACTTATGGGGGTCTGTTTTGAACCCCATGAGTGACAGGGTTAATGACGGGCTTATGGGGGTCTGTATTGACCCCCATGAGTGACAGGGTTAATTAGGGTGTTATGGGGGTCTGTATTGACCCCCATGAGTGACAGGGTTAATTAAGGGCTTTATGGGGGTCTGTATTGACCCTCATGAGTGACAGGGTTAATGAATGGCTTATGGGGGTCTGTGTTGACCCCCATGAGTGCCAGGGTTATTTATGGGCTTATGGGGGTCTTTATTGACCCCTGTGAGTGACAGGGATAATTATGGGTTTATGGGGGTCTGCATTGACCCCCATGAGTGACAGGGTTAATTATATGTATTATGGGGGTCTGAATTGACCCCCATGAGTGATAGGGTAAATTATGTATTATGGGGGTCCATATTGACCCCCATGAGTGATAGGGTTAATTAGGGGTTTATAGGGGTTTCTATTGACCCCTATAAGTGAGGGTGTTAATTAAGTGCTTATGGGAGTCTGTATTGACCCCCATGAGTAACAGGGTTAATTAAGGGCTTATGGGGGTCTATATTGACCCCCATGAGTGACAGGATTAATTAGGGGTTTATGGGGGTCTGTATTGTCCCCCATGAGTAACAGGGTTAATTAAGGGCTTATGGGGGTCTGTATTGACCCCCATGAGTGACAGGGTTAATTAGGGGTTTATGGGGGTTTGTATTGACCCCTATAATTGAGAGTGTTAATTAAGTGCTTATGGGAGTCTGTATTGCCCCCCATGAGTAACAGGGTTAATTAAGGGCTTATGGTGGTCTATATTGACCCCCATGAGTGACAGGATTAATTAGGGGTTTATGGGGGTCTGTATTGACCCCCATGAGTAACAGGGTAAATTAAGGGCTTATGGGGGTCTATATTGACCCCGATGGATGACAGGGTTATTTATGGACTTATGGGGGTCTTTATTGACCCCCATGAGTGACAGGGTTAATTATGGGTTTATGGGGGTCTGTATTGACCCCCATGAGTGACAGGGTAAGGACCAGTAACGAGGGGATTTTTAATTTTCATTGCAGCAGGAGTCCCCAAACGCTTGCGATCGGGACCCCCACTGCGATGGTTAATGCGGGTCTCCAGCTTATCTCGGATCCTGTGGGGTTAATGCGGGTTTCCGAGCTTATCTCGGATCCCTTCTTGGGTAAGTTGTACGTGGCTGGTCGGTCCTGGGTCTTGGAGCAGCCATTTCGGCAGCCATTTTTTTCTCTAGCTTTGGGGATTTTCGTGTGTCTGAACTCGGAAATTTGGACTTAAATTGAGGTGTAACTTGAGGTCCTTGGTGCCCCCCCCTTGCTGTGGGTAAGCTTTTTATGTATTTTTTGTGGGTATTTATTGTGTTTTGACTGTTTTTAGATGCGCGGTTCGACCGTTAAGGTTGTATTTTTGCCTTCGGCGCTCATTGCCTAAGTGCTACAGGTTTAACGGCTCGCCTCGCCGGCATTGAGCGCCTTCAGCGCTTATTGCGCAAGTGTTACGGGTTTAACGGCCCACCTCGCTATGCGAGGCTCGCCAGCGATGAACGCCTGCGGCGCTCATCGCTTAGCTCGCAAAGCGTGACAACGATTCATAGTTTGACAACTATTATATGTGATAAAGGATTAATACACAGGCCAAGTCCAATTAGTGATACTGTGGAGTATGAACATTTCCCTGAGGGCCTAAAATTAATATGACAGGTGACACTGGAGTGGGTTACCAGTTCCTTCTCTAGTGGACTGGGATTTGTCTGACCTCTCTGCTATCATCTTACCCACCTCCACCATGATACTTAGCATACCTGTGAAAATTAGTCAAAGTGTGGTTTTCTTAATTGGTTTAATTTTTTATTTTGCAAAATAGTATATATAATTTATCAGATGTATTGTTTGTGTTTGCCTATGTTGATTTAACATTTCCATAACACCAATGAAAGGACCATGAAAGTCAACCTCTGTGCTCTGCATCATCAGTTAGGGGTGTAAAAAGTATATTCACAGTGTGTTTGCATTGCTGAATTAAAGCAGGAGTGGAGATTGACAATCTAGTTCAGCCTTTGAATTCATGACACAAAACCCAACAAATCAAACAGGTGTTTGTAATTGGTGCACATAATAATAGTGAACATATATGCAAGTGTCAGGGTGATAGGGTGGCACAGTTGTTAACATCAGGTTGTGTATATATAAGTTGTTAACATCTGTTTGTATATATATATATATCTATATATATATATATATATATATATATATATATATAGATATATATATTGTGGGAATGTCAGTAGGAGCCATGGATATCACATAGATGGCTGATATGTCGGTTGAACAGGTTGAACAGTTTATTGTGTCCGGCACTCAGGGGGAGAGGGGAAGCTGCTTGTCAGAAGCTGTGTGTTAGCGCTGAAACTGTCTCCTGGCTCCAAATACTAGGTCCTGCCGGATACCAGAAACCTGAGAGAGAGAGTCTGGAGTACACAGTAAGTGTCGTAAACAAAGTGGACCGCAGTCCTAGTAAATTGCTGTTTTATGCCATACCTACTCTGCTGGGGACTAAGTGGAAATCATTGTTTCAAGTACCTGTGGGATACTGTTGTGATACTCTACCTGAGAGAACAGTATGGCATACTGAAGCTTCCAGAGAGACAGACCCTCCGTTTACCTTAGGTCAAAGGACCATTACCTTTAAGTTACCCCCCAGGGAAAAAGACTGTGTTTATAAGAGTGACTTTTTCTCATTTAGAGTACCTGAGTACTCTGTGTAAGGGTCCCTGGGGGGAGGACACTCGTAGAGCAGGGCGGGCCTGTGTCCTTGCCACTAGGTGGAGCTATATCACGAAAACGACTCCATACAGAGTTGAATAGGAGTTTGAGTTCCTATCACAAGACAGTGCTGTGTCTTGTTTTCCACCTGTAGCAGATAAGCTGCACAGGGCTAGTCAGGGTGTTCCCGTATGTCAGTCAGTACGTTTGTCTAGATTTTTATTTTCATTTTGTTTAAGCAGGGTTACTGCTACAGTTTAGCTTCACAGGTTGACATTACGGAGCTGGTGGATATTAGAGACCTTGCATTCCCCCACCTTCCATTTGAGGATGCCCCACAGATGCTCAATACAGTTTAGATCTGGTGGCATGCTTGGCTAGTCCATCACCTTAACCTTCAGCTTCTTTAGCAAGGCAGTGGTCGTCTTGGAGGTGTGTTTGGGGTCGTTTTCATGTTGTTATACTGCCCTGTGGCCTAGTCTCTGAAGGGAGGGGATCATGCTCTGCTTCAGTATGTCACAGTACAAGTTAGCATTAATGGTTCCCTCAATGAACTGTAGCTCCCCAGTGCCGGCAGCACTAATGCAGGCCCAGACGAAACCTTCTGTTTATACACATACAGTATGTCTATATGTGTATATATGTTTTTCTATAACATGTTGTGTTGATTCCCCCTATATGCATTTTCCTGCTGATGTCAGATGCTGCCTCCACTCTCTCTGCATAGCTGTTTACATTAAAACTGAGAGTTTCATCTCATATCAGTGTTTTTGTGCTCCTTGTGCCTTAGCCATTTATCTGTCATTTAGGGATTATTTCAAATACCTTTCCTCAGTATAGATGTATACTTTTGGTTGTGGGAGTGTCATTGTCTGGGCCTGCATGAGTGTTGCCGGCACTGGGGCCCAAATTGGACATTTCCACTTAGGGGTGTATTCACTTTTGTTGCCAACGCTTTAGACATTAATGGCTGTGTGTTGAGTAATTTTGGGCTGTGTGTTGAGTTATTTTGAGGGGACAGCAAATTTTAACTGTTCTACAGGCTAGACACTTACTACTTTACATTGTAGCTGAGTGTCATTTCTTCGGTGTTGTCACATGAAAAGATTTACAAAAATATTTACAGAAATGTGAGGGGTGTATGTACAAATGCAATAATGTTGTTTTGGAACAATAATCTGGTGTTTCACAATCATGGTGCAGTACAAACGACAAGAAACACTCATAATAGTATAAATACATAATCTTTTATTATATACATAGACTGTATGTTTCTATCATGGCCAGTTATCTGGGCGATTAAGACCTACAGAGATTAGAACAAGACATCAATTAGAACAATATATGCATTGACTGCAACAATCTCAATGGCAATATATATTGTACATCAATTGCTTGTTTGCTCATTTGAGTGTTGTTGTTCTGAACAATTGTTTGCTGTGTGTTTCCATATCCCTGACATCATAGTGACTTGAAATTGGCTGTGATTGTTCTACGCAGATAAATATTGATCTGCATCATGAGGATTGTGGATCATGGTTCATATCAATATATGTAATGATGGTGCGGTGTGCCATCTGCAGTTTTTTAGGAAACGGGCTCATCTGAATCTGCTGGTCAGTGTGTGAGACAGACCAATCTGTGACCAATCTTCAGCAATGTGTGTTAACATGCTAATGAGACATGGTCCAGGTTAGGCTAGTACATGACACACACTTGCAGTCCATCAGACTCTGTATCCGCATATGCTACAGTGTGCACATCCATACATGTAGTCTCATGGGGATGTACTGTATTATAAATCTGGATCTACAGCTATACCTAGTTTAAAGATGTAGATGGGTTCAAAGCAGTAGGAGTGTTAAGCAAAACAGCTATGAACGGGACAGTTTAACATGGTGTAGAGAGGGATAGGGGAACCCATGACAATAAATACACAATTGCAATGGAGATTTAATCGTTTATGCTTTAAATGCACTCTGAACCAACAGCAAACATAACACTAACATAAATTGATTTGCAAAATGCTATTCACAATCAGTTGTAACCAAAGATATTGTACATACATTTCATTGATAACAATTCTGACAACTATATTTAGTCAGACTGGATTTACATGGTTATTGCTGCCCCATATATCTGTAGTCACAACCAGAGATCTTACAGTTCAATTCAATGTCAGTTATCTATATGTGTGGTTCATGTGTGTGCATATGAGGGTGTGAAGGTGTATATGGTACTCACATTGCAGTGTTTCTGGAAACCAAGAGTCCAGCTGTCGAGGGAGGCCCACTACTGCCGCCAGCTGGATCCACTCCTACAGAGTGCACTCCCATCCACTGTATGTGATATTGCAAGGCGACCCACCACCAGTTGCACATGCTTCGTAACGGTGCTTTATCGACTTGAGGTCACTGTTAGCAAACCCAAATAAGGACACTTCTGCAGCAATCTCAAACCAGGCACGTGTCTTCTGGCTGAGCCTCACATCCCTTCCGCCATGGATGATTACACTATATAGCAGGAACGGACTTCCCTTAGGAGGATGTCTAGCTCCCCAAGGCTGTAATTCAGTGTCCTGGTCTTGGCCACAGCTGTTGTGGGCCAGCCTGTGCCTAGGTGTCCTCTTCCTGAACTGCCTGCTCGTCTCCCTCCGTGCATGCATCTACCTCTCTTCACTATCCTCCTCTACTCTCTATCTCTCTCTCTAGCACTCTCTATTGCTCTCTATGGCACACTCATTCATTCTCTCTAGCACTCTATTTATCTCTCTGCCAGTCTCACTCACTCTCTCTAACACTCTCTATTTCTCTCTCTGGAACTCTCACACACTCTAACATTTTCTATCTCTTTCACTCTAACACTCTCTATCTCTCTCTAACACTCTCTCTCTCTCTCTACTACGCCTAGACCTGTGTGTTCACTTGCTCAGCTACAACACAGTCACAGATTTACCAACTTAGCAGCCTTTTAAACCGTTACTTGTGGCATTGATTGGCGTCCTCCGCTTCCTATAAGTTAATTGACATGTGCCTGGCTCCCAACTTATACCCTTGGCGACAATTATCGGATTGGAGACCGTAAGCGTTATGTCTGAAACCAGGGCTAACGGACTTGAGGCTGTGGTCTGTAGCTCGCGCCCAGCTTGAATTAATTTAAAACCTGCAGCCGTTGAGGGTCTCTCAGGGTCCCAAAAATTACTTTAATTTTATATTGCAGATTTACAGGCTTGAGACTGTTGTGCAATTAATTCTAATGTCATCCATTCTGTTCCTCTTCATTTACAGTGCAGTATTGCATTTTTATTAGAATTTGAAGTGAGCCCTTTGCAAGTCTTCCTTGGAATCCGTAACTTGCTTTTCGTCTTTTGCCATTTGCGACCTTGACAGAGTGGTTAGCGAGGGGGAATCTGAGCAATTGAATAGCGATTTGTGATTTTAGCGTTTGGAAGTCTTGCAGACGTGAAAGATCAAAGGCTTGGAGGGGCATTAACTTGCGATGTTAATTATCGCAATGAATCACAATGAATCAGAGGCCGGTGCCCTTACCTCGATCGGAGCCCGCAAAAAGACACCAATTGATTAGCAAAATAACTTAAGGGCTCCATTTCCGAAGCCTGGATCAATTGAATGAGGCTCATAGTTACCGACAGTGGCTTTATGTTAATCAGATATTTAGCTGCACAAAATGTCTTTCTTGTAAACTGTGGGGGCTTTTTTTGCTCAAAATATATATTCATCCCAATCTCCCCCTCCATCAACTTTCCAATATACTAAATAACACACACCCAGTCTGCTCTCACGTTGCCTGTAAGCCCTATGGTCTCAAGTCAGCCTGCTGCAATAAACACTGAGCCATCAGCTCAGTAGTCCCGTAGAAGTGCTGCACCAAAATAGCCCTACCCTAATCCCTTCCACCATCAATCAATATAAACCCTCCCATGGCAGGGAAGGAGTTAAATATCTATATACATAGACAGGGGGTTTAAGACTTCAATGCCGATCACCCCTATTAGTCCAGGGAACCCTGGGGATTCCCTCCTTCAAAGTGCTGAATGGAACCCGCGGAATTCACTCCCCAGCACACCACTATCTCAACTTATATATATAACAACAGAGGTCTATATAGACCCCCATGGCACCTAACGGTTACCCCATGCCACAGTTCTTAAAGGACCTCTGTGTCACTTAAAAATTGACAGCTATCACAAGGGTCCTTGCTGGACCCTAGTAACACACTAAACAGACCCCAGTAACACACTACATCAAACCAAAAGCCATGAGGGACCTGTAACGACATCTTATGAGTAAAACTCTCAACCTTAAATCTCATATCCTTCTTTACAAAACAAGTGTTACATATCTTGGTCAGTTAAAATTGCATAACTACACCATTAACTTACATATACATTGTTAACATCATCCTCACATACAGGATCTAGTCATGTCAATCACAAAACTCATACAGGCTATCTGTATCTAATGAACAGTTAGGATGACTTCAGCGGCCCTTTAAATAAATGGATGTATCAAACATAACAGTCTCATATTAAAGGACCCACTAAACTAACACATGAATACATCAGCACAGATGAATTTTAACCTTTGGAACAAAAATAATTAAATTCTGAAGAAATTCATTGCAAAATGTCTAACATTTCTAAATATCTATAACATGTAAATCCCATTTAATGTATCTTGAAAACGACTTTGTTTATTTGTTTTTATGTTGATTTATTTCTGTTTTAATATTTTTATTAAGTGATACATATAATACTATGAAGAGTTAAAAGATAACATGTCAGTCACTAATATACACTAAACAGTTATAGCAGTGAATCTCTATGCTGATGAGTTGCCAAAGTTTCTGTAAATAAAAACTGTTAATACAAGTTTTACACGTTACAAACCCACCATCATACTCTAAGCACCTCCCTGAACAAGCTGCTAATACATTTTTACTAAAGTGCGACAAACCCTGCCACAATCTACAAAACAGCCAACCAACAGCAGCACCACCGACTGCAGCTCCCCAAAAGGGGGATGGGACTGCCTCTCTTCATACAGATACTCCTCTCCTGAGGCGCAATCTCCATTACATTGCATGATTGCAGACACGAAGAGGACTCCAGCAGGCTTCAGGAGCACCCTGAAAAACCTTATAGTATAGTTGGTCAACCCCAACACCGAATCCTCGTAGACCAAGAGTGTAAGCACAAAAATATTTCCACAAAGCTCCACAGAACTCCAAAAAAGACAACAGAGGGTTTGTATACCCCTCAGTGTGAACCATAGCTCCACAGTAGGGAGATCAAGCAATTGCACTGGCAATTAAAGGAGAGTGAAAAGATAACTAGAATACTATAAAATAAATACATATATTGTTCAGACTGCAAAACTTATGGAAGGGTAGTATTAAGCAAAAAGAACAAACCAGAAGATTTATATTCCTTTTGACAGCATATTCTTGAGTGGAAAGGAAGTAATTCTGCAGTTTATTCACAACCACATTTGAGTTATGTTTTAGAAAGGGTCATATCTCCAGCAAAAAATAGACTGCTATTTTTGTTCACCCATTTAATTTACTAAATTGTACCACCAATTGTATCGTAAATTGGAAAGTACTGGTTTGAGAGACAGAATTAGAATTTATGTTCATTTGATGTATTGCAATTACAGAGCAAGACCTGTCTGTACCTTCCAATTTTAACCCGCCTAAACTAAATAAATGACACACTTTTTTTCCAGGTCAATGATGAAACAAAGGCACGAGTTCAAGCATGGTGCTCTAGCAGGAGTCATTATTTAAACTAAATTAAACCAACACAAAGGAGTTTTTTTTTCTAAAGCTATAAAAGAAAAGGCAGTCTGAGATAAATTTATACTATGAATATATCACAATTATCCATGATGCCACAATAAATGCAAAATATATCTTTGCTGGATTTTATTAAAGTAGTTCAGAAATTATTAAATACTGGATTACATACTGGATTAAATATAGAGTATGCATGCTAGATGTGTCAAGTCTCATATTATTGGAATTGCTGTTAAAAAACTGCTCTGTGCTTGATACCTTGAATTATTACCTTATCTTTTTAAAGCTTGTACCCTTGTGCCGACCCTAGTAAAATATATGATGAAATTAACTTTTGGAGTGCCTGGTAAAATCTTTTTGTACACATGTATATCCTACACCTACTTGTGTCGTGTTGAGCTGCAATGTTCCTGGATGTCCTCAATATACTGTCATTCCGGAGTGGCACACTGCCTTATCAGCACAGAAGAGATCTTTACGAAAACTGATGCAGTTGGCATTATGTCTAAAAGAGAGTCAGTTGAGACCAGCCTTCCCCTAGGACTAATGTATCCTGGCTGTACTTCTATGGTGGTTTTGGATTGACTTGCTTTGACCATTGTAAATGACCCTGACTGTTTACCACAGCTAGCCCCAACCTTCTACCAGAGACCCCGACCTTGAGATCTACTACTAGGCCTTGACCTTGGATTGGATATTGACTGTTGTCAAGCTAATTGTATCTGGACCTGGATGTATTCAGTTGCTTGGAACAGACTGGGCACATTTATTTAGAACATGCTTTTCTCCTATATTGTAATCTGACCAAATTTGACTTTTTCACCCTTATTTTTAATTTAATCACTCAGACCACAAACACACACTATGTATATATATATATATATATATATATATATATATATATACATATATATATATATATATATATATATATATATATATACAGGAACGGATGTACCTTTTTGGAGGCCCTAGGCAGTGAAGTGAAGGAGCCCCTCTGAGTGAGTATGCAAGTTGTGCACGGACCCATTTTTGCCTTTTCTGTGCATTTAAATTCCTTTCCTTTTCCTGTTTTCATTCTCTTGTCTATGAACGGCAGCATTTCATTTTTTTTAAGCCAGAAACCAAATTTTTGAAAGTAGCGCCCCTCACTGGGAAGCGTCCTTAGGTGGCTGCCTAGTTGGCCTAATGGGTAATTCGGCCATGTATTCACCCCCTTGGCATTTTTCGTGTTTTGTTGCCTCACAACCTCGAATTAACATGGATTGTTTGAGGATTTGAATCATTTCATTTACAGAACATGCCCACAACTTTGAAGATGTTTTTTTTTTATTGTGAAGCAAACAACAAATAGGACAAAATAATAGAAAAGACAATGTGCATAAGTATTCCCCCTCCCCCCCAATACTTTGTAGAGCCACCTTTTGCGGCAATCACAGGTCCAAGTCACTTTGGATTAGTCTCTATGAGCTTGCCACGTCTTACCACTGGAATTTATGCCAATTCCTCGTGCAAAACTGCTCCAACTCCTTTGAGTTGGATGGTTTGCGCTTGTGAACAGCAATCTTTAAGTCTGACCACAGATTTTCCTATTGGATTGAGGTCTGAGCTTTGACTAGGCCATTCCAACACATTTACATGTTTCCTCTTAAATCACTCACGTGTTGCTTTAGCAGTGTGTTTGGGGTCATTGTCCTGCTGGAAGGTGAGCCTCAAATCACACACAGAGTGGTACAGGTTTTACTCAAGAATATCCTTGTATTTAGCTTCATCCATCTTTCCCTCAACTCTGACCAGTTTCCCAGTCCCGGCTGCTGAAAAACTTCCCCACAGCATGATGCGGATGGTGTTCTTTGGGTGATGTGATGTGTTGGGTTTGCGCCAGACATAGCGTTTTCTTTGATGGCCAAAAAGTAAAATTTTTGTCTCATCAGACCAGAGCACCTTCCTCCATACATTTTGGGAGTCTCCCACATGCCTTTTCGCAAACTCAAAACGTGCCATTTTGTTTTTTGATGAAAGTAATGGCTTTCTTCTGGCCACTCTGCCATAAAGCCCAACTCTATGGTGCATACAACTTATTGTCGTCCTATGTACAGATACTCCAGACTATGCTGTGGAACTCTGCAGCTCCTCCAGGGTTACCTTAGGTCTCTGTGCTGCCTCTCTGATTAATGCCCTCCTTGCCCGGTCCGTGAGTTTTGGTGAGTGGACATCTCTTGGCAGGTTTGCTGTTGTGCCATGGTCTTTCCATTTGGTTATGACAGAGTTGAAGGTGCTCCTTGGGATCATCAATGATTTGGATATTTTTTTATAACCTAACCCTGACTTGTACTTCTCAACAACATTGTCCCTTACTTGTTTGGAGAGTTCCTTGGTCTTCATGGCAGTGTTTTGTTAGTGGTGCCTCTTGCTTAGATGTTGCAGACTCTGCGGCCTTTCAAAAAAGGTGTGTATATGTAATGACAGATCATGTGACACTTAGATTGCACACAGGTGGACATCATTTCACTAATTATGTTACTTCTGAAGGTAATTGGTTGCAACAGAGCTTTTTATGGGCTTCATAACAAAAGGGGTGAATACTTACGCACATGCCAATTTTCTGTTTTCTATTTCTAAAAAATAGTTTTATGTATATATTTTTTTTATTTCACTTCACCAACTTAGACTATGGTGTGTTCTGATCCATCACATGAAATTCAGATTAACAAAACATTGAATTTAAGTCTGTAATGTAATAAAATAGGTAAAAAGTCAAGGGGGTGAATACTTTTGCAAGGCACTGTATATATATATATATATATATATACCGTTTTGGCCCGAATATAAGCCGCACCTTTTTTCCGATTTTTAAGTTTGCGAGTTACGGGTGCGGCTTATATTCGCGACCGTAAAAAAATGACTGCCGATTTCCGATCTTGCAAGTTACATGTGCAGCCTTTATTCGCGAACATAAAATTACTGCCGATTTGCGCAATTGCGAGTTAAGGGTGCCGATTGCGTGCTTGAGACTGCGGTATTGTAGCAATTGAATAGAGATTTACATCATGTAAGGCCTGGAACCTGCAAAAGAAGTTACATTACATATTAGAAAGCTTGTTTCTTGCAATGGCTGATCACTTGGAGAGAGTCTTTTTCTCTCTAATTTTAAGGGTGCGGCTTATATTTGAGTACTATCTTTTTTCTATTTTTTCCCCTTGAATTTTACAGGTGCGGCTTATATGGAGGTGCGGCTTATATTCGGACCAATGCAGTATATATTAACTATCTATCTATCGATCTATACATTGTGGACTGGATAGTGTATACATAAAGTGTTTTGTGCATGACTACCTGGAAAATGGGAGAGTAGGTAAGTGTACAGCTCAGGCTGGAGTGGACATATGTAACTACCCTAATCTGTAACAGTGGAAAGTTAAATAATTATTTTAAGCCCATTCATCCTACTGTGTTAGTTTTGAATTAATCTACACTAGCTACCAATTGGTTGAGATGTTTCAGCCAGTAAGTAGGATTTCATTTTTAGCCAGACAGGAACCTCTGCTTGTATCACAATGTGCACAATGAACATCGCAATGACTGCTCAGTATAAATAGAATCATTCCCACAGCTTCTGCTCATTTAGACTTAACCTCTCTGGGTGATGACTGCTTGGTCTAGAGCTGGACTTTAACTATACATAGTCAGATGATCAGACACAGGGAGGGAAGTATCTTTCTAGGAACAAGCTGCACTCCTCCAGTGAAGAACTATAGAGCCTCGCTGGCATAATCCATCTCATGCAAAGAGCCCTAAGCAAGATGGCGAAATGTGATGGGTAAAGAGGTAGGTGTATTTAAGTGCTGACCATAGCGATTAGCTATCAAGGTCTTAAAATCATATCTTTAATTGCAAAAGTTACAACTCATTTTATATATAAACATAGTCTTCCTTTTCTTGGCAGACAACAACTCATGTGGAACGAAAAATGAGCAAGTTATTGTGGGATATCCATTTTCCATTTCATATGCGGAAAATGGTTAAACTGTTCTCTCCCAGTGATCTGGGACTATATAGAACAAAATACCTTCAATTCTATATCCCTTCACGACCTGTGTATGTAGTGCTAAACTTTTTAAAGCTCCCTTAACTCCTGAGACCTCCATGTGACACCCAGGAGGACCTGCTGGACTTTTGGGGACTATATGGACTGTTGTGGGCCCTGAGCTGAACCTGATACCAGAACACCAGAACGCCCATTCCGATTCCCACCAAGAACAATGCTTAAAACACCTAAATATCTGGACTGTGGTTGCCATGTTGGCCAAAGATGAATAATGTTACTGCAGTGTGTGACACCCTATTGTGTTAAGAAAAATAGTAGTATCCTCCACAGAAGGGATCCAACCTTAATGATTCAGTAACAAGTACTAGTAGTTTTAAGGGAATTGTATTCCCAATATAAACTCATCTAAATCAGATAATATAAACAATAGGTTAGAAAAATATCTAAATAGTGTACAGAATTTGAATACCATGAAAGAAAGAAGAAACACTACTTAAGTTTAGATATTTACATCCCTATATACAGTAGGGCATCAGTAAACATACAGCCAACGCTGCTGAGTTCAGGAAAACAGAGAAACACAACATCAGCTAAATAAAACATAACTTTTATTAGGTATATTAAGAAACAATTAAAAATAAAGTTTGATTAAAATGGTATATACACAAACAACTTGTCATTGGGTGTAGTACATGTTCTATTAATTATTAACACAGACATCCTGTATTGACACATGACAGTATAATGTTCAATAACGTTATTGTAGTCTAATATAGCTTACAGTAAAATACATTCCTCAATGAGGTCACTGGTTAACTAGACAGATACAAATAACCTAGGGAGAACTACCTATTAGGAATATATGGCTAAATTCAGTTAGATGACCCCAAGCAGCAATAACATTGTTGTGCCTCCTTATTTCAGAATCTTTTTCTCTTAAATAGTATATATTTAACCAAGGATGCCATTTTTTTACCATGTAAGTATAAAAATATTCACCCCCGGGGTCTATTTGGTGATGAATATATGCACAAGATTGAGTTTTTGTTACTCTTAGAAATACTTACTCACAAGGGCAGAGGCCATTATACAGTAGTTTTATTAATACATGGGCAGGGGTATTCATACTCCTAGAAATAAATATATACAGATGCAGGGGTATTATTCTCATATAAATACATTTATAGGAAGGCTGGGGCATTTATACTTATAGAAATAAATATACAGGAAGATAGGGGCATTTATACTCATAGAAATAAATATATAGGCAGGCACTGCTATTTATACTCATAGAAATAAATATTTAGGAAGACAGGGGTAATTATACTCCTAGAATTAAATATTTACAGATGCAGGGGTATTATTCTCATAGAAATAAATATATGGAAAGACAGGGGTATTTATACTCAGATAAATACATATATAAAAAGATAGGGGTATTTATAATTAAGAAATAAATATATAGAAAGGCAGTGGTATTTATACTCCTATAAATAAATATTTAGGAAGACGGGTATTTATACTCATATAAATAAATATATAGGAAGGCAGAGGTACTTATATTCATAGGAATAAATATATAGGACAGCTGGGGTATTTATACTCATATGAATCCAAATATAGGAATACAGGGGTACTTATACTCAAAGAAATAAATATATAGAAGACAGGGGTATTTATACTCATAGAAATAAATATATAGGAAAGCAGTGGTACTTATAATCATAGGAATACAAATATAGGAATGCAGGGGTATTTATAGCCACAGCAATGTATATACAATCAGGCAGGAGAATAGATAATCATAGAATACTACAAACACACACACACATATGTGGGGGCATTTATCATCCTAAAAGTATATATACCCACAGGCAGAGGCATTCACAATCATAGAACCCTATCCAAACATAGACAGGAGAATTAAACTTAATACACGTATATAATTCAATCAGCATGAAGGAATCTTTAATACTACTTACTAATTCCAATGAGCATTGACAGGAGATAATGGGTATTCAGCCATGAAAGGAGTTAAACAGACACAATGTCTGGAAAAAGATATCACACCCTGCAACTTGCCTTCCTGACAGAGGAGACATAGCATAACAACAACGTGTGAACTTCTCCTACAAAGTATAATTAAGTTTATTAGCCTGTGAGGCTCCAGGACCACAGGGGGTCGTTAGGAAGGTGATATCACTTGATGGACAGGCTTCCCCAAGTGTTCAGGGTGGGGGCTGGTGGAGATTGGTGGGACTGTGTTGGTGACTGAACATAATTGGACTGTTTGGGAATAAATATGATGTACCATCATCAATAAAGAATTGTCAATCTGAATATACATAAATAAGATTAATGTTTTTTTTCTGTTGTCCTGGTATCTTGTGCATGTATCCTGATACCTGGAAGAGGCAGCTGGATGCTGAGATTAACAAAACCCTGACAATCTAGGGGTGTACCTGTGGCTGAAACCAAGAGGGTTTGGGGCGTCCATTGTCTCCTTGCCCCTGAGTCGTGACACTCCATATACCTCAGAAAAAACAAACATTAAAATGCATTTCTTATATATATCTTTTTTTTCTTTTTGTCTTTTTATGTGGATCACATTTACATTATATGTTACATGGCTCACTTTAAACTAAAGAGCTTTATCTAGAGTTTATAAAAAATCTTACTACTTTTAATGTTTTTAGAGAGTGTGCATTATTTTAATCTGTAGTTGCCTTTTTCAAATGTATTTAATGAAGTAGACCAGCATGCAAGGCCATTATTTATATGATATATCAGGGAAATAGAGGTGTAAAAGTGGAGATGGAGTAATGAATGGTGGAGTGAAATAGACAACAAATGGGTACAGGGTGGTAGAAGGTAAAAAAGGAAGTTAATTGAAAGAGGGGATACAATTACATAGGAGAAAAAGATGTATGGCAGAAAAAAATGCATTAAAGGGAATCCCACAGTGCTGTTTTTAAACTAAGAGAAGCACTTTGCGAATGCCAGAAAATATGTTAAAAAGACAGGATTATTATGGAGTGTAAGTAAAACATGAGAAATTTGGGTTTAATTACATATTAATTATATATCATAAGCTTGAAAACTTATAAGTTATATAATTTACTCCATTCTAGTTTACATAGTTTACTCCATTACTGAAGAGAACTGTGGCTCCTGTTAAATTGTCCAAATTGCAGATACTGCAGCCGGTAATGTAGCCCGCAAAAGTTACTGCTATTAAATTGGTCTCTTATAGCTACCCAAGGGTTACAGGCTTAAAATCCCTACGGTTGTCAAAATCGTAACCCCCGACCCAGCTAAGCCTTTGATCTGTCAAGCTCACAATCTCTAAAATTGCAATTCGCTATTAAATTGCTACAATTCCTCAAGCCGCAATTGTTTTCACACCCGTAAATGGCAAATGTAGCTAAAAAGGCCATGAGTACTAGAGAGGACTCACAAGTGGGTTAAACACCTGTTAGTAGCACTGTAAAAAACAAATAAAAAATCATCACTGCACTTTAAAAGGACCGGGAAAGCGATGTAAGACATTAGAATTAATTGCACAACAGTCTCATACGTGCAATAAAATATTATTTTTTTGATGTGTAATTTCCGTGTTATATCGATCCAGGCAATCAGCGGGTTAATACATATCATTGAACTTGCATGGACTAGAATAGTAGATTTATTGATTTTTTCAGATTGCAATATTTCTGGATTGCGAGTCCGATCACAAATCGAACTTCTAAACACTAATTGATTGTGGTTTAACCTCCATGTTTTACTGACGTCATGATGTCTCATTTACTATTGGCTATTTCTAAATCGGTAGTTACAGGCTTGCTTAATTGATCATGATCATGCCCATAAATATTACTTACGGGTGCATGGTTTACGGTTTTGGCTTTCGGCCATGTAGTTGCAGGCTTGTTAAATTTAATCGCTCTGTAACTTCTGCAAATTTCAAACCGACTTATGGGCTGTATGAAGGGCATGTAATTTAATAGGGGCCTGTGTTTTTAAACTATATTTTCCTAAATCCTTTCATGCTACTGTTTGTACATTTATTTTTTATTTTAATTATTGGTGAACTAAAATACATAGAATTTATTTGAAAAGTGTTTGTACTCAACCATTAAAAGCTTTGTGTTTTTTGGGACAGATAAAGAAAGAAAGCCTCTGCTATGTTTCATATCGAGCAAGAAGTTCACACTTGTGATAATGGATCACATACCTTTGATTTCTGCTTTGAATCAATGAAAAGGACTATCTTTAACTATAATGGCTTCAATGCATTGTTAGGCATTTAAAAAGATAAAAGATTATGAAAACATGGTCTTGGTAATTTTGCTTACTTTTGAAAGGTGTTTTTATGCTTCCTCTCATTGGCCCAACTCTTTGATTCTACTCAAAATAATTAGTGGTAATATCAGCAATATATTTATCCTAATGATTAATGGAGACAGAGCCTTAAAACTGACAATAGATGCATCATTTGGAGAATGTGGATTATTATTTGTAATAAACAATCCAAGGGTACTAGAAAAAACAACACATTGGATATGGGAGTAGTGAAAATGAAGACTTGCACTAGGAATTGACCAGCAGATTGAAAAGACTGTGAATAGGTACTCTGGATGTCAACATGTGTAGGACCTCTAAAACCCTGGGAACTGCCCACAAAACCATGGTTGCGAGTATGCATTGACTTGATCACTCATTGCTGATTCATTCATAGGGACAACTTACATCATTGTAATTGATGTAGGTTCAAACTGGCATGAAGTGTTTATTGTAAATATTATGCACGTCATAGATCTGTTTAGAAATGTAGATGCCAGAACTGTAGTCTCTGAACAGCTGGTAAGCAACAAATTCGTATTATAGCTGAAGAGTTTTGAACAGTCATCTAGAAAATATCTTCCATCAACAAATGGACAGAAAAAAGGGTTAAAAAAAGCTGAAGATTGTTCTTGTTCAAACCAAATGTTCACAATGAAGTCCAGACACAATACATGAACATTTTGTGATGATCCAGGGGTAGGTGCTATTACTGCCCAGGGCCACCTGCTAAAGACTACAGGCTAACTACCCCCTAGGACCGGTGGGTTCTTTGAAATCTATGCACCAGCATCCTGATATCTGGCTTCTCTATCAGTCAGCACTTCTCAGTAACCTTCCTGTGGTAGTGACCAGGACAAGTTACTTGCAGGGTGGAGATAGGATCAGTATCACAGCCACCAGGATCCAATAAGAGAGTAATAATACAATTTATCTCAGCAGTTAACTAATTTATTGTTGAAAAGTTATAGCAGTTAGATACAGGGGGGTGTATACAACACAACAATGATAGGGAGTGGCAGACAAACACAGGAGATTGAATTACATATAGTATACAGAATAAGGCAGAGACGCATGCCATAAGACCAAATGAAGCATGGTGGTACACTATGGCCCTCTGTTTTGGGGCTATTCACCCACTTGCCCACATTTCCCATATGGCAATATAATTCCCCTGCCCATTTTCCAATGGGGCATTATGTCCTCAATGCACCAGGATCCAGACCCTGGAAAGGGGTCTGTGACACCTTTCCATATACAGATGCAATAATAGAACATGACTGCCAATGCCAGACCAGTCAGTGTTAGCATGGAACTAAGATCAGAACTGGATCCCTGCTAAAAGTTGAAGAACAAAGTGTATTTGGCTTAACTAATCCTCAGCTTATAAAGATAGCTTTATGTTTAGCCTAGGCAATTTTATAGTGTTCTTTATTTAAAAAATGCACAAATACATAGAGGGACACAACAGAAATATAAAAGCAATTATTCAATTTAGATATAAAGCCCTCAACGTGTAAAACCGTAGCCCATAACGTAGCCTGCAAGACGGCTATTAAATTGGCCCCATAAAGCAACCCGCTAACGAGCTGCGGTTACAGGCGGAAAAACCCTACGGGACGTCAACATTTTAACTCCGCAGCCGCAAAGCCTTTTGATCTGTCAAGCCTGTAACTGTTACGTTGAAAATCGCTATTAAATTGCTACGAATCCATAGGCGTTTAAATCCGTAACCTGCAAATAGAGCCAAAAAGCCTACGGGTACTCGAGAGGACCCGCAAGGGGGTTAAAGTCCTATCCATAGCTCTGGAAATGCAAATATAAACACACTACTGTATTTTCAATGACAGGGAAAGTGATGTTAGGTATTAAAATTAATAGCACAATATTCACAAGCTCACAAATCTGCAATATAAAATACTTTTATTTCTGTTTAATTTCTGTATTATATCGATCCCGGCAATCAATGTGTTAATACATATAATGGAACTTGCATGGACTAGAATATAATATTTACTGATTTATTAATATTGCATTATTTCTGGAATGCGCGTCCAATGGAAACTCGTAATTGAAACCCGTAAGCCTTTGAAATCTAACCTCCATTTTTCAGTGACGTAATGATGATGATCTCATTTGCCATTGGCTCCGTCTAAACCTGTAACTATGGGTTTGACTAATTGATCATACTCACGGCTGCATATCCAACGTGTGCAAGAATGCATTACGGGTTTGCGTCTATGGCCCGTAACTCGCGGCATGGTTCAATTTAATAGCTTTGTAACATAGCCGAATTTCAAGCCCACAGCCTTTCTGGGTGTGCTGATGCCGCTAAAGGCTTCAAATTTAATGGGGCTGATAGTATCCTATTTTAAGCCATTTTTTTGTCCTTAAAATATCTTTTTTTTCCTAACATTACTGATATCTTCCTGGGTTAAATATAATTTGTCAAATAAAGGTTTCTGTTTTCCATGTATAATTGTTTTCTAAGTACTAGGCTGAATACAAAATATGGAAGGTGGGATAAACATTCAGACGAGTTTATATAATCAATTAAGTTTTACTAAGAAATTAAAACAACATTGTGGTAGAATGTTTTGAAATGCATATTAAAAAATAAACATAATTGGAAACAAGAGCTCTCAGAATATTCATTAATATTAATGAAATGGTCAAAAAACAGTATTATGGGAAAAATTAAATAGAGATAGACTTGAATAAGTGGAGTAATAGAGACATTCAAATTGTAAGAATTATCACAAGATAGACCCAGATTTTGAACTGTACACAGTAATTTGACACTTGTGATAATTGAACAAAACAGAACTTCAATGAGTGAGCTTCAGGACAACATCAGCAGTAAGATGCAACGTTTTGCTGCAACAGCAAGGAAAGAAATTGCTGAACTTTGGGAGAGCACTGATACACTGGATAACCAGGTAACAATCCTGAAACACACTCTAAATATTGCTAAAAGTAGCAATTTTGTGACCATTCTTGTGCGTACTTAGGGAAGAATTACAAACAGGGCCAGGGGGGGGGGGGGGGGAACTTCCATTTTAGAAGTATACGTAAGTCCTTGTAATGCTTGGACTTCATTGCCTTCCTTTTTGAGCACATAATATGAGTCCAGGGGCCATATTAAATTCCAAGCCCGTAGCAGCCCCGGTACACCCGCAAAGCCTGCAGGCTTGAAATTTGGTTACAGAGCTATTAAATTAGCCAAGCCTGCAACAGACATGACCGACATTCAAACCGTAAACTGTTCTTGAGCACGTTGCATGTGCGGCCGTGATCATGATCAATTAGTCAAACCCGTAGTTACGGGTCTAGACGGAGCCAATAGTAAAAGGGATCGTCATCATTACGTCAATGAAAAATGGAGGTTAGATTACGGGTTTGAATTATGAGTTACGATTGGACCCGCATTCAAGAAATAATGCAATATTAATAAATTAGTAAATATGATATTCTAGTCCATGCAAGTTCCATTATATGTATTAACACATTGATTGCCGGGATCAATATAAAACGGAAATTAAACAGAAGTCAAAGTATTTTATATTGCAGATTTGCGAGCTTGAGAATGTTGTGTTATTAATTTTAATACCTAACATCACTTTCCCTTTAATTTGAAGTACAGTAATGTGTTGATTCATTTACAGTGCTACAGATAGGACTTTAACCCCCTTGCGGGTCCTCTCTAGTACCCGTAGGCTTTTGGGCTCCATTTGCAGGTTACGAGTTGTAACTTTTACGGACTTGACAGATCAAAGGCTTTGCGGCAACGAAGTTCCGATATCGACATCCTGTAAGGTTTTTCCACCTGTAACCCGCAGATCGTTTGCGGGTAGCTTTAAGAGGCCAATTTAAGTCTTGTGGGCTCCGTTATGGGCTACGGCTTTACACGTTGAGGTATGGTAAATTGTTATTTTTTATTTCCCTTGTTTCCCATATTGTGATTGTTTATTGTTAATAGTCTAATCAAATCTACATTAATTGTATTTTTTCGTACTTTTTTACAGATGCCTAAGGCCAAGGAGAATCAGGCCAAGCTAAAGCGGTAGAGCATCCCACTGGATGTGAAGTTGCAGGTGCTGGACCACTTGAAAAAAGGGGAACGCCAAGTGGACATTGGAGCGGACTTTAAACTAGC
Source organism: Discoglossus pictus (assembly GCA_027410445.1). NCBI lineage: Eukaryota > Metazoa > Chordata > Amphibia > Anura > Alytidae > Discoglossus > Discoglossus pictus. Next base: position 308,795,139 of record CM050164.1, on the reverse strand, counting down.
AACCTCCACCATCCGCACCATCCTTAAGAATAGGGAGAAGATAAAATCTTCAGCCACTACCAGTACTTCATCTTCCGCCAAAAAGATAACGAGAACTAGATGCTACGCCTTGGAGGAGATGGAGATGAGGCTGTCCATCTGGATTAACGATGAGGTGTGGTGCAACATGCCCCTGAGCCAGGCTATAATTATGGAAAAGACCAGGAGTATCAACAGCCATATCCAGGCCCAAATATCAGATGAGACAGAGAGCTTTACAGCCAGTAGGGGTTGGTTCGACCGCTTCAGGAAGAGGAACAACCTGTGTAATATCAAGATCACAGGAGAAGTGGCGAGCGCTGACACCGAGGCTACGGGGGCCTTTCCAAAATTGAGGGAAATTGTGGAGAGGCAGTTACCCTCCTGATCTCGTGTTTAATGTGGATGAGACCAGCCTCTTCTGGAAGAGGATGACAAGCCGCACCTTCATCTCCCGTGCCCAGAGGAGTGCACCAGGCTTCAAGGCGGCCAAGGACCGGCTGACCCTTCTTCTGGGATAAAGCCATTGCTGGTGTACCATTCCCACACTCCAAGAGCTATGAAGGGCATACCTAAGTGCAGTTTGCCAGTCATCTGGCAATCCAACAAGAAAGCCTGGATCACCCGTGACATATTTAAGGAGTGGTTCTCTGAGCATTTCTGCCCATCAGTGAAGCGCTACTGTAGGCACAAAGGCTTTGAGCCAAAAGCTCTCCTCCCCCATCATAGCGGAGATAGCAGGCCTTGTTACCACTGCTGGGCTGGGGTATGCGGACACCCAGGACATTGAAGAATTTGTCCAGGCTTCAGGTGAGGGCTTGACAAAGAAGACCTCCAACAGCTGGCTGAGCAGGGAATTGAGAAAGTTGCAGACAGCAGTGACACAGAGGATCCCAGGGAACTGACCACAGAGCTCCTTGCCAAGAACCTGCATACCATCCATGGCGCAATGGATGAGATTGTGGCTAATGACCCTGACACTGTGCGGAGCAGGAATGTCAGATGCAGCATTCATGCCCCATTGTCCTGCTACCAGAATCTGCTGGATGGGCGCAAAAAGAGACAGGATGCAGATGTCCATGGACCAATTCACTATAAAAAAAAAAAAAGGGTGGAAGATGAGCCTTCCACATCATCCACTTAAAGTGCACTTTTTTTTTTTTTTTGTGTGTTTTGTCACTTTGAAATGTGTTTATTTATTTGTAAAAAGTTTATTTATGTTGTTTGCATATGCTTGCGGTTAAGTATTTGTTGAGATACAGTAAAAGAAATCAAATCTCTATTGGTGCTGTGTTTTTTTTTTTCAAAGTCGGTTGGAACCTATCTACAGCGTTAAGTGGGGTATTCCTGTATGTTGATCTTGTGTTTACTTCATGATAATTAAGAGCAGTGTGATTAATTATTATGGAAATCACAGATACATTCCTATTAGCCATGTTTATATAGTACTCCCTCCATGATTTATATCTCTCCATGATTTGTATTATAAAATATGACTAGGGTTAACATATAAGTAAGTATAAATGTCACCATTTTGTTATATTTCAAATCGCATGGTGAACAGCATATACATTTAAGAACTAAGCATTTCAATTACAAAAAACCTTAATAAATAGTGGACGGAACAAGCTCTGTTAGAGACTGCAATCTTATATAAGTAAATTGATTGTACCATGCTGTTTCGTGTAAAGAAGGCAGTGTACTAATACACATTAATGTATTCAAAGTTGAAAGCCAACAGAACAATATATATCAGTATGTATTTTATATTTGTCACGTTAACTAAAATAGCACCAAAATGTTTTACTGTAAGAAAAATAACATATGGGTCACACAATCATAATTCATTTTGTAATAATATAATATAAAAAAAATCTACTGATATGATAGCATGGATTGATGAATAAGAATCATATTGTTTGTTCTGGATATTTGCATATGTGATAACGGATATCATTTATCTGTGCCTCTCTCTGCATATGCCATATTACTGTTTTTATGGTTAAGATATTCAAAAAGAAACGTATTTTTAAATTTTTGTATATTGTAATGATTTTAGTCTAGAAAGTGCTTTCTTCAGTTCCTAAATAATTTGGCAAATAATGTGCTTATTTAAAAAAAAAAAAATGTTTTAAATTGTAAATAAGGGGCTTGCACCTGTCAGCCAATGACTTGTAATATGTATTTGTCGGCCAATAAAAGCGTACATATGCTCTATATGCTTCATGTTAGTTTTAATTCATTTAAACAGGATTTTTCTTAAAGGCATATTTATTTTAAAATCTCAAAAGAAACATTAATAAACCTGAAGTTTGAAAAATGTCTTCTGTGTTTTGACAGTTGAATTGAGAGCAGACATCCCCTAAAATCCCAGGCTAAATTGGCATAAAAAGCATAACTTGTTTTGGCCAATCAGAGGCAGCTGCAATATTGTAGTAAAGCAAGGGGATCCTGTCTCTGTAGCAAAGCATCATGGGATTTGTAGTCTGACACATATCCATATAAGAAGGTGCTGTGTATTTTCATATAAGAACATTTCCCTGCAGCAGATTCCAACTCTCAGCAGCTCATTTCAACTCTCACATTCATTCTGTAATTTATTTCACCTCAGTACTTTCAGCACATTCTCACAATTTCTGCAACTCATTCCACCTGAATCCTTGCAGCACATACCATCCCTGAGTCCCTGCAGCAAAAAGTAAGATAGAGTTCACATACAAAATACAGTCATACTGCTATACCATCACTGGCTGCAGTGTGGGTTTAGTGGACCTTCTATCACTCCTGCTTACTTCTACGTATTAACTACTGCTACAGATTTCTTTCAGTTGAATTGCTGATTGTGTTTGCCAGAGGTACCGTAACCCTAGCTTAGGTAGCTCTCAGCTCTGCAGAGTCTCTCTCTCTCCCTCTGCAGCAAAAAATACCATATAGTTTACATCAAAAATACAATCATATACCAAACACTGGCTGCAGTGTGGGTTCAGCCTTGGTTACTTCTCTGTACCCTCTAACACCCCTGCTGGAAGGCAATTCTATAGATCAAATACTGCTGCTGTTTTTTTTTTCCATTTGAATTGCTGAGGTTGGGAGGGCTGATTGTGTTTGGCAGCGATAACGAACCCCCAGTTGAGGTAGCTCTCAGTTTTTCAGATTTTCTCTCTCTCACTGCGGCAGATAATAAAATAGAGTTTGCATATAAAATACATGTATACCGCTATAACAAATATAGGCTGCAGTGTGGGTTCAGCCTTGGTAACTTCTCTGCACCTTCTCTTCCACCCCTGCTGGATGGTAATTCTATGTATCAACTGCTGCAGCAGGTATTTTTCATTTGAATTACTGATAGTGGATGGGTCTGTCTTTCTCTCACTGCGTAAAAGATAACATAGAGTTTACATAAAAAATACAATCATACTGCTATACCAACTACTGCTGCAAGTTTTTTCAATTAGAATTGCTGATGGTAAGAGGGGCTGATTGTGTTTGGCAGAGCTAACGAACCCCAAGCTGAGGGAAGGTTTACATATAAAATACAACGATACTGATATACTAAACACTAGCTACAGTGTGGGTTCAGCCTTGGGTACTTTTCTGCACCTTCTTATATCTCTCTCCACTCCCTCTCCCCTCACCGACCGCAGCATTTATGCTGTAAAGCCTCCCAAGCATGTAATTGGATACAGATTGAACTGCACAGCTGTTTAGTGAGTAACAAACTGGTTAAAATCCATACTTGAATGCTGTGTTTCTATAGGCTAGGACAGGTTTTTAACATAAGCAGATATGGGGGTATCGAGATCCGGATTTTAGTTTGCTGCAAATAAATCTGTAATAATATTGAACTTTTCAATGTAATACATATTTTTCTATTAATAGGTGGCTGTTAGATCAGAAACACTTAAAACCAGGAAAACTTACATATGCCTTTAATATTTTTATGTAAGACATAACTTTGGTAATTGTATTTTATTACTCATAACAGTACTCGTTAAAATTTATATAGTGCTGCAATCGTCGATATATGCTATATAATGTTACCAATTAGTAACACCTGTATATATAATTTGTTACTCAAGCTCTTGGCAGAGTGGCTTCCTATTGATCTTTTGTGCCCTAACTTTTTCTTGTCTGCAACAATCCCTGGAAGTTTTCTAGGCCCCAACCATTCTATCTTAAGCCTGCCTAAACAGAGGTGGAACTACCATGACTCTTCTCTGGGGGGAGGCACTGGGATATCCAGTTGATTTTTCTTTCTATTTTAGTCTGTGTTGTCATTTATCCATTTTGCACCAGTTCCCATGAACCATTTATTAAAATATGTCAGGGATACCCACTAGGCATGTAGGGCCCATAGAGACCCCTGGGGATCAGCCCTAGACCCAGGAGGCCCAGGCAGATCCTGGATATCCACACTAGGACTCCCCGGAATCCCAACTAGGCCTATGAGGCCCAGGGGATTCAGGGATAACTCGAGCAAGGCCCATGGGGGCTTATTAACCAATTAGAATGTACAGATTTCAATCCATGTTTTCTGATTGGTTAACAAATTTGATGAGCTATATTGGCCCAGCGGGGTTTAAAAACATTTTATTGGCAGTAGTTCATTCAAAAGTGCCTGACCCATTGTACGTAACACAATTTTTTAGTGTGCCATTTGCCTCTTAACTAGGAACTCCTAATTACTGTCCTTGAATATCTTTTTCACACTGTTGTAAAGTGTGAAGGACAGTGACCTGTAGTTGCCTGTTTGCTGCAGAGCACCAGTTACTAGCCACAGCCACATTAATAATACAATAACCAAAAAACAAATAATTATTGCGGTGGTTTAATTGATCCAACCTCAAGGTCAATCTTGTTCATTTTCAACATAATGTTCCCATAATTTTCAATGTTCTCATATATTCCTAAAGGTTTATTATGAAAAGCATATGCCCTTTCTAGATCTTTACTTCATTCAATTACTGTCTTAATCATAAACCATTTTTGTAGAGGAATTTCTTTCCATTTTTAAACAACAGGTAATTTATCCAAAATTTTACTGTAACTAGGAACTTATATAAAATTATACTGTAACTAGGAACTTGCCCCTCAAAAATGAAGGGAATAAAATTGTAAGACTGGCAATGCTGTTTGCCACAAAATATGAGGCTTTTGCTCCTCTGAGCCCCTTTTGTCGCTCATTGCGAGCCTCTCCCCTGTGTACTTCAACTTACCTGCTTTGCACTGATCACCTTCGGCGCTCATCGAAAGCCCCTCGCTGAGCACCTGGTCTATCAATGAGCGCCTTTGGCTGATGCTAAAGGGGGCTTTTGATCTGGGCCATTTGGGTGATTTCTGTTACCATTATGATTTAAAAAGGAGCCAAACAACTATGTGATAATAAATGGCTTCATATGATCACTATCCTTCAATAAAATACAATTTTTTTGCATGATTATATTTTCAAAATAAATGCCAAAATTTCCCTATTTCTGCCAGGGTATGCAAACTTTTGAGCACAACTGTATGTGCCTATCTGTTGCCTCCTCAGTTTTAGATATACAAGCTGTATCCCATCCAGTTGAATCTACTGTTGTAGCCACTATCCAGAACTGTTTGCCCAATTCACTGCACCATCTCCATTACTAGCGGTGTAATACAGGAGGGTGATAGATTCAAGATGACAGGGCTGAAGCAAGTGGAGGTGGCTGTGTGTTGCACTATAGATTGTCGTTGTGAGTGATTTAATGCTGTAGAGTATGCATTTGTACATATTACGGCTAAAAATGATGAGTTTATTTAAACAGATGCATTTTTTGTGATTTTTTTAAAGGTTTTGAAGCAGAAAGAGTCTAGTGGAGTAAGGCAAGGAGTTCCATAAATTAGGAGCAGCACAAGAAAAGTCCTGAAGGCAGAAGTGAGAGGAGAAAAGGAGAAGATCCATTAGCAGAGAGATGAGAGCACTCAGGGGAGTATTTCAAGACAACAGCAGAGATGTAAGGAGGGCTTTATTCCTTTAGTGTCATGATTTAAATTTTAGTTTTGGAAGCCAATGGAGTGACTGACAGACAGGTGCTGCAGACACTGAGCTTTCAGCATGGTAGATGAATCTAGTGGATGCAGTCACTATGTATTGAATGCCTTCGATAGACTCATATTTAATTCATATTTATAAAATGCTAATATTGATGACTATAAAATTTCACTTCTAAAAATAATAAAAAGATGTATAGAAAAAGTATATAAAACACATAGCCAACTCCGCTCTAAATCCCTTCAAGTCAGTCCCAGGCCTTTAGTGCATTTATGAAGGGGATATATATATTAGTGAATTCCCCGTCAAAAAATGACGGCAACAAAATTGTAAGCCGGCCAATGCTGTTTGCCACACAATATGAAGCTTTTGCTCTCTGAGCAACCTTTGGCGCTCTTTGCAAACCTTTCCTCCTGCCTACTGTACTGGCCACTCATTGTGCAGGGTTCATTAACCTGCAAGTTCTTGGGAATGCCATGTGTCTCTTTCCAGCATCTCCCCCCTTTCCCTTCCCTGTGTGTTTCTCCTCTATGTGTCTGCTGAATGTTTGTGTGGCGAGCGCTGACTGTGTTTGTTTTATTTTCAAAGTCCCATGTGCCTGGCGTTGTTGGTGTAAGTGTTAGTGTCTTTGGCGTCATGTATTTTCTAAGTCCCGAGTACCTGGCTTTGCTCAGCCTTGTTTCATCCAGTTTCAGATGTTTTTACGTTTTTCGTCCGCCATTTTTTTTCTTGCTTAGCTGATTTTCGAGTGACGAAACATGGCAATTAAGGCTTAAAATCGCTTGCAACCTCACTCCCAGGCTTCCTGGCTCTCCCTCTGTGCTGTGTGTGACTGTGTTTTAATTTTTTTTATTATTATTTATCGTCTTTTATGATTTCTGCGGTTCGGCCGTTAAATTTGTATTTCTGCAAGGTCGGATTTTTATGGCCCCGAGATTCCGAGATCTGAATTTTTTTCTAAGTCTCGTGTTCCTCAACTGCTTGCAGCCTAAGTAAGACCTGCGTTCCTCGCGGGACTTAGGCTGCAAGCCCTAAGTCCCGCATGCCTCAACTGCTTGCTCATTTCAGCCTAAGTCCAGCGTGATTCAATGCCTCAACTGCTCACCTTGCATCGGGTGCCGCCTAAGCCCTGAGAGTTCGGAAGGCTTCAATGCCTCAACGGCTCGCCTCGCTTTGCGAGGCTCGCAAGTGTGACGACAAATCGCAGTTTGACAATTATAATATGTGATATATATACGTATTGGGGGCAGCATTCAAAATAACAGTTTCTGCCCCTGCTTCTTGTTCTGGGAGTAGAGTTGAACTATTCCCCCAGATTTTTGGGGGCTTCTACTCCCATGTATACAATGTCCCTTTGAAGTTTATGGGTGAGATTATAACTGCTTACATTCATTATTTGTTTCTTTTGTTTCTTTTAATGCATTATTTCCTTTGTTTTAGATACTTTCTGAGTTTGTGGAGAAAGGATATAGTACCGCATAGTCATTTGAATGAACCTCTTCAAAGAATTTGATTTTGTCAGCAAGAATGTTTAGTCTATTGCAATCACTTCTCTTTAGTTACTGAAGTGTTTGAACACAAGCTGCAGCATTTTCAGGTAAAAGTACAATTCTTTAGTATGTAAAACAAGGTGTTCTACAAACATGACTCACCCACAACTCAATGTATGAATCATTACTATGAGATTAATAATCACTGTGCATAGTAACCAATACATAACAAATATGTGAAGTTGGGCTTGTATCCAGTTTATCCAATATGAAACCACCCACTTTCTCTATGCTACTGAAACAATTAAAGAACCACTGCACAATGACAAAAATAATATGTTTGAAAGCTTTGAGTCTAACTAATACCATAATTAAGTAGGAAAAAGCCATACAGCTATTTTTTAATTAGAAAAAATAAATGCATTTTGATGCCTGGATTGATTCCTATATTCATATACATAGTATTCAAAAATTAAGATTTTCCAAAAACATATTTTATACAGATGCTAATATTGTTAGACTTGTACATACTTAACAAACTAGTGTCTTTTTTCTTGAGATACAGTGTCATCTAAAGCCAAGATCAGTGACCTTTAAGCTGCATTGGAAAGTCATTTTGCCAACACATTGTGTAATTAGGGGAATTTATTTATTTTACAGAAAGAATGTTGACAGCCAAAAACATTATGGTTTCACAGCAAACACATATTTCTCTCATCCGATCAGGAGCCATTACATAAATTCTGGCATATTTATTATATTGATACCAACAAGATTATTCTTATACTTTTTCAATAAAAGGTTCTTTAGTCCTCTCTCTAATACAGTAACATTTTCAGTTTTACTCTCTACCCTCTGCTGTATTCCCTGATGTTAATATATTGAGGATGAGCCAGAAACTAGTCACTCATACTCAGTCACACACAGTACACTTGTCAGGGCAGAAACCATGTGTGTTCAAGTGTGTGCCTGAGATTATGAGTCAAACTGTGTGTGTGAGTGAAAGTGTATGCAGGGCAGGCATATGTGGGCATGAGAATATACAAGTTCATATGTGTGAATGCATGTGCACAAGTGTTCGTGTTGGTATGAGAGTGTGCATGTATACAAATTAATAAATAAAACAGTTGATGTATGTGAGAGGGAGAGTGCATTAACATGTTCATGTACATGAGAGCTTGAATGACAACGTGTAGATGCATAGATGAGGGTGTGTGCAATGGTTTGCATGTGTGCACATTTGAAAGAGCATAAATACATGATGACATATATAATTGTTTAGGTGTGTGACTAATGTGGTCATGAATGAGAACTGTGCATGAGTATGATACAGTGTGCATGGTAGTTTGAGTCTATGAGAGATTAAAAAGGGATAGAGGCAGCTGGGGTGACGGTGAGTTAAACTTAAGGATAGAGAACCTCAAATATGTTATATATCTTAGAACTAGGGCTTCTCTGACAGTTTCTCCCTAATCCCTTACTCTCGGTAGCTCATACAGATTACGGGGCAGTGTAGTTTTCTGCCACTGTTTGAAGACACACTCTTATTGTTTTTTTCCACTGTTGCATTGTAGTCTCGGAAAACTTCACATTTGTTAAGTATGTAACAAACAAACAATATTAGAAGCTATGTAAAGCCATGTATAGTGGGATAATGGTACGAGAACAAATTGACGATATGTGTGCAATTATGCCTGATCACTGATGCACATGAACTTCAAGAATAATGTCAATTACCTGCAATTTAACTTTTTTATGAAAGAAGATGGGAAACAATATGTAATGGGAAGATAATGAGAAAGGAGTGAGAAACAGAGTGAGTGCCAACCCCCTTTGGTAAACACCAAGAGAGCTCCTCTTGTTTCAGAACTGGATAGCATCACCAGATCATCATCTGAATACTTAACTATGGAGTGAGTGAATTGGTCAGGGTCTATCGTCAGGTGAAGGTATATCTTTGAGACAATGAATGCCTGTATAATGAATCCCACCAGTGGTCCCATATCTTGTGGAAGATCAGTATAGTGTCTATTAGTATGTGGCAGAATTTTTCATTGAACATAATATGGTTTATTTTACAGATACTTGTGGGTGTGGAATAGATCTTTAGGAAAGTTTTGAGCTACATAGAAACATAGATTTGACATCAGATAAGGACCAAGCTGGCCACTCTAAGCTGCAGATCATATCTAGCTAAAAGGTTGGCTTAATTAAGCCTTATGATGGCTTCATGCTAATCCCAGCAATCAATAGTTTAGTGAATTTCAGAAGAGGTTGACCCTAAGAATTGGTCCATTGTTCTTTGTCTTATTCCATTTTCATACCTGATTCCCAACATATGTAAACCATGTCTCTTTGATGGGTGATGCATATTGGAGGAATTTTTAATCTTATAGAAGCTGAAGTCTTCCTGAGAAGATTTAATAATGTGATAGAGGTGCCTATTCCCATTGATATAATCATGTTAATCTGGGGGTCTAGCTGAAGACAACATTTATTTTAATTAGTGTGCTTATATCAAGTCCTCTGCAAATAGGCAGCATGTGTGATCCACCCCCACCCAATCCATGTCCCTGAGATATCATATGGTTTCTAATATGTTGGACTAATGGTTCCATTGGTAGAGGAAAATGTGGTGATGATGAATACTCCTGTCTCATGCCACAAGCTATATTATGGGGAGTGCTGGATGAACAGGAATTTGACAGTTGCAACTGGTGTGTGATAATACACACTGGTTATGTTAACAAAAGTGCAAGCTATTCCAAAGTTTCTATGAAAGTGTGGCCATTCATCAGAGTATTTCAAGGATCAGAATGCAGGCTGGGAAATAGACATTTTGATGTTTGAAACATTGCCCATGGCTTGGGGGCAATGCATATTGAAAATGCAATGCTGCTTATGTATTCGAACTTTGCATGCAGCTTACACATTTTCCCTAAATGATAATGCATTTAAACCATTGGTGGACAACTGGCTGTGTGGGAACCATTCTTACACTGTCTATAATTTGATTTCCCTTTAATTAACCTCTCTTACAATATTTGCCAAACACATAACAGAAAAAGTTTACAGAACTTTTGCCCATGTGTGGTCCACATATATTGCGCTACTGGTGTAAAAAGTTACCCATACTTATTTTAAACTATTCAACTTCTCTATCCTAGTTAAGCAATATCGTCACAGTTCTCTTCTTTCAGCACTAGAGAGCAGTGTAAATCAATGCATGAACCCAGTTACAGTCCACATGGATGTTGTAAATGCTTGCAGTATATGCCTTTATGTTTAACCTTCTTTATCTGAACAACTGTTCAACCCTGCTCCATCACATATATCTTAATGACAACTTAATTTCAGATCTGACAAGTGTATTATTTCTCCTCCTGCTTGTGTGCTTTATAGAGTTTTTCTTCCACTGTGATAACAAAGGGTCTATCTAAACAGTGTCCATATATCCAGAATTAATGACATATGACGTACAAATCTTGCAAAATTAAGATCTAGACCGAAGCTGCCCAAGTCCCTTCATTATTCAAAACATAATAAAATTGTAATTATGCCAGTGTTGGGGAAATGTACTCTGGGACACACACGTCTCACTTCAAATGCAAACGTGTTTTTTTTTTAACCCCACAGTACATATCATTATTATTATCCTTTAATTGTAAAGCGCCAACATATTTGACAGTGCTCCATTTTATCTCCAAACAAATGTTATCCCCAAGTTCCTCTCACTGATCTTTTTAACCTTTTTGGCAAACAAAAGTATTACATTTTAAATTGCAGCCATTTTGATGACAGACACTACAGATCATATGTATTGTTTTGCAACAAATGAGTTAATCATGTCCCAAATTACTGTTCTCTTCATCCATAAGGTATTTCCTGTGGCTGATTGTGTCAGGGAAAGTAGCAAAACCACATGCTTGAGCAATGACAAAACATATTAGGTAATCAGACCTCCATGTTGAAACAAGACTGTGTCAGCCAGGCACAGCCCAGATGGAGATTAGACACTGTACACACGAAGCAGCCAGCTCAATAACCAACCAGGAGCTGTATGCCTGATTATCATCCCCTGCTCCCCCCTGACAGTCAGTGCATGAGCACAGGATGGGAGGGTCATATTAGTGACTTCAAACTCAAAAACTGGAGGTGCAGCCAATCACATGTGCCAGGCATCCAAAAATAGTCCCATGACGGCTTTATGAAGGAGCTTTGTTTGAACATGGCTGTGCAAGATGGGGTCATGCTGTAACATTTATCACTAGTCATATTGTTTCTGGTCCTATCCTGTTTTATGTGTGCCACTGTTTGCGATTCTGGTTGCACAATCAAAAAATTGTTGAAATTCAGAGTACCCATCAAAACAATTGTTTTAGTCAGCAATAAAATACTGAATAAAGTTATAGAATGGTAGCCAAACTTTTGCATCCTTTATTTTTATTTATTTGTAAAATTCGCCAAGCTCCAACCATATTTGAAAAAGTGAAATCAAATATTTTTTTTTTTTTACCAATACACAAATATTTATAATACTGCCAGATGAAGGGCTATTCTACAATTTGGAAGCTTAATATAGAATAAATATTAAATGTAAGGAAGAAGCATAAGTCCAAAGAAATGTGTGTTAAATCTTCTTATTGACTACCCTGTCATAATAATTAAGCCCCACAAATGTAGTTACATTTATTAAGCCTTAGATATAATAAGAACAGTTGATTTCTGTTTGCCTTCCCTTGGATCACTTAACAATTAATCTACATATTGCAGATCAGAGGAGATCTAAAAAAAAGGTTGGATATTAATTATAGTGTGATAATTTACATAGAAATTGTTATTTAAGTATAAAGTCATCTGGTTAAAAAAAAAAAAATATATATATATATATATATATATATATATATATATATATATATTTATAGATAGGCAGACAGATAGATAGGTAGAAAGATAGATATAGATAGATAGATAGGTAGATAGGTAGATAGATAGAGATAGATAGACAGACATATAGGTAGACAGATAGATAGATAGATAGATAGTATTTTAATAATATAACTAACATATTAAATGTACAGTATATATGTGTTTTTGTAAAACAAGAAATGTAATATCTGACCCAGAAGCTGAGCTCTACACTGTAGTCCTGAAATGAGCCTGTTACCACAATTCTGGATTATTTGTAGCCAGCTGTATCAGAAAGTAGCCCGATAGGCTAAAAATAGCAAAGGATGCCAGCACTAGAACAGATTGATGTAGAGAAGGGAGGAGGCAAGCTAAGGGACTGAGTAAAGGGAAGGGTGGAGTAAAGTGACAACAAGAGAGAGGAGGGGAGGGGTAGCAAAGAAAGTGGGTGGAATAAAAAGGGCAAGGAATGACTGGCAGGAAGGGATCTGAAATAGAGGAGGGAGGAAAGGTAGAGTGAAAGATTAGAAGGAGGTATCAAAGACACAAATGGAGAGAGGGGAGGGATAGCATTGCAAGAGTGGGCTGTGATGTAGTAGGGGAGGGGTGTAAGTGAAGTGGGGAGGGAGCAAATCATCAGAGAGAAACAAGCATCTAGTTGCAGAGCTACAGGAGGGGGCAAGCTACAGGAGCTCCATGCATTCACACTGATACATATTGTATATAGTGAGGCACCAAATACAGGAGCACTGCAAATCACCATAGAACTAGGAAGAGGTGCTGAGACTGGAAATAATGTAATATCACACAATGAGCTGCACTTGTTAGGCATCAGACCCATGTGCAGCTTTGGCATCTGTCGGGGATAGAACAAGAACAAGTAGCTCCTGGAATCGGAAGAAAAGGGACTTTTTATTGATTTGTGGAAGGATATACTGATAAAGTAATTGTATGGAGAGGGTATCCTGTGGATGTGGAAAGTGACCCAGAAAGGAGCAGTGGAGCTGTCAGGAAGGAGGCTGAGGAAGTGTCACTAGCCATGGATTGCAGCCTGCTGAGGAGCCTCATCAACAGATATGTAAGTGAGGTGCATCTTATTGCTAATACTCCTGACCTTATAACCTGCAATGTGTACATATAATCACTGCTGGAGTGTTATCTGTGCTACAAAGCTATTAATGGCATACTGATTAGATATGGAATGAGAACTATCTTCCATGCATATCCCCAGTGTACTTTCATATTTTAAAAAAACATGCATTTTAATTTGCAATAATGTTATTATGCACATGAAAATGTACTCATTAACTAACACTCCATAGTGGTAACTTGTCCATACATACCAATACAACACATGTTGCTCACTTTGCCACCAGTTGCATTTTCTGCCTCAAGTCTATAGACATTGCAGGCAGTTCTGTATTTTACACTCACCTGCTAAAACTTGCCAGAGAGAGGGAGGACAGAACAGAAACTTTGAAATATTTGAATGATTCAGCAAAGTACTACAGGAGAACATATTTCAGAGACATGCTAGAATAAGAGGTCACACTTTGCTATTTGAGAGTGAATTAGAAGCAATGAGACAACTCATTACTGCACTAAATATGTGTGGGTACAAGAGATAGACTTTCAGCAGACTGCTATCCTAGTAAGGAGTTTAAACATTCTTGGGAAAGGTATTTGGTTATGCAAATTTAGGAAAAGTTCAAGAACCATAAGTAGGGTTATAAAATGGATAGACTTAGGAGATCTATTTTTTTTAAATTGTCAAAAGTATTTTGTTATGCATTTATGTTTGGGGATTTCTTTGCTGATTCAGAACACTTTTATGTAGGTATATGATTTATATGATTTATTCATCATTAGATTGATTCATCATTAGATTGGCACTACCTACCTACACATTGCTTCCTCATCTTCATAACTCATATCAGTCAATTCTTATTTATAAATGTGTTCAAGAGTATTGATTGGCCCCGGGATATTGATACTATCATTATTTTATCAACCACAGCTTCTGAAACATGTAAGCTCAAAATGACATACTGTGGATGATTCACTAAGATTTGTAAAGGCTATGAAGGGGTTCATAGGTTGCCAGGGTGTTTTCCATAGGAAAGTGAACAGAAAATAGCTCTGCAGCCTCTGAGGATTTAAGTGTCTCATTTCTGTAAATGTATTTGAGGAAATGAAAATAATTATTTACCTAACAAAAATCCACCAACCAATACTTGGTGTGTGAGTGTGGTTGTTTCTTAACTACGAGAAAGAAATATAATTTATTTTAAAATGTATCTTAAAAACTACTTTTTAGCATCTTTATCTGAAATATTTTGATGCCATGATTTATCTTGTTACAGAATTTAAAATACTACCTCAAATGATTGCACTTTGTATACTAAACATGCTGCTGTTTATTTATGTAATACAAAGTGTCAGAATATTCTGAATACTTGCCCAAATCCTGATATGTCCAATGGAAGATGCAAAACCACAAAACAAGTTATTTAACACACACCTGCAAAGAAATGTTCATTTATATATATTAATATTTATTATATATATTCATTTTAAATCTGACAATTAAATATATTTATGGTTAACTGACAGCTACTGTATTATACATAGATGTGTGGGTATGGGTATTCATAACTTTCTGAACTTCACTCGTTTTTTAATTAATATTTAATTATTTTGAAGGTCACATTCTTCTTTATTATTCGTGATTTGATCATGTACTTTCCAAAACTCATTCATGTCTTCAGATCATTCCTGTTAACAAAGGACTTTTGTTTTTGTGGGAGTTTTTTTTACCATTCCTGAGTTATTTCAAATGACTGCTCACAAGATTATGAACCCCATGACTTGAATTATGGTTAAGAATAATTGCCTACATTCTTTCACTTACCAGTTCCAAATTCAGTTCATCCATGTTGCATTCATTTAATTGCCTCATGGAACCTCATTCTAATTACTCACTATACTCTTATCATAATGACAATATCTGTAAATCTCATAAATCGCAAGTAAGTTAATTGTAAGATAAACCTAGTTACATATTCTAGACATTAGCAGCCTTATTAAATTGCAATTTGGCCAATTGAATAGGGCTCTTTATAAGCACAGAGCATATTATTTTTACAGAAGTTTTTAGTTAGTGAAGACCTTGCTTTTGGATAGAAGTTCACTAACTAAAAACTTCTGTAAAAAATATGCTCTGTGCTTATATAGAGCCCTATTCAATTGGCCGAATCACAATTTAATAAGGCTGTAGATATATATATATATATATATATATATATGAAAAACAAAATGAAAGAATTTAAATATTTAATATTCAAACATAAAATAAATATAAATGATCATATCCAATTAGAAAAAAATAAAAAGTTCAATTATTAAGTAGTGCAAAACTATAAAATGCATGATCTCTCACAGAAAATATAAATTAAAATATGTATAGCACTTGGGCATTTTCTATATGAAGTTAGGTCACTGTGCTGCAAACTGTGTATTCTAGAAAAGGATCATTTTAATTGTCAATAATCATCTTAAATTGTGGATGTATTGTTCTATAGGTAATGACAACTCTTTTAGATGAGTGTTATTTAAAAAAAATAAAAATCTTACAATCAGCTTGCATTAAAGGTTGCAATTTTTGAATATCAAACAGTGCAGATCCACCCACTAGGGACAGAGGGAATGCCATTCTAATTAAATTAAACTTATTTATACACATTAACCATATAAACTGTCTCTAGGACACAAAAGAGACTACATTTTTAGATTAAAACCAAACATTTTACCATGTCTATACATTCAAACCTAAAAGAAAAAGTGAAAACCACAAATGCAGTATAATATTGTGCTACTGAGGGCCTCATTCTATTATCGGCCGTAAATCGGCCGTAAGGCTGCGATTCCTTGCGAGGGTTCAGTTAACTCGCGATTCTATTATACGGCCCCGCAAGGATCTCCTTTTACGGCCGGCCGCATATCTTGGAACCGGCCGTAAACTGTGAAATATAAAAACGCAAAAATAAATTCAAGCCTGCACTGTACAGCTCTGTAAATGCTAGGGATCATATTGGGGGACATGAGGATTAAAAGGAACCCACTCTCAAGCTTGCACATCTGCCCAAACCCGAGTTCAAATTAACTGTTTATTTGCCGGCTGCGGCGTGGGCGTGTCTGAGGTGCTCCAAGCACTCTGGACTTTTTTCATGTATATTTTACGGATATTAAAAATGAAATATTTTACGGATTTGAGTACAGGATAATTATGTGCTATTTATTCTAACACCTAAAATCCCTTTATAGTCTTCTCAAAGTGCAGGATGGCTTTATTTGAGCTATTTTATGTGCTTAATTGGTGCTAGCGAGACCTTTTTCCTGCAAGTAACTGCGGCTCGTTTTTAGCCTTGCAGAGAGGTTTCCCGGAGCAATTGAATTGCAAATCTCTTGCGGCCGTTTTAGATCAAAGGCTTTCCTCCGGCGCGATCGGCCGCAAGAGATAGCAAGGCACCGGCCGCAAGCCTGCCGGAGCCTACGGCCGTAAGGGAATAGAATAGCAGAATAGCTTGCGGCCGGTCCTTGCGGCCCCGCAGCGGCTGCGGCCGATAATAGAATGAGGCCCTGAGTGATTAAACAATTATTAGTTGTTACTTTCATTACCCTCATGCATTTACTAGTCACCACATTACAGAATACACATCCAATCCAATCACAGACTGCTAAGAGAGTTACATATAATAGATGGTGATTCTCTCAGCAGTCTGTGATTGGACATCATCTTTATAATCAAGCAATGATTAACAAATTACTCCCTGGGGCTCCAAATGTATTTTGTTCAGTCTAAGGCCATAGGAAAATGAAAGACTGATCATGCTCAGAACCAGGGTTGTTTGGTTGGCAGACCAGAATGGTTTGACTGTCAAGTACAGTTTCAATGTACATCATATATGTAACCTTTTTTGTGTCACTTAATTGGACAGCTAGCTGTGAGTATTTGTGGCAAACCTTTAATACAATATTCCCAATATACACAAACAAATTCACACTAATATTTGTGTGATTGCAAACTTTCATCTTACTTATTGCTACTCTACTTGGACTCTTTTAACGTCTTTGCCATATTGTCTAATGTCTGTTAATGTTCATGACTCATACAATCTTTCATAGGATCTTCATAAACCCAACAATGCTATCTGAGTTCTATACATGTCCGTGTAGTGTGGATTGAGAGTTCAGAAACATTGGGAGTTTCGGCAGGAGAACGTGCCTTTATTTTAATGTTAACTTGACTGATTTCTTTATTTGAGTAAAAGCTTATGTACTACTATAGAGTTACCAACCAAACACAGGCAGAATTCTGCACCAGTGTTTAGACAATACGCATAGTGGTTATTTTAGAATACCTTGCAAAGTTGGTTTTGGAGGGTGAGGTGTATGTAACAATACATCTGTTCTGTTGTGCCTTTGGAACAACACAAGCACAATAGTAATATGTTAAATGGCTCTTTGGTAATATTTAAGCTGCGGTTGCTTCATATTACAATGTACCACACATTTTACATAGGAGCTGAGCTTAGTGTAATATTTTGTCATTATTGGGTAATCAATTCACCTCAAATGCAGTGACTATTTGAACATACAGTGTATATATGTCCTGTTTGGACTTTCTAGAAATGGAAAATATTATATTGATGTCATGTAACTCTCGCTTCTGAGTAAAGGCTGACACATTTTAAAGAGATATTGTAAAAGTAAAATTTCTAGGATTTATAAATAATCTAACTCCTACTTCTGGAGAGTTACTAGTCAAATGTACTCTTAACTGGATCAGAATCTCTATAGACCCTGTTTGGGCTTCAAAAGCATTGACAGAATCCCAGGTCTGGAAGAGGTCCTGGAAGAAGTGTTTCCCTCGAAAAGTGCGCAACGACCAGTCCAGGTCGCACACTGATGACATCAGCGGCGTGCTGTACACAAGGGGAAGTCTGGATGTCTATTAAGATACGTGTATACTTGGAGATTTCTCTTTAGATATGATCCAGCAGCCTGTTATAGTTACATTAATAGATACAGCACAACATATTTAGTGTATAGAGTGAGAGCTATAGAACTATATTATTTATAGCTTATTTCATTTAGAGATACTTTTTTACCAGGATTATAATTTTAAGACCTATATTATTAGATACTTTTGCCTGATTAGGATAGCTGTTATCTATTAGGGAGGACATTTTATTTGTGTCTTGGCACACGTAATTACATATAGCACTTTCTTAGTTTAGTAGAGGGATATATTAGTATAGTTTAGTTTTTGTTACAGTTTATGGGGGTAAGTGGTGGATCTCCAGTTCTACCACTTAGAACAGGGATAGTTTCTATAGGCAGGTGTAAGCACAAAGGAGTAAGTGGTAGGCTCTGCTACCACCATAACAAATAAGGGATGTTTAGATAGTTGTTTTGCACTAGCACTTTAATATATATAGTTCTTGTGTGTTTTTTCCTGTGCCGACTGTGTTTGGTCCTGAGACTAAGGAGTATTAATTTTCCTTGGTGAAAAAGTCTGCAATATTTGATTATAATTCATCAGTGTGTGATCTGCAATTTATTTTTTACTATTTTAATTGTTGTTGTTTAATTTTATTCAATAAACTTTTTATTTTAATTACATGCTTCGTCTCTGCAATTTTGCCATGATATTATAATTTACATCCTAGAAGAGGTACTTTAAATGTGTATTCAGTTTTCACTTTCCTTAAAGAATGGTTCTTAATAGTATTTACTATATATAGATAAAACTAATTTGATTTCATGGATTGAATAGATGATTGTTTGTGTACCAAATTTCTTTTGTATCAAAATGAAGTAAAGTTTTTTAAATGTCGGCCTCCCTTTAACAACTTTATAAAATAGTACATGTAATAAACCAGTGGTTTCCAAACAGGTCCTCAAGGCACCCCAGACAGGTCAGGTATTCAATTTAACATGTGAATACAGGTGAGGCAATTGGTATTCAACAGGAGCCTCTGATTTTTTTACCTGTATTCATACAGTTAAATCTAAAATCTGGCCTGTCTGGGGTGCTTTGAGGACCGGATTGGAAACTACAGCTATAAACAATGACTCTCTATGTGAACTACAAATGAAAATTTGTTCCAAATATTGTTGTTGTTCAGACATTCAGTCAGATCTGGCTTTCCGTGACCCTATGGACAGCAGCATGCCAGGCACATCTATCATTATGTCTCTGGTTTAGCTTATACATAGAGTTTTCTTGGCAAAGAAACTGGTGTCGGTTGCCAGCTTTTTCTCTAGAGGACCACAGTTTGTCTGACCACTCTGCGAAGACTTGCCCATCTGGGGTGACCCTGCATGGTATAGATCACAACTTGATTTAAGTACACAAGCCCATTCACCATAACAAGGTAGCCATCCAGAAGGGAGTTCCAAATATACTGTGTATAAAAAGAACAACATTTTTATATACTGGAAACAAGACTTGAGGTGCTTGAGAAGACATCCTTGAACAGAAGACACAGAACAGCTATTGCAGCGTGAAATTTTTTACTTGAATTTATTTTGCAGACTATCTTTTTAGTACCATATAGATGAAAAAAATAATTTATACCACAGGGAAAGAGAAAATGATTATCAGTGTTATTAAAAATTATAATGTAAAACTCACTTATATAGCATCATTAGGGAAATGTGTCTGATATATGTACAGCAGATAAGCATCCATGCCATGTTAGCATTATATTTCCATGGTAAAATAGTACTATTATATTACACTTGAAAATAGAGCATTTTAGTGAGTGTAAAACAGATAGAATGGTTGGTATGGTTTGCAATGAGTTTTCCTAGCCTCTCACCTTACTACATCGAGCTATATATTTTTATAATCCATCTTCTAATTATTGCCAGAATGTTTACAGGAGTGAGTAAGGGTTTCAAAATCCTTCTAATTTTAAATAATGTATTTTGAATCAGTGACCTTCTTATAGATAGATAGGGTAATCAGACTAGATGAACATGTTAATTTTATTTATCAGTTTAATTACAATCAAGCTATTTTATCGATATGTTAAGGGTGAATTGTATGTTAACCATATATTTATTATTTGTTTTATTGCAATTTTATATTATATGCAGCTTATTCCTATATAGTTTCACCTCTTGACTTCTATTGAATAGGAATGTAGCAGCGTATAACAAATATCATTTGATATTCATATTCACAACTTGTTTGTGAACTTCATAGCTAATTTATGCATTAACAATCAGTATAGTGTCTATGTAAGAAAATATGTGTAAATTCCGTGAAAGCATTGCAAACCTAATTTGAATAATTTTAATAAAACTTGAATATACCAGTGAAGTTATGAATGAAGAGCCAAGATTAGCCATGGTCATAGCAGTGTTTCGTAGACATTTTTGCATATGTATGTTAAGTAAGCAAAACTGTTAGGTGGCAGAAGTAACGTTTTAGAAGTCCTGGCTCCCTGACCCCTGGGATTTATATCTAGCTCTAGTCAAGGCTAGTGAGCTGCAGATATATAACGGATGTATCCTCAACAGAATGGCGCTTCCACAACAATGTAAAAACTATAATTTCTTTATAATAAAGCTTTAATAATACTAATATTCATAAAATAATGACAACAATTGACCACCGTGCAAAGGCATTAATGGAAAATATCAACATTAAATGTATGCCACAATATTGTTGTTAGTTCTAGATTACCCAAAAAGCAAACTGCAATGTGGTCTTGGGTGGCAAGAGGTGCGGCAGCGGCAGACATGAGCACTTCACATATTTGTATGGCTTCTCCATTTACACTGTATCTTTCTTCACTTTTTTCTCTCACTCCCTTGCTTTTATCTATTAAAAAAAATATGCTCTTTGATATAGAGGCATTTGATCAAAATGATGCATCTTTTTATTTTCTTATCTCATTTTGCAAAAATTGAGTTTCAAATATATAAAACACCACTATTGTCTAATAAGGAGGGAAACAAGTATCATAATCTTACAGTTATGTCTCAACTCTCTGTGTCCTAAAATGATGTCACCATGTGATTGACTTTAATATAGGAAACACACTAATGTAAAAATTATGGAGCTTGAGTGTGTTACCTCCTGTTGCTCCATGTTTGAGGAGAGAAGCCGGCTGGAAATTAATATTTTTGCTGAGGTCTTAGTTACATTGCTATATTTCTGAGCATGTAATTGGACTAAATGAAAAAGTCATAGTACATGGTGAAAATTTGATGTACCACAGAGGTATTACAGGAAAAAAAATGAAATAGCAACTACCTGTCTTCTTTAACAACAATTAAAGACAAAGGACGTTTCCGTTAATGATGTAAATATGCATATTACATGTATACAAATGTATTAATAAATAAACAAAATTTTCAGTGTTAGAGCACATTGCACCAAAAACTTGGCAGCAGAAAATGTACTGTTGCAATCTGTTGTGTGTGATAATAGAGTTCAAGCATAAAGGTAATGAAAAATACATAAACAAAAGATATAAAGAACATATACAATAAATAAATGGTAAATAAACAAAAACAATCAGCAGCTGTGTACTATGCAACTTAGTAATCATTGTGAAAGTGCCCATTTCTTTTCTCCCATATAAATCTGAGGTTTAACATGTGAGCAATCTGTTTGAGGTGTCATTCTTAGTAATACTCTATACTCTCTGTTGTTCTCCTAGGCGACTGGTGTTTGTATTCCAGTCTGACACAAAGCTGCTGAATCAGATAATCTTGTTATGTTGTCTTGTACTAGATGTTTCAGCTTGTGATTCAAGGCTGTTAACCTTACAGGGTATAATGTCTGCAATCTGGAAGCAGAATAAGAATATACTACATTTTGCGATGTAACTATCACAGGTTATTTTACATTATCAGGTATTTCACACAAGGAATGTTTACCAACTAGAAGAGACCATTTCTAAATAATATTTCATTTGTTATATTCTTTATATATTTGTATGAAATGAAACCACATTCTAATGAGGAGAGCTGCTTTTACATGCTGATACAGTATTTTGATAATATAAAAAAAAAGTACAGTAGACTCTCAGTTATCCGCATCCCCGAGGATTAGTAGATGTCGGATAAATGTAGTTTCTGGTTGCTTGTCAGTTACTATCAAAAGAGGCCTACATTAATTGCTCATAGGATGCTCTGCTAAGTATATTTGTCAGTGAGGGCTGTTCTAGCAGCAGCAGCTTTCACTCCTCACTTACACACAGGTACGTTGGGCTGGAGGGTGCGGGTCTGAACCCGGGGAATGTAACACCAACACTGCACTGGCTCAGTCACTCATGCCTGTCTGCTTCCAGGTATCATTGAATTGCAGAGACGTACAGTGGGTGAACTCTAGGTGCCTGTAAGCATTTTCTGGCACGAAAACCTGGCTCCTGGCATTTGTTGAGCCTTGTAAAAAATATATATATATTTTATTTAAAGTACAGTATTTAATTTTGTTCTGGTTGATTGAGAGTCCTGGTTGCTTGAGTTCTGGTTAACTGAGAGTCTACTGTAAAAACATTTACATAATTTACATTTTATTTTAGCAGCTATAATCCGTCTTGTCTTTGACACAGTAAGTGAGCCAACTTGACTGGTTTCTATCATGTAGCACTTTCTCTGTAGTGGAGCCATTGGTTCTAGAGTGCTGAGCACATGCCAGTATAGCAGGATTTCCTTGTTGAGCGCAGAGAAATCATGAAATCCTGAACTTAGTTTAGTATTTCAGATCTGATGTAGGCTTTTCACTCACAGTTGATGTAACAGACACCTGCCAACTGCATCTGATGGATAGCACCATTCCAAACACATGTCAGTTGATCTAAGCATACTGCCCTGACATGCTGATTTGTTTTTAACACAAAGTAATGTATTTAAAGAATTTTAAATTAATTTGTGTCAGTAACACACTATACCAGCTCGCAAACACACCTTCCACTAATTGATATAATTAATACACTGAGACAACTTAATATTGAACCTGCTTTTAGTTTAAGCTTTGGTAGCACAAGGTTTTCATTTTAGAATAACTAAATACATAAAGTACTAGTAAAAAGATATATTCTGTGGTATATGTAGTCACTCTTCACTTGGCCAGTTCCACTAACATAGAAGTTTTCTCACTAGTATGTTTAAACCTGCCTATATCCTATATTGTTCAATAAAGTAAATTGACTGAAATATGAACCTAAAAAAAAAAGGTCTTGAATAATATAGGAATTACATAGTTCCCACGTCACTGGTTAGAAACTTCTCATCTTATTGCACACTGGGGTGTATTCTGTAAACCTCCACAAGGGCCAGGACGGGCACAGCGGGCCTCCAAATTTGCTATAATTAAAGCTATAGACCAGGGGTGTCCAAGTTCGGTCCTGCTGGGCCGCACACAGGCCTGAATTTGAGTATAGCCTTGCTATACCCAAAACTATAATTTCTTCAGCCATTCTAATTGACTCATCTGTGCACATAAAGTAAATCCACAAATCCAGGCCTGTGTGCGGCCCAGCAGGACCGCATTTGGACACCCCTTCTATAGACAATAGTAAGCACTTTATTAGCTATTCGTTCTTAGTACAATAGCATTTTCCTACGGTAAACTTACACTGAAGTTTTTAACTCACCTCAGCCTTTCTATTCCACCCTCTAAGGATACTGTAGTATCGGTAGCTAATGTGAGATCATTGCCAGAATTTGCTGACTATCTACTGGTGCCCTGAATATGTTGTCATTAGACTGGGCATGCTCAGACACCATGGGCCTCATTCTATTATCGGCCGTAGGAGATGCGGGGCCGCAAGGACCGGCCGCAAACTATTCGGCTATTCTATTCCCCTCCGGCCGGGGATTCCGACAGGCTTACGGCCGGCGCCTTGCTATCCCTTGCGCCGGAGGAAAGCCTTTGATCTAAAACGGCTGCAAGAGTTTCGGCCGCAAGAAAATCCTGGTTGCTATTCAATTGCTCCGAGAACCCTCTCTGCAAGGCTAAAACCGAGCCGCGGCTTACTTGCAGCAAAAAGGTCCCGCTAGCACCAATTAAACACATTATAAAGCCGAAATAAAGCCATCCTGCACTCTAAGGAGACTATAAAGTGATTGTAGGTGTTAGCAAAAATAGCACAACATTCCCCTACACTCAAATCCGTAAATAAATTATTTTTTAATTTATGTCACATATCCATATAAAAAGTCCAGAGGGCTTGGAGCACCTCAGACCCGCCCACGCTGCGGCCGGAAAATAAACAGTTAATGTAAACTCGGATTTGGGCTGATGTGCAAGCTTGAGAGGGGGTTGCTATTAATCCTCATGTCCCCCAATATGATCCCTAGCATTTACAGAGCTTTACAGTGCCGTCTTGAATTTATTTTTCCGTTTAAAGATTTCTGAGCTTACGGCCGGTTGCAAGATATACGGCCGGCCGTAAGGGGAGATCGCAGCCTTGCGGCCGTTTTACGGCCGATAATAGAATGAGGCCCCATGTATTTTAATGATCTAATTAGCTTAGTTATGCCCTTAGCTCTGAAAATGCTCAATCGTTTTTTTTTTGCACAAGGGTTACATAGAAGACAATACATTCAATGTAAACTTAGTGTGGGGAAATGCAGTTTTTTAAATATTTAATTGCCAAAGTATTTATTATTACCTATAGATTTAAATGACACTATCACTTTAAGTGCTGTAGTGGTAATTTCCCCACAGATAACACAGGCAGTGTGTCCTTCAATGAACTTCTGTTCAGGCTTCCAGTGATATGTTTTATTATTATATAAAATAAAAGCAGCCCTTCTAGACTACAACCCAATTATAACACACATTTATTATGGCTTGTTTTGATTGTAAAACACTCCATGGTTTAATGTCCAAGTTGTTTGGCTTCATTTCTCACTCAGGTCTCTGCACACAGAGCAGGTCACCTGACATTATTCTAGATAATGTATCATTCCAGTTGGTGTAATTGTCAGGGGACAGCTAGGATGAAATTTAGCCGTAGCCACAGGAAAAAAATCCAGTGACATGGGATACCCGCTATATCTGGAGCAGCAGTCGTCATGACAACAGTTGCAGGTAGAATGTGGAGAAAAGAGAGGTGTTTCTTGTCTAGGCCCTAGGGATTAGTGGTATTATTAAATATTAATAAGAAAAATGTTATTACACAAGTACAAAACATCTTTTGAAAAATATAACCAGGACAATTATAGTCGTAAACTTGACTTTGAATGCTGTGGTAACAGATAATTTTGTAACACATACTTATAATTGTAAAGTGTTTTTATATTGTTTAAAATGTATTCCCCAAATGGCAAATTCCCAATGGTATAATTAAAAATACTTCTTATGCATAATAGTGGAAAAACATCACTTTTACTTCATACTGAAGCAATGGGGATGTAGTTTACATGTCAGTATCTCCTCCATTTTAATAATTTTGTATTCTGGTAGGGTGTGAGGGAGTCAGCACTATACAAAATACATTATTTACTTTCACTTTTTACTTTTACTTTCTTTTTTTTGTCATTTCGTCATGTCCCACTCTCTGTGACCCTATGGGCCGCAGCACACTGGGCACATCTTCAGCCATTGCCCCCTGAGCTTCATCAAGCTCATGTTCATTGCTTCAATGACCTCATCTATCCATCTCCGCCTCTATCGTCCCCTTCAATCTTTCCCGCATCAGAGTCTTCTCATCATATAGCCGAAATATTTGAGCTTCAGCCTCATGATCATATCTTCTAGTGAAAAGTTTGTCTTCATTTCCTCTGGCGTGTCAGATGCGAAACCTCCAAGAACAAACATTCTGCAACACTTGTTGGAAGAACACAAGCTGCTGGCGGAAGGCATTATGGTCTGGGGAATGTTTTCTTGGCATTGTCTGGGTCCACTAATACCTCTGGAAGGTACTCGCAACCGATTAGGTTATTTATCCATCCTTGCAGATCAAGTACACATATACATGTTGACTGTCTTCCCTGGAGCAGATGGGATCTTCCAGCAGGAAAGTGCAACATGTCATACGGCCAGTATTGGAGCAGCACAATGAATACTTACTAGTATTTCCCTGGCCTCCAAATTCCCCGGACTTGAACACCATTGAGCACCGGTGGGTTCATCTCGATCACTGTGTTCTCGATAAGGGATCCTCCATTACTCACTATTCAGCAGCTGTTGGATGCACTGCAGTCTGCATGGCTCCAGATACCGTTGCCCACCTTCTAGCATCTTATTAACTAACTACTATGACGTCTAGCTGCTGGCCGTGCTGCACACAGCAGTTATTCTGGATATTATTCTGGTCATAATAATGTGACTCAACAGTGTATAATGTGCTGCACTAGCTGGTGGTACTAATTAGAACCATCTGTTCAGGTTGAGTAAGAGAGTGTTACATTTCCTATGTTATTTCTTTATTATTTATATGCTCGTTTTCACCTATTACAGAGCATGTAAAAGAATAGTGTAATGTTAAACCAAGTTTTATTCAAGGGCCATACAAGCAATAAGTAAATTACAATATCCAAGTCAATTGTTCATCAGTTTAAAACAATTAAACATCTTTACCACATTATTTAGCACATTCCATTCCCTGTAATTTAGGTGCATGTACCAAATATCTGGAGTATTTGATGAATTAAATTAATTTACATGGATCCAGGCATTCTAAAATATTTATAGGCCAGAAACATAAGACATGTGGAGTGCAATAAAACACTGGGGGAATTTACTAAGCATCTCAACCGGCTGATGTGCATCCCTTTATTACTATGCACTATTTCATGTTGGCAAAAACTGTGATCACAGCCCTTCTTATCTCAGCCACTGCAAGATAAATATAGGAAAGTGCACAGATATACAGTGAAATGCATCTCACAATTAATAAGATTTACTATGTACTAAATATAGTGACTTTTTTCTATTACTGTTTTACATACAAATACTTACAATACCAACAGTTGCAATGGGGCGCAGAAACACAATTAGACTATAGTTTAGTGAATATAGGGAGACCTGTGAATTGAGAGTACAAAATTATATTTACTGTGTATTCTAATGAAAATGTTGATCAAATATGCATTAACATTCTTTATTCATTGTGTGATTTTTTTTATAATAGAAGTTTTACTAATTATAATTGAAATCAGGTGATTTATAGGAAATATAATAAAACATTTATGAGTATTTGATGGGCATCTTTAGTACAATACAAAAAATATAAACCCGTATAAGCAGTTATCGTTATCAGAAAAGCTCTTCTCCATCATTCAGCTAGTGAAATTGGATAGATGTGAGACAGAATATAGAGATGGTGGTAAATAGAGAGACTGTGTTTGCAACTAGTGATTCACATGTAATTGGTCCCATGGTGAAATCTAAATAGACATTGAGAATTTACTAGGAAAAGGTACCTTACTGAATAATGATGAGGCTGAGATGCCTGTTTTTGCTGTATTTTTATCCTCTATGGCACACACATAGAGACTCATTAAATTCGGGGCTTGCAACTCGATCGCAGACAGCCAAATATGGCGGGCTCCAGTTCGTCTCCGATTGCGATGCTAATCGGCAAGCCCGCAAGTCAGGGCCTGATAGTGAAAATCGGAAACCATGCTATCGAAAATAGCATTTGCGAGCTTGAACATGATTGCTGATGCAAGGCCGTAACTCCTAGTTAGAAACAGCCAATGGAATTTGGGTCCGATCGTGACTTGTGGTTTAAGCCCATCTTTGAAATCCAACCTCCATTTTTCATTGAAGTCCTACGGGCTTGAATTATGAGTTATGATCGGACCCATATTCCAGAAATATTGCAATATTGATAAAGCCGTAAATATGATATTCTATTACATGCAAGTTCCATTATATGTATTAACACATTGATTGCCAGGATCAATATAACTAAGAAAATAAAAATTAAATTAAGTATTTTGTTGGGCCGATTTGTGAGCTTGAGAATATTGTGCTATTAATTCTAATACCTAACATCACTTTCCCTTTTAATAAAAGTACAGTAGAGTGTTATATATGCATTTAAAGTGCTCCATACATGTTATTAAGCCCTTGCGCGACCTCCTTGGTACCATTGACCTGTGGTTCGATTTTTGCCATTTGCAGACTTGACGGAGTGGTTAGTGTGGTGGAATCAGAGCAATTGAATAGCGAATTTCGATTTTAGCCTTGCGAAAGTGAAAGATCAAAGGCTTGGAGGGCATTAACTTGTGATTTTTTTTTTAAATCGCTATAATTTGTAGCTCGAAGCCCATAACTCAATCAGAGCCTGCAAACGGAAGCCAATTAAATAGCAAAATTAAGTTACAGGCTCTATTTACGAGCCTGGATCTCCCGACGCCTCAATTGAATGAGGCTCAAAGTTTAGTGAATCTATGTCACTAATACTGATAAAATATCCCTCTAGAGATAAGGATGTGATGGTCATTTTCTATGGAGCACATATGCTTTCTAGACTTCACATACTGACACACAGGGTTTTTTCTATATATTCTCACTTCCTCAATTTTTTAAATGAAGAAGGTGGATATGAAGTCACGTGACTGCAAATTAATTAGCGGTATTTGCTTAGCCAGTTGTACATTCAAGAGCACAATAAT
Organism: Discoglossus pictus; assembly: GCA_027410445.1. Taxonomy (NCBI): domain Eukaryota; kingdom Metazoa; phylum Chordata; class Amphibia; order Anura; family Alytidae; genus Discoglossus; species Discoglossus pictus. Next base: position 308,766,048 of record CM050164.1, on the reverse strand, counting down.
CATTCAACACTGTGTGATTTTACAATTGCTCAAAACTTTCTCCCAGTGTATTACTAAACTGGTCAGTACATATATGGAGAAGCATGCAATTGCCCCAGCAGCCATTGTAAAGTATAACCACTTGTTCATGCAAAGAAAAGCATTCTTATAATAATTACATTTTTTGCACCTTCTTTCTGCCCGCCACGCTTCCTCATGTTCCCATGTCCCGGCTCAATTGGTTCTTACTGTTAGATTTAAGGTTAGGGTAGTGACAGCTAACAGGACCTACATACTAAAATATTGGAGCACAATAGCATGCATCGGTGGGCAGGTGGTATGCTGGCATGTGATGGAAAGATAACAGGAAAGATCCTAATTGTTTTTTTATGGGTGACAGAAAATATTCAACTTTAGTGTTCCTAAAATCATTTTAGTATACATGTTTAACATTTTATTCTCCCTGAACATTTTTTGGAGGGTTTTAGGGTATGCTCATAAACCAGGTGGGCTGCAAATTACAGCTTTTACTGAATACCTGCTATACTTTTATAAATCTTTATAAATCTAAAGCAAAGGTCCTTGGGCCACCATTGGTCCATAAGCTATATTCTACCCTAAAACTGGGTTTGCAAAAATGCATAACAAGCAATACAATCGTGCCTAGATATGAAATATTATCATTTATAACCGTACAATCTATATTGCTGTATAGCACAGTGCACTAGAATTGTTTAGAAGCAGGGAGAAAAGTCATTAGGTGGTCTGTGAAAATCCTTAACAGTATTCAATTCTGGCCAACTTTTAATTTGTCCACAAAAGTTTGGGAACCACTAATCTAGGAGTTTGTTAGACTAGACCACAAACTAAGGTATACTGTGGGGGCATAATATTCCTTAATATGTGATTTTTTTATATTTTGTGAGACTTGGACCTGAGGAAAACTGGTCAGACCTACTTTTTTTTGCTTTTAATTTTTATTTATTTACTGAAAGATCTATATATTGTAATTATTCTTTTTTTATGTGTGCATACAAAAACCACTATGGAGTTCCTCTCACAGTTTGTTAGACTGGGGCTAGCATACATGTGAATACCTTAAAATACATCATGAAAATATTCATCCCATCACTTTTTCTCCCCGATAAATATCTTACTGTATGCATTTCAACTTAATACAGAATATTTAGGTGTAAATTCTGTTTCTCATTAGGAAAATAACTTATGCTTCCCCAAGCAAACAGTGCATAATGACTCCAAGTCACTCTGCCGTGTCTTAATTCATACTTAACTTCTCAGCTAAATCTCTGAAATTGCTTCCTAAGCAGGTTACTCGCTACCAACAGGATAGATAAATCTTTTTGTGCACTCCTACATATTCTAGGCACATTTCTGTGCTTGTGTTAACAGCTAGATTGCTTGTCCCTATGTTTTATTTTTATTTTTTTCAACTTCCAGCAAACTAGACAGTGATAAAATAGTCTTATTTACTGGTGGCCCTTTGCTGATTTGGAAAGAGGATTTCCTCTAACCTATTTTACACCAAGGATTAAGGGCAATTAGGTTCAATATGAAGAGGTGGTGTACACTCTCCAAAGAGCATATCTGCAGAAATACTCTATAAGAATGTATGATAAAGTATTAATCATGATACTGGAGACTGGGCAGACAATGCTTCTGCCAATATTATTTGTGGGAATATATTGGTGTCAAAGTGCTTAACACTGAGGAAGGCTGTTTTGGCTCTTCTCTACTGCCTTGAATCAAGTGTCTTTATTTTTATTGGATGTGCTTATACATTCTTAAAGCATTTGCTATCTGGAAGAGACATTTTATACACCAGTGATACTTGATCTGCTTGTTTAAGCAGTACAATGTTGTATTATGTTTGCAGCAGGAAGGGGAACACTTGTTTTTTTACCAATATATTTATTTAACGTGTACACAGAGCTGTACTGTTGGTAAAAAAAGATTTTCTTAGACAACATGGTCTTTGCATGTACAATTATACACCTTAGTTTTCACACAGTGGGCTATATTTATTAAGCTGAGAGCCATTTCATCATTGAAATAATTCTTGCATACATTTTTATTATTATTCATTAAACTGTTTAAAGGGCCACCTTAGTATAGGAAAAACTTCATATTTGTGAAGTATGCATCACACTAACAATATTAACAGCTGTGTATGTAGTGGGCATAAAGCATTTTTTAAAGAAAATCTTAAATTTGTATGACTGCTTGCATCATTGGGGATTCTGTATTGTACTGCTCGTCTACCGGTATCTTGAGGAGTAGTGTTATCCTTCTGGAGCTTAGACCACTATTAAGTTCTATCATAGTGCAGCTGTTTATAGTGTCAGTTTTCAAAAGAGCTGAATTCAGATCTTATTTAATCCACAATTCTTTCCTCTCAGTTTTTTGTTACGAACAAATGCAAAATGTCTGTTGGCATTAAATCAAAATCGAATACAGTTAATAAAAGTAAGGATTGTATTTATTTACTTTAAACTTTGTAAAAAAAATGTTGCACATCATCAAGTCTTGTTCATCATAAGAGCATATTATAAATGTTGTTCTTCGGTGGTTTAACACAAAAAGGGGGTTTCACTATATGACTTTGTGATAATAAATCAAAAGATTTACATTGTTAAATTTGCCAAATACATAATAATTGTGATCTACAGAGACAAGCGTTTGAAATATATTATTTTGGGGTTATTTTAGCTTTCTTACACCTTGCTGTTAATACAAATGAAAAATATTTTAGCTGAGCTCATTAAATAGGAAGTACATCATTATCTCTGTGTTTTTGCATGTGTGCCAGCATTGTTTCATGTTACAGTCACACCATGCTCTCCTGGGTAACCCTTACCCAATCACGTGTAATACAACAACAAATTCTTATTCTTATTATTGTTACGCTTTATTTGTAAAGTATCAGTGTCAGTAAAAATACTCAATTTGGCTTAAATTCACTGAGCTTTGCAGAGGCTGCTGACTGCCCTTTCCTTTTTTGAAATAAGGGGTAACTAAACATATTTTGCTGTGTTAGGTAATCCTCTTTCATGTCTTTTTCATAAAATAAATAGATTAGTATATTTAATAGAAAATCTTCCTTGCTCACATGTATTGATGTTTTTTGTCTACCCCTCGACATACATTTAGTTTTGGAATGTTCAGGTCCTTGGGAAATTCTACAAATCCTATATCTTAAGCCATTTCTGTCAAGGAAATCCAAAGCCGAACTGCATTAGTTTCAGCCACAAGAGCTAATACTTCAAAGTAATGTTTACAGTTTATTTTTTAATAATGTTAAGAAAACACAAACAAGATGTGTGCCAGAGTTGACTAGTATTAAGGAGTGGCATGTCTGATGTGGAATGAGTCTGCTTTTAAATGAGTTATTGTATTGTTTCATCTCCGTTTTAATGTGTTTTAAAGGAAAGTTGACACCCAATATAAAGTAGTACAACAACTGTTTTAGCATGTATCAATAATACCGCACATATTCATGCTATGGTTGTAACTTTTGTCACTATGATGTTACTGCTTGTTTACTTTACCTATGTATTTAGCCTATTATATTTAGTAAGCACAATGAAAAATGTACTTCTGTTGCATACCATATTACTTCTTAGCCTCCAAATATAATACAAACTATTAACTTGCGCGTCACAAATGACGGTATCGTATGGTTTCTTCAATTGTCTGTTTTGTCTCTCACAGTACTGTCTCTCTCTCTGTGCCCTCTATCACTTTCGTTCTATCTCTCTGTGTGCCCTCTCCCTTTCTGTGCACCCTCTCTCTCTCTCTATGTCCTCTCTCTCTACCTTCCCCTCCCTCCCCTCTCTCTACCCCTCCCTCCCTCTCCCCTCTCTCTAACTGCCTCTATCTCCCCTCCCTCTCTCTCTCTCTCTCTGTCCGCCTTCATCTCACCCTCTCTCTCTCTCCCCCTTCCTCTTTCTCGCTCTCCCTACCCCTTTTATATCCTCTGCTTTGGTGTATGGGAGGGCTCTTTGAAATTTATATTAGCATTATACTGAATTATACCTGAACCTAAGAGTTAAAGTTAACAGACACTTATCAAACTCATCCCCCTTGTTAACAGGACAAGACAGTGCTGTCCCTTTTCTCTACTTCTATTTGTCTATATAGTAAAAATACTTGCCACGTCGATCCTTCATGCCTCGATCTATGGAGGTTTGAAGATTGGTAGAGTACAAGGTAATACTCTTTGCTGACGACCTGCTTCTAATTGCTGCTAATCCCACATTTTCTGGAAAAAAAAACAGGAGAAATTCAGTGAGGGGTTTAAGGATATAAAACAAATCAAATCTGAAGCCATAGTTGTCTTCTTGGAGCCCTCAGAGCCCTTAGCCACAATCCAAAATTTACCATTCAGGTGGAAACCCATGAGTTTAAAATATTTGAATTAACCAAAAACCTTCAAAACCTTTTAAAAGAGAATTATATTCCTTTATTAAGAAAACCGCAGACCTTCAAATGTATCAACGCACACCTCTGACCCAGGGTATTCCTCACGGTATTAGGAGGCCACCGCCTCTGCAAGCTCTGATCTGAACGAGTGAGAAGCAATTGTTTCTCTGTACTTTTGCTGAAAGCACAAATCAATTTTAGTCCAAAAATTGCCCCCAAAACACCACTTGAAAGATGTTTATTATTTTTGTTATTTGTTGCAAGGTTCTAATTATGTTGTGCTATTAAACTGCTTTTGCTGGACATGTATTGCTCAACATCAAATCTTCAGAGTTTCTGTTGCTACAGTCCAGCTATTTTTCTTCTTGGACAAATAATCATTCAACTGCTTTCTAATGGGCTTTATGGTTCACAAATTCAAGTGTGGTGCTGTAACACACTTTCCCTTCTCCTTTTTGCTATGAGTCATATAAGCATTTTTGTGTTTGTTTTTCCTTTGTATGCTCAAGTAAAACTGTGTAAAAGCACATATATATATATATATATATATATATATATATATATATATATATATATATATATATATATATATATATATATATATATATATATATATGTAAGTTACCAGTCTCCTGTGGGTTTGTATCTGTGTTTCTGGTACTTTGATTAAGGGAACACAATGCAAAAGGCTGTAAAGTTTCTGCCAGTGCTACAAAAATATCAAAACAAAAGAAACAAAATACTGGACCTAGCTTACACTAAAGCACTACCTTAATTGACACTCGGTCCATAAGCAGCCACTCTTATACTCCAGCAGCAGTCTTAAATCAGGTCTTTTCAGGTTCAGCTAATTCAATGAACATGAAAGGGTAACTCATTAGTCTTCCTGCGGGAACACAGTACTGAAACTCACATAAATGCCTGTATGACTCTGTCACAGTATATATTATTCAAAACGCTAGCTTCTCACTCCTCTAACATCATTGACTACTCTTTTACTTTTACATGTTGATCTGATTGTACTCCTCATTGTATCTTGTTTTTTGTACAGCTTTTTTTCTTCTTCTAATGTGTAATTTGCTTTGTACATGATGGTAGCATTTTTTAAAGCAGGGGTGCACAAGTTTGGTCCTGAAGTGTGTCATGCCCAGAAGGCCCCAATTAACTTTTTGGACTATGGACTGGTATTGCCCTGTTGGCATGAGGTTGTTTAAATTGGCTACACAATAATGAGAGTTGTTTTGCTGTCAGCCATCCTGTATGTGAGACAGGTTATACTTGTCTTTATGTGATGTATGGATGATACCCAGCTATGTATAGTATCAAAGTGACAGGTTTTCCCAGAGAAATATAATAACGTATATTTCCTGAATCCTCTGGGCACAGGGTCAGAGTTATGGGGTGACTTGAGTTTGCCAGCAGAAGGAAATATAAGGCCTGGGGGAAGCTTTTAGGAAGAGGGTTTTAGGTAGAAACTAAGTCTATGGAATGACATTAGGTCTACACTATTCTGCACCTCACAATTTGTCTCTAATCAAGGCAGCAGAGATGACACTGGGTGCTAAATCACCTCCTGGGAAAGTATAAACAGGACAGGTTAATTATCTCTTCCTAATTAACCAGAGATCAATGGGCAGGAGGGAAGACAAATTGTGAAATCTTATATGTTCAGGCTCCTAAGCTCAGTGGGAGGTAGGCTGCTAATAACCCTGACCTCAATGTAATTTGAAGATATGGGGAGATTTATTAAGCTTGTGTGATTGGATACTGTATGATTTAAATATGTGGCATTGTTGCCAAAATAAAGGGTTAGTCGGCATCTACACTAACTAAAGGTGTTGTTGGTCCTGTTTCTCCATGTATGATGGTCTGATCTGAAATGCTGTGTGCCGGGATGCATATAAAAGTCACAACCTGCAGATTGCTCCTATAAGCTACAGTAGGATAATTAGGAGTATACGGAGCTCCAAAATCTGGGTCGTGACAAAGGGCCAAGCACAAGCCTGGATTTGAAGATATACTTTCTGTGCACAGGTGAGTCAATCAGGATGACTGAAGAAACGATTGACTCACCTGTGACAGCAGGGCTATCTTGTGTTTAGCCCTCCAGGACCAAACTTGTGCACCCCTGTTTTAGAGAGAGAGAGAACTGAATGGTCACAAAGAACTGCAAGAAGCTGAAAATAAAGCTTGAGATAGATAAGACATTTATGAAGGGTCAAATAGTTTTAGGTTTTAAATCAGATGGGAACATGAGTATGCCTGATTGGCCACAGAGTTCATGCCTGCTACTGAATTCATTGCTACTGTTTTCTAAACTTCCGTTCATGTGATTCCATTAATCAACAGTCATTCCTTTTTTCAACAAACCTAATTGTCTGCAAATATGAGAAAAAACTATTTTAGTGTCACAATATAAATTCTCATCAGCAGATGATTTGGCGTACTACAAAACCTAATTAGTGCACACATAATGAAATGTTACAAAATCATTGTTATCATAAGAACCATTTTATGTATATATTGTATAAATCTTTACAATCAAAATGCAATATTCTAAATGAGCAAAAACAAAATAAGTATTGGTAAATTTCTTGGCTTAATTTGTAGTCAGAGACAAATTTATTATTGTAGTGTAAGGGCCTACATCATGTCATTGTATTGCTTAATATATCAGTTTGTTCTGTAGTTTAAGTTCCAGTACTATACAATAATCAATTTATGATTCAACCTAAGAGGGCTTTATACTTAGACTTGATTCAGGGACATTTTGTCCTGTGTGTAGAACTGTGTACTTTATTACATTGCGTTCTACTCAACTAGTAACTTAATTATTGTCTTTGTCATCATATGATTTCCCAGTGTGCGTTCTATACTTCTGGGCATATTTGAGCTGCAGTATGGATATTCATAGGCTTTTAAAATATATATATATAGGTGACCTTCTCCGATACCATTTATTTGAGATCCTCCATGTTTATTTTTTAACTTGCACATTGTACTTTCTCTTTGAAATGTTTGTAAAATTATAATCAACAATTGCATATATTATCTTTAGGTTTTGTATCAACACAATTACTGTTATGGTTATCATTGTATGGTCCATATAGATCTTATGTTGCTAGCCAAGTTCTGACCTCTGTAGATCCTCAATGTCTTTCAATATATTCTGGGCCCAGTATGTACAAATGAAAATAGGCAATTGCCATCAATGCTCAACACAACTTGATATGGGTTGTGTGCCCTTAAATAAAGGGTTGTATGTTTCTATTTCAGATGATTATTGCCTTTTTAAGGCTGGTGAGTCATTGCCCTTTTAAGAAACTCACTGAGCACATCCAGAAAGCACGCTGTTGTGCTTGATATTAATTATGCATGACAAACTGTTAGCACTGTGTCTTTGTGCCACAGCAATCCCCGTGATAGAATTTAAGTATCAAAGTCTTATTTCTAAAAAATCTATATATGTGCATTTTTAATATTATGAAAATAAATTTAGTTATTACAAGCAGAATTTTGTAGTAATTTTAAAAAGTGACTTTCAAGTGCTGAATTTTAAAAGTATTAATAGTCATGCATGTGCCAAAAAATAATTAAAAATGTGAAATTATGTATTTATTATTCAAACTGCTTTTGAAAAAAAATACATACAAATAAAGTCACTCTCCATTTATGTTGAAACTATAGCTGTGACGGTTTGTAGATTTTGTTTTTACAAGTAGGTGGAATGATATAACTATGAATTATCTTTTTTCGTACACAATGTTTTGCCTAAACATAAATAATTTTAGTTATTTTTATCACATTTCTTAATTTATTTCTGTATTTGTAGACTGCAGTTTTTCAACAAACCATCAATAAAGACATCACAGGACAGGGTTTAGGAATAACCCCATTTTAATACATATGATGAGTTATGTCTTACCTGTATTCAACAAGTGATCATGCCTCTAAGTGCTTTACTTGTATTTATTAGGGTTGTATGGGTGGTCCCCGAGTTACAGACGACCCAACTTTGGAACGGGCTCCCAAGGCTTTTTGTATGAATTTGTTGTTTGTTTGAATTAAAAGAAAGCACAATATTTTCTGTAATTTATTATTACAGTACTAGGGACATGCCCCTCAAAAATGACGGCAATAAAATTTGAAGCCTGGCAATGCTGTTTGCCACACAATGCAAGGGTCTCCCCTCTCTAACTTGTGGGCCTCGCGATGAGCGCCTTCAGTGCTCATTGCTAGCCTCTTCCCCCTCTACTTTACAGGCCTCGCCACTCATTGCAGGCTTCGGCCAACCTACAACATTCAGGCCTCCTAATGAGCGCCTTCAGCGCTCATTGCAAGCCTCTCTCACACCCCTGTGTCTCCCCCCTCTCCCTCCCCTGTGTCTGTTTACCCCTCTCTCCCTCCCATGTCTCTTTGCCCCCTTATCTCCCTCCCCTGGGTTTTTTCCCCTTATCTCCCTTCCCATGTGTCTCCCCACCCCCTCTCACCCCTGTGTCTCTTTCCACCCTCTCCCTCTTCTGTGCTCCTGTTTGCATTTACAGATGTGAAACCATTTGCTGGCATGGGAAATTGATCATTTACCCCAAGCCCGAAATATATTTCCGATTTACGGGCTTAAAAAAAGTGACGCCTTTACTGCCACCATTTTTTTCCTTGCTTAGACGTTCGGAGACCTCCCAAAAAACGCCAATTAAATAGCAAATTAGCTTGCAACCTCACTTACAGGCTCCCTGCCTTTCCCCTGTGCTGTGTGTAAGGTTGTAAGTTAATTCTCTAATTAATTGGTGTATTTTGGCTGTCTCCCAATGGCTTCTGAGTTACGGGCTTAAAATAAACGGCGTCCGTTAAACTTGTATTTTTTTTTTAAGCCTGTAACTCGTATGCTGTTCTGAGCCTCTCTCGCCCTCTACTTTACGGGCCTCGGGATAAGAGCCTTTGGTGCTCATTGCAGCCCTGTCAAGCCAGTCACAAACGGGCCTCGCGGTGCGTGACAACAACTCGCAATTACCACTGTATAATTATTACCACATATGAGCCATTATAGTATTGTTATTATTATTATTCATCCATCAAGGATCCAAGTTACATACAAATCCTGTTTAAAGACATTCTCAGGAACGTATCTCGGCCTTAACCCGGGGACCGCCTGTATATAAACCCTGTAATGTTGGGTCGTCTCTGAGACTCGATATGGGTATTAGTAGGAAACACGTGATCATCATTCATACCACCCCACACACCAACTTGTCTCACAAAAGTCAACCATGTTCTATAGTTTGAAAACAAAAGGATAACACACATGGCTTGTTTGATCTGTGGAAATCATTTTTCACCAATGACATATCTGCTGAAAAATACATAATGTGAGCATCAGGTTACATAAAATCTTGCAATTATGTCTTATTACACATAATGTAATATATTGTTTTATTGCATAAAATCATAGACATTAATAGCATGAAAGAGCTGCCTCGCCCCTATATTTCTACTCATTGATGCACCTGTTTTAGATTCACAACCCTTATTTGATCCTTCATTATTCAGAATAGATCCATTACTGTATTTCAGATATTTCCTTCCTTCCTGTGGCAGAGTGTGGTGCATGATTCCCTGAAGCTGCCTCATTGCTGACCAGTGCAGTACATTCAAATTGTTATATAACTAGGAACATGCCCGTAAAAAATGACGGGATAAAAATTGTAAGGCTGGCAATATTGTTCCCCACACAATGTGAGGCTTTTGATCCTCTGAGCACCTTCGGAGCTCATTGCAAGCCTTTCCTCTTTCTTACTGTGCGGGCCGCTAATTGCAGGGTTTGTTAACCTGTAAGGTTAGTGCTTGTGAATCCTATGTGTCTCTTTCCAGCATTTCCCCCGTCCCTTCCCTTTTCTTTCTCCTCTGTGTGTGTGGTGAATGTGGTTGCCGTTGGTTTTATTTATTTATTTTTTTAAGCCCCACGTGCCTGGCTTTGTTGTAAGTGTTAGTGTGTTCGGTGTGGTGTATTTTCTAAGTCCCGCGTGCCTGGTGTTGTTCGTGTTACAGTCTTCAGTGTTGTGTATTTTGTAAGTTTTGTGAGCCTGGCGTTTGCTTAGTCTCGTTTTCATGCTCTTGCTGCAATTTTGCATTTTTTGTCCGCCATTTTTCTCCTCGCTTAGGCGATTTTCGATTGATGAAAAATTACACATATGGGTGTAATTCACTGTGTGTGAGTGTTATAATTTTTTATACATTATTTTGTTTGTTTTTGTGGGTTTTTAGTACAGTGTTGCCCCGCATGTGTGATGGCGCCACTGGCTGCAATAAGCGCCTTTGGTGCTCATTGCAGCCTAAGTGCTGCTTCGCCTCGCTTTGCGAGGCTCGCATGTGTGACAACGCCCCTGGCCGCATTGATCGCTTTCGACGCTCATTGCAGCCTAAGATCTGCGTGGCTGCTTCGACTCACCTTTCGAGGCTCACATGTGTGATGGCTCGTGGTTGCGACCTCGCTTTGCAAGGTCGCAACTGCGTTACCAACATCGTAAGCGTTACACACAGTGTTCTTGGTCCACAACTATATATGTGATTTGATTCTACTGCATTACACATCAGGGACACAGCTGCCTGGAAATGTGCCCCACACTCTGCCACAAAGTTATGCAGTTATAAAAGTTCAACTGAGTTCTATTCTAGTCTGATAATAAAGGGAAATTAGCTATTTCAGTGCAGGTGATGCTTATAGCTTTATTTGAAACACACTTTCCTCCTGCAATTTGTTGAATCCATTGATGAAGATAAATGTTTTATTCTCGTATTGTTCCTTTTTGATAATGCTGCTCATAATATACTGCATGTTTAATTATTCTATAGTGAAATCCAAGTATTAAGTTTAAAAACTGTATAATTATTTCACAAAACAAATTTCATTTTTATGCTGATAAATTGAACATATAGAAAGAAATTGTTGGCCGGTTGTATTATGACTATAAAATATTATTTTAAAATAACTCAAAATATCCTTGAGGTTGTGAAACCTGTTTGAGTATGGAGGACACTCTCTTCAAATTACAATCTTACAGCTGCTTGCAGGCTTTTAGTTTTCTCTTTATGCAGCACTCGCAGAGGAATCTCAGCAAATGCCTCTAGCATTTTTTCTTTATAGCTTTCTGTTGATTTTCTGGAGTCGCATACTCAGGTAAACATACAGAATAGACAACAATGTGGCTATTGTTTTAAGGTACTCTGGTAAACTTTTAATTTGAAAATCTTGATGGGAATATAAAGCACTTACACAAAATGTTGTTATTCTGATACATTGAAATCTAGGCTAATTTTGTCCATTATAAATGTCTACACAAACTCCAATGGACACATAAGATGTTAGAGGACTTATTAGGTGTGGGCTCATTATGGTACTCTATTGACATTATAACATGTCATTATAACATGTTGCGTCATCTATTGGCAGAATACAAATGCACAAATTAAGCTCCAAAAGATTTCAGTTTCTTATTGTGATGTCGGTAGATTCATGAGATTTCTAGAATTTTTCACTACAGATAATGCAGGGAGCCAATTTCTTAATGCATCCTGAGTAATTATATTTATGAGATATTAATACCTGAAGTATTCCACATCAGGTTTTCAATAAAGAGAAAACATACTAATGTTGAAGCGGTGGTGAAAAAAGTGGTTGACAGTTTCACTGCTCTTTGCGTCCCAAGATTTGCTGTAGCCACTAAGTTTCCTTATTTTATGGGCTGTATTAGTCAAGGGGCTTTCTTCTACCTTGGAACAGTGATTCTAATAGCCTATATTCCCAATCATTAGTAATAATACATAATAATGTTTGCTATTTATTTTCATATAAATTGCATAAAAAATTATCAGTTCTGTTTATATGTACATTCCTCTACTAGAATAGTATTATTGGCTAACTGCAATTTTACTCTTTTATTCCATTAAGTACCATAATAGTTACGCTGAAACTTATATTTTTATAAAATTGTTGAGATCAGTGGTGCCCACCAAAATAACTCATATGTTTAAGTAATTTAGATGACAACAAGTGATAAACATTAACAAGTCAAGGTACTTATTGCAGCATTGGGGATTCGCTAAAATGAGATGCTAAATCATGCTCTTACAGTTTAGTTCATGCAATTTATAGGTGTGCTGTGAATTAACACACCTATATTCCTGGCAAGGAATGTACACATAGCAGTTATGCCACACTCTCTACACCTTGTAGACTTTTAGTAATAATGCAATGGTATATTTAATAGCATTTATTCTGTAAAGCAATGCTTTGTGAATATTGCCTTGCAAGTAACATGATGTTAACTGAGGTCAGCTTCTGCGTTGAATAGCCAAATGGAGCTTAGTGAATGTAGGCCATGATACTCTAGTAGCAGATGTTCAGATTTTGCGGCTGAGCAATTCAATAATTTCACACACATTCCTTTTTCTTACTTGGAATCGGTCTAAAGATCAGTTAGCTTTATTATATTATCATGATTTAGTTAAACAGCAATGTATAGGTTACATTTTAACTGAAAGTTGCTCTTTGCAGGCTTTGTAAAAATGTGTTGTAGCATGTTTAAGAGGGTGTGATATAGACGTGGGTGGTTTAGCCTGTACAATCTATACAAACTTGTGTTTACATTTAAGTCCCATGATCATTGTAGCATTCTGAATACATTATGTTTGTGTACTTCCCTCTAGAAATATTTTATAACTTTCTGAAACAGAACGCAGTAGTGGTTATTATGGAAGTTTACATTTTTGAAAATTAAGTGAATTGCAAGAAACTGACATTTTAACTTGGTAGTGTTGGAGACATTTTCTCTTGTTGAAATAATCATGCCACTATTTTTATTTAATTTATAATCACAGTTAAAACAGGGAATTCCCATTGAACCATTAGGGAGATTCACTAAATGTCTGATAATAAATGGCATTTCACAGTCCCCAGGTGAATTTGCCTTATTTTGTTCTCATAGCTTGAAAAGTACTGGTTTAGGAGATTTATTTTTCTAAACTTTTAATAATACATAATAATATAATTTAATTAATCAAAAAGAAAAACTTCAATACACTTTAAAAATAATGTAAAAACCTTGTGAGGTGTAATTTGGCCAACAACAGTGCAATTTCAATAAAATGTGGCACTCAAGGCAACACAAAAAATTACCCATCTTTATAAATATAAAATGTTCAAGTCTGCTCAAGGCATGATGGAAGTGTTGATTAATGATATACATGGGTAGATATGTATGAACAACCAAATCATTGTATATAAATTGCAATGTTAATAGATCCATATAAGTTAATAAGCATGATGACATAAGTATGACTAAAAAGCAAGACATCACAAACCAAGCAGTTTGGAAAGTTTAGAAAATAACCTTGCACCAGTAGAAATGTTTTTCTTTGCTTCAACTCATTCCAGCCCATGTTCAGATTAGAATAGTGACAGAGTGACATCACAAATGCCCATCTTGCTATACATTAGTACTGTGGTATAAGCAACACATATATGTTATATAATTTACAACGTATATACATACAGCAGCAGGCAATCATTGATAATATACAGTATATACAGATAAAAAAAAAATATAATGCAGAAAATACATTCAGGATGGGCAAGGGGAAATTAGAATTGACTCTGTTTCTAGTTAAAGAAGGAAAATAAACATTTGGATGAACAGACAAATACAATGGAATTTGGTAAAAAAAAGTGTATATGGGAAAAGGGCATGGAAGGTGACACCAGATTCCTTTATACAGTGAAAGTCAGGCATTGAAGTTTAACATTCTTTATGTACCCAATAAATTCATGGATGTCGATGTGTATGGGTTGATCCTGTACATTGACATGGGCACACCCACACATAAAATTCTACATAATGACTCTTCATACCTTATCACAGTGTCTTTAATTGCTTAGTAAATACCCCTCCCCATCTGTGATCAATTAGGAAATACTCTGATTGACGGTCTGTGGACTGAAGCTGCTTCTCCTGCCAAGCAATGCACAACTGAGTCAGTACTGCTTGCAGAATACTTTGTACATATTAGTAAGACTTGGTACATGTGTCTGCGTAATTACATTCTGGTAGTAATGCCCTTTATTATCTTGCAAAATCTAACTCTAATGCTAAACATGTATCCGTATTTAATTAGAAAAGTGCCTCTAATCAGCCTTTCTATTCTAATCAGTCCTACATGAAGCAACAATAGCCATTGAGACTCTGTGGCTATGCTTCATTAATCTTCATTATGTCTCAGAGTGTATTAGTTTATTCCACCTGCAAGAGCAGAGAACAATTTGTTATTCTAAATATGCTATATGCTTTGTTTTAAGAGAGAATGAAGCCAACAAACATTTGGAGAGAATCAATTACCAGCAGTACCAGACATCTGACTTAACAAATGCCAACCAATTGATTTGTTTACCTTTGTATGAAGTGCCACAAGCCCAGGGCATGTGGCACTCTGTGCTTAAAGAGGATATAATGATTGTGTTAGACTTTTCCTTAGCAACCCCTTAAGCTTAAATTTAGGTCATGGTGTTTGGGTAAGACTTTTCCTTAGCAATCCTTTAGTCTGTAACTGTTTAGCATATAAAATATAGATCATGTGTACACAACTCCAGTGCACAAGAGCTGTCAACACCCCAGATTTTCAGTTTGTTCCTATGTGGGCACAGGGAATTCACCAGTACTTAAACCAGAGAGATTCTGGCCCATACAGACTAGAGTTGGACAAACCTGATAAATACCATGGCATTGTAAATATAATGATGTAATCTATGACAATGTTCTGATCAGATAAACATATTTTACAGTTTCCTATCAGTAGAAGTCATTGTGGCTATCACACATCTGTCATTCACCATCCCATCATTTCTCACCTTGGCTCTTGCAACTCACCTGAGATTCTTCAGTCCTCTGCCATCTCATTTGTACTACATTGGTTCCCTAACAGAAAAAGACAGATTCCAACAACTCTAAACACAATTGCTTCAATTTGTTTTTTAGGTATCGGTTTATTTTTGGGGATATATTAATGGTAATATATATTTTAAAGATCACTTTAAAATAGACCAAAAAGTAGGAATTACATAAAAAAATACAGACCTGCAACTTAAAAAGCATACTGCTGCAAAATGTAAAAGGGTAGAAGGAGACACAGGAGGGGGGGGGGGGGGGGAAGGACACACAAGGGAGGGGGGAAGGACACACAGAAGAGGGATTGGTGAGGGAAATGTATTCCCATCATTTTTGACGGGCAAGTAGCTAGTTACATATATTTACAAGGACAAACTCCCCTAAAATGTAATAGTATAGCATTTTCTACTGTATTTTCTCTCAGGAACATCCAACAGTAATCAGCAAGCATTGCTGGACTCTACCCTGGTACCGCTTTTCTATTTTGGAAATGTTCTGGTGGAATCATTCACCATGTTAATTGCTGACTTCCCCAAGATTTGCTGGGAAGGAATCCAGGTGCGAATCCAAGAAATGGATTTTCAAAGACATGTTACATCCCATGGTCTTGTAAGATTGCAAAAGTTCCTCCACTATTTATTTGTAGTTGTCTGCCTTATGATCCAATCCTCTGTTTTGTACCCATGACCAAGTGCTTCCATGACAGAATAAACATCATTGCAAAAAACAAGTTCATCTTCAAGGGGAAAAAAATCTTTATGGCTATCTCTAAAAAACAAACTTTGGTTTCCTTATGGAGAAGATTCCTGGAGCCTAAAAGATCTGCTTGTGTTTTAGATAGGTTCAAGTCTCGGACGGGGCCCTTTTTAAGTTGACTAATTAGTAGAAATTACAACAATTAAAAATAATACTAGGATTTTACTGATGAAAAATTTGCTAATCTTAATGCTGTATGAATGTGTTATATAGCACAATGTATTATATTAAATATGACGTAACTTTAATACTATGGGTGATAGAACAATTCTAAGACCATTTTCAAAATCAGTGGGATAAATTACATATAATAACACTGGTCAACAAAGATTTTGAGACAGTGTTATTATATGATATCACATTGGATGCCGTGTACTGACAAACCAAGTATATTTTCCACGGTTTATTATTTATTGTTTTTCTCAATACTAAAACAATGTTCTTCAGCTGTGTTAATATTCACAGACTTCAGTGATAATGAGCAGCAAATGAGACAATACCATATTAAAACCTATTCACCAAACTCCATTAACACAGTTTTTGCACAATATTGACATTAACTAGTATTACATCAACAAATAAAAAATACTAATTAAATTTGGTAGTTATGTTAGTGAATTCATTATTCGTATTTACTTGCTGCTAAATGAGGTTAACGCATAGCAGAGCTAAGTGAATCCCCTACGAAGTTAATTAACAGAACAAGTAAGGTCAGCTTCGTGAACCACATGGTCATGTCAAACATTCTTCTGAAAATGATTTACAGATTAGCAATTAGTACACTTAGGCTGTGTAGGGGGACAATATTACAAAGTTAAATGTTATGTTTATTTTCCACATGGGTTTTTTACTTGGGGACATTTGCCACTGCATCCTTTTGCAGCCGTTGCAGCTTCTAGGATAACTTAGCGAATCTTCATTTGTGTTTTATTGTTTCAGGGCTGAGCTTATAATTAGGTAAACTTTGCAGCTGCCTAGGGGCATTTCACACACAGAGATGTTTGTCTGGTCAGTCTGGTAATGCAGCTTTATAACCTACTTCACTGTCTCATATTATCAGACAGATTCACTAAGGTTTTTATGGCAGAGAAGGGGTTTGCTGAAGCTGCAGTTGAAGATATTTACTAACTACTACAGAGGCTCTGTTGTTGTTTAGTCATTCAGTCGAGTCTGACTCTCTGTGACCTTATGGAGCGCAGGACGACAGGCATATCTTGTGTCCGCTTGTGCCAATTTCACGGAAAAGAAACTGGAGTGGGTTGCCAGTTCCTTGTCCAGTGGACTGCAGTTTGTCTCACCTCTCTGCTACTACCTGCCTATCTTGGTTGACCCTACATGGTATAGCTCACAGCTTCATTGAGGTACACACATTACAAGGTAGCAATCCAGAAGGCATAGCCTCCAAAGGGATGATAAAGGCTGCAGTGGCAATTTATTCTATAGGATATAGCCCATAGCTAAGCATATCTCAGTCCCTGTAATGCTCAGTGAATTTCCTTCAATGACTCTTATATGGAAAGCAAACAGTCAGTGGGCACCACAACGCATTCTCAGCCTCTTTAACTTTAGTAGATCTGGCCATGTTCGTGCTTCAAACACCTATACAAATGATCAGAAGGTGCACCAGAGTTATATTAATATGTGGACTGGAAGACATACACCTGATAAAGTCATTGATAATAAACAGGGCAAAATAAGATGTTTCAGTACTACAGAATGGAACTATAGAACAACCAGGACATCTGAACATTCTCAAAAGTACTCCTATTATCTGCCCGCCAATTTGTTATGATTAGACAAATAGTCTTTATTTATTATTAAAGTTGGTTATCCTAAAAGGTGTCTCCTGTACACATTTTTTGAAAATATGTTAATTAAAATGTGGTCAAACACTTTTTTTCTACCCATTGTTTTCACTTGTCAATAAGCTGATTTGGTTTCTAAGCATTAGGCAAATTTATTTCATTATTTACAGAGACCTCAAGGGACTAGAATGCTATTTTGGTCTCACATTTACTAAATAGCACAAATACATTACTTCTTATATCTCTATTCTTAGTCTCTGACAATGCATATTTGATACCTAGTATTAAATTTTTTTCAATTTAACAGTAAGTACATCGAAAACAACTGTCCATAGAAATATAAAGTGAAATATTTTTTTTAAAAATAAGGAAAATAATATTATATAAGAGAATGTGGATGAAGGTCACAGAAGAAGCTGTCAACATAAAAAAAACTTTTTTGTTTTACAGTTGCTACCTATTCCCAGATTTCTGACTATATTTTAAAGTTTTTTTTGACAGCAAATTCTTTTTGCCATAGTCACTGATGCCCTTTAAGAACAAACCCGTCGAATAGAGATTGACAGAATCAATATAAGGCCAAGGAGTTATTGATCAATGATTGTGGTCAGGACAGCAGTGAGAGACCTTATGGCCGAGTACAAATGTAACATCCAGGACTACCTGTCACGACAGCTACTTCAATTGGGCTCGCCCAGAACCTGGTTCTGACCTACCCAGAGGCTTGTTTAGGTTATTGTAGATACCCCTGAAAGCAGGGATAAACCCAGACTGATATTTAATAACCACACTAGACCAAGGAACCACCGGAACCAAGATAGCAGGACTGCAGAGTCACCTACTGTAAAACCTTTCAATTAGATGCATCATCAATAACCCCAATATATAGGGTAATCCCTTCCCCAGAATGAATAATACACATAAATTATATATATATACAAACTGGCAACTCTTTATTACCAAGGACAATTCATATTTATGCACCCGGTCAAAACAGCAAACATTCTCTTAGCCTCTCCCCAAGCTCTATTTTTCCCATCCCTAGGCCCATTTCCTTTCCTGCTCTTCTGTACTTGGCTAATTACCTTTTGCCCATTGCTCTGTCGACTTTCCCTAAATTGTACGGCCCTTTGATCTCTGGTTACCTAGGAAAATATAATTGACATGTCTGTGTCATTTTAGTCTTTCTTCTGACAGGGGGGCCTAATGGCCATTGATGATATTGTGCATCCCCCCCACTACTTTCCTGTGTAGGGCCAAGCCTTAATCTGCAGGAAACGTTCTACCTCACAACCAGGTAGCCCCATAACTGGACCCCTTTTTCCCCAGAGACCCTGGTAATACACATTATTAAGCTCCCTGGGGAAAGTTCAGCACTTAGATGCTAAACATGCTATGGGAATACTTAACATTACTATCCCCCAGGCAATATTTACCACCTCATGCAACAGGGCAATACCAGTCCATGTTAATCCAGGGCCCCCAAATAGTCCAACAGTCCCCAAAAATCCAGTGGGCCCTCCTGAACATGACACTACCCTCTCCAGATTTTCCACAAACATCTATCAGCCACTCTAATAGTTGGCCGTTTTCCTAAATTCACTTACTAATGAAAGATCTGAATCAGTTACCCTATATGAAAAGAGTAATATGTTTGGTCAGCAAACGTGCTCTATTGCTTTAACTTCTCTTCCATTGTTTGTTTTCATCCCACTCCTCATATTCATATTCCCTTCAGATCATTCACCCATAAAGGAACACTGTCACTCTAACAACACATGTGTTTCTTGGTAAATAGCATTAAAGCTATCTACACATTGCACTTCACTCTACAATGAATCGTCTGTGAGATATCCAGCAATGTTTATTCTGCATTATAATGCTATTGTGCAGATACATTTGCTAAGTTGCTGTTTGTTTACACTTGGTAATGGTGAGAGAGGGGATCTAACTGAGCAATAACATTGAGATTGGTTTTCTAGAGTGTTAGATTGCGAGCCCGATCGACAAATATTACTTATTGGCACTAATTAATTCCTAGCCTCTGATTGCAGATTATGTGTAACTTCCATGTTTTACTGATGTCATGCAAAAACAGTATGTCACTGAATAGCACATCAAAGCTAATTAGTATTACTTAGCTGCACATTTGCATACAAATTCAGCACAGACAGGTGTGAATATCTCAGCAAGTATTTACTTTAGAAGAAAAAAATATATGATTTGGGGTTGACCTTTTAACCTCTCCATCATTGCTCCTTTTTGGCTGCCACTTTATTCTGTCCCTCATTGCTTCTCTGATTTTATATCTTCCCTATAAACATCAAACACACATTTCTTAACCTGCTCATTTCCTAGCTAATATCATATTTCCGTTACTGATATTATCTAAGCAATTTCTAACTAATGCAATTTCAAATATTCCTTATTCCTCCCTCCCTGCAGTGCCTAATGCAAATGCATTTAGTACAATATTTTAAATTTTACAAGTTTGCAAGGTCCCATCTTTGTTGAGGAAGTATATAAATAAATTAATCCACAACTGGCCAGAAATAGAGCATGACTGCTTTAAAATGTCATTAAATTAAAATATGTTATTTATTTATCAACACACATTTTTCAAAATACCATAATATATATATTTGTTTTATTCACTACATCTGATGATATCTGAAATCAACAATATACACACAGATTTTTGGAGGATAAAGTGATACATAGTTCTCTAAGGTATGGCAAGCAATGAATATGGAAATCAAAGGTCAACCAAATCATAAAAAATGTGAAGAGATTGTGGCACTTTAGCAGCCTCATTAAATTCGGGCTACATGTTAAAACGTAGCCCGTAACTTTGAAAGTAGGACTTACGGCTATTAAATTAGCCTTGTAAACCTCCTCGCAGACGACTTACCTCCTCGCAGACGGAGTAAGCCGCAGGACGGGCGAAAAATGCCTACTGGACGTTTACGTGGAATTTCACAGCCCGCAAATCCTTTGATCTGTCAAGCCCGTAAATTGCAACAAAGTCACCCGCGAGCTATCCCGTAACACACAAATGGAGCCCAGAGTCCAACGTGTGCTAGAGAGGACTCGCAAGGGGGGTAAAGACAAATACTAAGCCCCGTAAATGCAAAAAAAAACACACTACTGTACTTTTATTAAAAGTGAAAGTGATGTTAGGTCTTAGAATTAATAGCACAACATTCTCAAGCTCGCAAATCGGCCCGAAAAAATACTCTATTTTATATCTCATTTCTGTGTTATATTGATCCCGGCAATCAATGTGTTAATAAATATACTGTAACTCGCATGTAATAGAATATCATATTTACAGCTTTATTAATATTGCATTATTGTGGAATGTGGGTCTGATCGCAACTTGGAATTGTAGCACGTAGGACTTTGAAATCTAACCTCCCCTTTTACAGTGAGGTAACGCTAAACATCTCTTTTTTCATTGGCTCGCTCTAAACCCGTAACTACTAATTGATCATCCGCAAGGCCGCAAATCCAACGTTCTACGAACAAGCTACAATTTGCGTCTCAAGCCCGTAGCTCACAGCCCAGCCCACTCTAATTTAATAGCAACATAACTCGGCCAAATGTCAAGCCTGCAGCCATTACGTGCTTCACGTTGGACTTGCGGCCCATAAATTTAATAGGGTTGTAGGTCAGGGAAACTGTGATTAATAAATGTTAGATGAAAACCTTCATGTGTGTTACATTACGTAGGCTTCAAAGTTCAATTCTTATAGTATTATATTTCATCATCCATAGGTTTTCTGCAAGGTTCCCATTGTTGGGCTTCCCCTTATTTTAGCAACTGTTTGCAATTAGGAGGAGTTTGACAGACTGTAGATTCCATTGCCTTCTTTTATTTTACCTTGAAAAAGGACAGCTTTACCCCTATGTAAATGGCATTTTGTTTTTAACCCTTTTTAAAAATGGAACCCTTGTTTGGTGTTGAGGGATAAATGGGAAAATTTACTCAGAGTATGCTACCCGGGATTTAGCTGTAAGCATTCACTGTTCGCTTCATCCCAAGATGGGCTTTGTTGTTAGAGTTTAGGGAATACTAGCAAGTTCTGGGGCTTCTAACAAGTAGAGCTCTTCAGCTAGGAGCATATTTTAAGATCACATTTTCTCTCTCTTCCTCTACCAGTTGCTATGCGTGTTCGTGGGCACATGTAGATTAGCAGGATCGGTATTTAGGATACAGCGTTGTACCCTAGACTTATAATGTCCCTGTTTTGGCTCCCTATAACATCCACCTGGATTCCCATTGGTTTTAGTCGGCATTGATCAATAAAGTTTCCAATATTTGTATATAATTTTCACTAGAGTGGTGTTAAACGACATTTGTTTTTAGTTTTGTATCATAATTGACATATTTTTTAAAAGAGAAGTATTGTATGTTAACATTGGTGTAGAGTATGAAAACCTGAATGAAGTTCACGTTGGGTTTATTAAAGGCGTCACACTGTGCTTGCTATATAAGGCTCTTACACTTTTGGGAATTAAAGACTGTGAATTAACTTCAAGCTTTAAGCTTCTTAGGCTGTTCTGGTGTTTCTATATAACAGCTAAGAGGTTTCATTCACTGGAATAATTTGTATCTGAGATTTTTTTACATATTAAAATGTGTAAATATTTCAAACTTTCAAATCTGTGCAAATTTTGACATGGTATGTTTAAATTCACATTTTGATGATCTATCTTATATTATTCTTGCTAATGCTAGTTTTAAATATCTGATAGGTATTCTGCTAAAACTGTGTGGTTACAAAAATTAATACTATTTAAAATGTATGTTTTATTGTTCAACAGATTGATGTAAGCAATCTGGAATTATTTCACTTATTTTTAATAAAGTGTGTCTGAACTATAACAAAGCTATTTTATTTTTAACTAAATTGTTAAATAACAACAACTTTGTTTGCCTCTCAATGTTTTGATGTGGTGGTGGAGTAGGAGGTGCAGGTTATTTCTATTGATTCGTTATTAAATATACATGTATGTATTTTCCATTACAGATATGTATGTTGTCCTATTATCCAAATTCTGAGGCGCTACATATTATTACATTACTCCAAGGTGCTGGTACAGGCATCTGGTTTAATTTAATAAAACACTATTTTGTAACAGATTTATGGCTGGTTGCAGGTTTTTTCCAGCTCCATGGATGTTTTGGACATACTCTGATATAATACTATACATTTTTAATATCAGAGATTTCAGGAGACCCAAGATACTAATTTAAACTTCAGTGAAAATATTGATTCAAATAAATGAAAAACTACATTTTTTATCATAGAAAATGCAATCAGCATAACAAAGAGTCCAGAGTACAAATCCAAGCAAGCCCAAAAATGGCAGAATCAGAAAAATTACAGTTTTCCTTTCCTTTCACCTATTGTTTGTGTTATATTTTTTCCGATTCTGCTATTTCTTGTAACTGCTAAGGATGTATTGTTATGTATTGCATGTTTTCTTCCTTTCTCACCTTAGTGGCCTTTTAACCACTATTGATGGTGGCGAAAAATGTAGACACAGAAGAGCTGCTCCCACTTGGAGATATCTACAACAATACAATTACAAAATTATACTGTCCATGAAAAGATACCAGATTAAAGCTGAGTAAACAGTAAAGCTGAATGCAGAAATAAAAAATCAAAACACATTTTTTTTGATGTACACAGGAAGTTGCTCCCACCAATCATACAAAACAGAGAAATAACAAAATGTTAAAATGCATCTGGATGCCCTAAACTCCCATTTCTAACAGACATTGTTAACATTGCTTTTAAACTAATATGTGCGTATGTACTTGTTTTCCCATCTAATACTTATAATTATAAAATCTTCTGTTAACACAAACATATATTTTGCTTATCTTTGGTCTATGAATGTGTCTACGAGTCTGAGCTCAATACATGGTCACTTAGGACACAGCAGAACATGATCTATGGTTTTCTGCATACAGGTCTAACGGACATATATACTTTTATTAATAAATTAAATCTTGTCTTTAATGTAGTATTCATCAAAGTAGACAAAGATCAAATGCCAGTTCTATATTATCTTAAGAGTGTCACACATTTACAGCTCCAAAATCCCCTTTAAAATCACTGAAGTGTCTGGTCAAAAATGTGGTCTAATTTTCAAAACTTGTAAGCAGTAAATATTAGAATAAATTAGTTCTCATTTTACCGACACTGAAAACAGCAAATTTTCTCATCATCTGTAGTCTGGAGCTCCAGCTATTTTTTTCAGACTGTAGCTGAGTTTCCTGAAGCTGCCCATTTACTGCCCAGCTTTACTGGCACAGCCTGGCCAAATTGGCTGTGCTTCCTGCTACAGTTTGAAAAAGACCAGGATCTTGTGACTAAAAATTTTGAAAAACAGCAATTTTCAGAAAATCTCTTTTTATTTTTTTTAATCATCAGTTGATTGGAAATATTGTTTTACTGATTGTTATTATACTTGGAAGTCATGAAACATGAACTATTACAGTGTCCCTTTAACTGTCATATTACATAATAATGAGAAATGCCATATAGTATGTCTATTGAGTTCAGCCAATGTTAAATTTAATCGGCTGAGATATGCATCCTCTATATATAGGTATATTGATCCAGAGGAAGGCAGACCTAAAATCAAAGTGAAACGTTTGCCAATTATGTCTCATAGGGAAAAAAAAATACATTACTTCCTGACTCCAGTAACGTCAATTACATTTCTCCCTGGGCCAACATTCTCCTGTGTTTTACTTATGTGGCATATTCTTGTACACACACTGTTTCTAAAGATATAGCTAACCTTTAAGAATGTGGTAATTAGTGAGGGTGCGAGAGAAGCCCTACTCGGTCCCAACTGTTCATATCAGTTTTTTATTGGTGAAAAATAAGAGAAAAAATTCAACGTTTTTTGACAAAAATGCTTTGTATTGTTTTCTTACCCTGATACCAGAAAATGACTCAATCTGTTTTAAACGCTATAGTATTCTCTTGATTTATATAGATTATAAAATGTAAAAGCTTGTTGTAGCAAAATAAATAATAAAACAATACATGTTCCTATAAATCCATTATATAGCATAGTGGTCCTGAACGCATGAATAATTCATTTCACTAGGACTAGATAATTGCTATGTACAAAACACTAGTGACTTGGCCATGAAATTGTATGATAGTTAACCCTTTAAAAACTAATGGTGTTATGATAGCAAGTTGTGTTAGTGAATAGGTTTAGAATTAATTATTTTAATGTTTTTCTTTCAGTCGCTGGTCTGGTTTTTTTTTTTTTTTTTTTTATGGATTTCATGTTTTTGCCTTTTTTAATATATATATAGCCAGAGGGGCCATTAATGTCTTCTTGAAGCTTCTGCTTTGACATAAGTAAGTTTATTCAGTAAACTTGGATAAAAATGAGGGCCTCATTCAATTGTGATTTGGCCAATTGAATAGGGCTCTATATAAGCACAGAGCATACTTTTTACAGAAGTTTTTAGTTAGTGAACTTCTATCCAAAAGCAAAGTCTTCACTAACTAAAAACTTCTGTAAAATAATATGCTATGTGCTTATATAGAGCCCTATTCAATTGGTAAAATTGCAATTGAATGAGGCCCTTAGTGTCATATTTAAAAAATAGAATGCCATATATATTGGATTTTCTGGTAATATTACCAAATAGGCAACACAAACAAAAAGAATACTCAGCTAAGGTAGTATGTAATGCACGTTTTTAATTAATTAATTAATTATTGTGTTTCATTTTAGACAATTGATATATAATCCTTTCAGATATCTTGTAATATGCTGGTCCAGTTTTCTCCTCTTCCTTTGATATAGGATTAGCTACACAAGTAGAGGGAAAAACGAAAAGCCCATATTGCATAAAATATATTATAAATATATAAAATAAGGTAAAACTGCTTTCACAACAAAGGATTAAGTCGTCCCCAATGCTAAAACTCCAATTGAATTTCACCAGGAACTCCCTCTGTGTCACTCTTTAGAGCAGGGTGCATTGGTTCTCTTTCTGCGTCGCTCAGTCATGTCTGACTCTCTGTGACCTCATGGACAACACACCATGCTGATCCACTTGGTTTTAATAGCAGAGATACTGGAGTGGGTTGCCAGTTCCTTCTCCAGTGGGCCACAGCATACAGCTCTTGATGTTTCCAGGTGGTTTCCCATCCAAATACTGACCAATGTGACCTCTTGGTTCCCTGGCTGGATTTGAAACCAGGATGCTGTGGTGAAAGCACCTGCATCCTAAGCACTGGGCCACCAGGGAACCCCTTTGGTGCATTGGTAGATGAAAATACTTCCTCGTTACCAGCATTTTCCTAAAATCAATATGCAAGGCAATGTAACAACCTCATCTATATATGAGATGTCAGTCCAGCAATGTTGTCGACACGCCACTGAAGAAGTAGTCTTTCAGGAGTCTATATTTCAAATGTACCAAAGCTGCTACATTTAATAGGATCACCTTCTCATGATGAGTTCCAAAAGGACCATTCATTTACTTGCTGGAGGTTTACAAATACACCATGCTCTGTATCAAGGTAGGTTTGGCTTTTTTAATGGATGTAGCAGTTGAGCTGTAAAAAAATACTAAGCACAGAGCTGATCACGCCCTGTATAGACACAAGTAGGAGGAAATAGGTAGCTCTGTTTGAGGAGAAAACAGACAGTTTAACAGCTTAGAGCATTTTTTGTTTTTATTTATTTTAAACTGCATACTATTTTTAATAGCCTATGTTACTTGTAAATACACTACAGTGGTCAGCATCAGTTTTAAACCTACACAGTGAGGTCTATATATTAATTATATGCAAATATCTAGTAATATAGGCCAAAATGCAGGGCTGTATTTAGACTCTAGGAGCCACATTCAATTGAGATCTGGAAGGCCGTAAGTGAGCTTGCAAGCTAATTTGCTTTTCAATTGGCATATTTGCGGTCTCGGAACGACCTCCGAGTTATGGGCTTGAAACAATGGCGATGGTTAAACTCGTAAACCTCCAGAAGCCTTTGATCTTTTACTTTCGCAAGGCTAAAATTGCAAATTACTATTCATTTGCTCAATTTCCCCAAGCCGGCAAATGTTTTCACACCTGTAAACAGCAAATAAAGGAGAAAATCCAACGAGTGCTAAAGAACACCCGCAAAGGGGTTAAACACCTATTCGTAGCACTGTAAATGCAAATAAAAAGTCAAAACTGCACTGTAAATAACGGGGAAAGCAATGAAAGAATAAATTGCACAACAGTCTCCAGCCCACAAATCGTCAAGAAATCCGATTTTTTGTTGTTGTTTCATTTTGGGGTTAAATTGATCTCGGGTATAGTTAGGCCACCCATATGGACTATACCCATACTATACTAGAACAGTATTGGCATCCATTTTTATAATTCTTTATTTTGTTCGTTTGTGAGTCTGATCGTATATCGGACCCCCGAACCTAATTAAATTACATGCAACCTCCATGTTTTACTGCCGTAATACTAACAGTTTAATTTCCTATTGGCTGATTCGAAATGAGAGGTTACAGGCTTGCTTAATTGATCATGTTCCCGCCCTGAAGTGCTTTCGAAACAGTGCATGGTTTACAGTCTTGGCTTGGGGCCTGTAACCTATGACCCTGAGCAATTGAATAGCATCGCAATCGGAGACCAACGGGAGCCCCCAACTCACTCGCAGACATTCGGTTGTCTGTGATCAAGTTGCAAAGCTCGAATTGAATGGAGCCCTATATTTTTCTAGGGCTATTGTGGTTTATAAATACTGCCACCAAACCCAGTTACTCCTCTATCTCTAATGTCTCTATTTATTCTATATATTCTCTGTATATGTTGTGCCACTGACCTGACCGCTTGAGACCTTGTTTGCCTAGGCTGAAATACACCACTAACCACACGAGTAATGATTTTTCATTGATCCAAATTCATAACTGATGCTACTCCAGCTCCATTAATGTGTTGTTCCTGTTCATTGGTGCAAGGGTATTAAAATATAAATGTATTTAAGTATTTGATATTATATTATACAACTGAATCTGATATTTTATTGATAAATCAGTTGCTGTGTTGTACAAAAACCTGCATCCATAAAGATTATTACAATAGGTTTTCCACTACTTTTCCACTAACTTGTAAGAGCTTCACCTATGGTCTATTGACTTTATCTTCTCTGTTCTCCATAATCCTACTAGGCTATAAATTCTTTCAACAGTACTCTCCCCACCTTTATGATATTCATAGCTGTCATGTAATGTGGATCTGCGAGTATTAGACTCTATCTTTATATGTGAGCACTTTATGAATAATTGAATAATTATGGAGTACATTCATTAAACCATGACAGGAACTGTGAAGGGCTGTGATGGCAAATTCACCATGGGAAATATAAAATGGTGCCTTCAGAGAGGCACTTTACATACTCTGCTTAGGTATATCTAAGTTTCCCTGTTTTTACGTTTTTCTAATCTAACACATGCTGCTTATATCAGAAACAAATATTACATTGATTCATTCTATACACATACATATTTTTTTTATTTTAAAATAAAACAGGTTTTCCTCACCCCCTGAGCTTCTTACACAGTGTACCTCCCAATAGGAACACTGCATTTGGGTATGGATTTTAACCCTTTACTAAACTTCAATGATTCCTTCCTGCACAAACTGCTATCACAGATTCATACAATGTATTAGCTGTCTGTGATTGGCCAAAACAAATTATGAATTTATGAATGAATTTATGAGGGATTTTTAGGGGTGTGAACTCAAGAAACTTAGCAAACTTTGGGATAAGTATAATAATGTTTATTTTGGTATTTTTGTCAGGCAAAAAAAAAAAAGTTTGCATACGCTACTGATTCTCCACTATCAGACGCATTCATAATCCATTTAACTTAAATATGTCTTTAATAATATTAGCAAATATTACACCTGTTTTCAGTAACATTTTGAAATACTTGAATGTATGTGATCTAACAATTCCAGTATCTCTTTAATTCTAATGAATAATACTCAGTTTACTGCTGGGCACACAGTCACTGCACTGACTTTGACACTTTCTTAGAAAAGAAAAAATCAATCCAGTTTTAGCTGCCTTATTTATGTATTTGTGATAAACGGATTTCTCTTGCATTTTTACACAAATGGTGGATTTGAGCATGTCAGCAGCTTGTTTGATGAATCCATAATTATCACTGACAAACAGTTCCTCCACCAAAAGACATTAAAGAAAACTCTTGTTTTGCAGGGACATATTGAGTTTACAACAAATGACATAATTGTCTCTATTTTCCATATCAGAGATGCCACTGTCCCATCTAGACAAAGCTATAGCAGACAATTAACAATTATTAATATATCCTTCATTTGTCCCCTTTCTCCTTAGCAATATAATTTACATTGCTTTGCCTGTTTATGACTGTGTAAAGTATCAAATATACAAATGAAACAATAATGAGGATACTGGAAGCAAAATGCAGGAAATGAAAAACATAGCAGAGTTGTATAATTTCACTTACTGAATTATAGTGAGCGCTGCTTTGAAAGTGAATATGTTTTAGGCTAGTGATTGCTTTCTGGACATTCTCGTCTGGCCCTGACAAGTCTATATCATGTACGCCCTGAGGGATTCTGGCTATGGCTGATACTAGACTTTACAGATACACATGTAATAGTCTCATTTGGATTTGTGTAATGATGTCCAAGATGAAAATGCCTCTGACAACCGAAACTTTGTAACTGCTGAAAATATCTGGAGAAAAACGTTCCTTACCACCATTCACACTTGTATTTACTGTTATGCTACATTCTCTCCAAAATGTACCATGCATTAAATTTCATGGAGTCATAATTTTACATATTATCATGTTCAACATTCTGCTTCTGGAGTAAGTTATTAAGACACAAAATATTAATGGCAGATATGAACTAACAGGACCAACCATTCGATCTAAATAAAACCTTTACTTAATAAATCCTTATACTATCCTTATTGACATACCAGGCTCACTTGATTTTGTCCCAACTGTTTCCACTAGAAGACTGTTCTACTTATCTAATACCTTTCCTGTAAACTTGTACAATGGCGCCTTGGTTCCCAACTTTATTTGTTCCGGACAGCAGGTTGAGTACCAAAACAGTTGAGTACCAAACTCCTATAAGGAGTAATGTAACTTGGTTTTAGCAAATGCGATAAGTACTAAAGTAGCACAATGAGTACCAGTGTTTTTTTGCTAATCCAAACAAGTTTAGTATCTAAAATGTTGTTTTACAAGGAGGTTGAGAACCAATGTATTACTGTACTCAGATTAAAGCTAAATCTTCAGCCCTCTAACTTCAAATTATGACCTTGCTTTCTATCTTTTTCTGGAAGATCTGAACCATGCCAACCCTCTTCCTTTTTTACAACCTACACATATTAAAGTTTTTGCTTATTAGTTTTATCTTTTAGACCATGCACTATTTTAATCATCCTGCTTTGTACACAATATTCTCACTGAAATGCAATCAGGGATCTCTAGAATGGCATTAATACCTCTCTTTTTTTATCAGCTCATTGCTCTTTCAATACATGTAAAACAGAGTTTTAGGTAAACTAAATGTGTGTAATGAAATATTTGCATGTGTATATAATCATATATCCATTTGCATCTATGCATCACCACATATAAGGTTAGACTGAGAGGTGTCTGTGGTCTTGTATAGCATACAAATCTTTCTAAGTTCTGAAAAGAACTTACTCCAGGAACCAGCATCAATAACGAAATTCACACATTAATTATGTGAACCAGTTAAGCAACTTTATTACTGAAACCATCAGACATATTTATACCACATTCTAGAAACAACAGACCAATCAATTTAAATGTGCATCCACGGTTACACCCAATCCTTCTTGCTCATGTTATTAGCCCTGCCTGCAAGTCTAAGACAATCACTCATTGTTTTCCCTTTCCACTGCTGTATTCTTGGTAGTGGTCATTACATACAATAGGCCTGGAGACACCAGTTTAAGGGTTTGTGATAGTGGGAGAGATACTGGTGTCATGTGACTCCTATGGGTCAATTATCTCCCTAATCTTGTTAATAAGGGACTAGTCCATTACTATGAAATATTGGGCACATACAATAGTTCCCTTGTAAGTGCTAGCCCCCCCCCCCCCCAAAGCACAACACAGACATACATCCCATCACTACCATCATGTTCATACACACACCCCAACGATAAACATGGGTACCACAGTATGGGCCATCTCAGTGGGTCCCTTTCCCCTGGCACAATAAGCCTATCTTATCAGTCTGTAAGGTATTACAATTAGCTTTTTAGTTGGCAACACAGTGATATAGTGTAGCCTCAGTTTGAAAGTAAACTGATTTGGAAAGATACTCTGATATCTTGTAATCAGTTATCCTGTACTGCTAGGAAACTGTGGTAATATTTAACACTAGGCCACTCTTGCTGGCAGGATTCATTAATTTCCTTGTACATACTTTTTGTTTTATTTTTGGTTAAGGTATAAAAATTTAGCAAATGGGAACTCAAAATAAAGAGAACTAATACAGTAGACTCTCAGTTAACCAGAACTCAAGCAACCAAAACTCTCAAGCAACCAGAAAAAATGAAATGCTTTTCTTTAAATTAAAAAATGAATAATTTAGCAGGGCTCAACAAATGCCAGGAGCCAGGTTGTCATGTCACAAAATACTTCCAGGCAATAAGATTTCATCCACTGTATGTCTCTGCAATTCAATGTTACGCGGAAGCAGACAGGCCTCACTGACAAATATACTTAGCAGAGCATCCTATTTGCAGATAATCTAGGGCTATTTTAATACTAACTCTCAAGCAACCTGAAGCTAAATTGACCTGGCATCTACCAATCTCCGTGGATGCCGGATAACTGAGAGTCTATTGTTTTTTACTTTAACTACAGTCAGTAGGTTGCACAATGTTTTCTATCCTATTTTTTAGGAGAGAAAATATAATTTTCGTAACAATTATAACAACATTATTAAACATTATTAAATTAATATTAATGTTTGTGTAATTTTATGTTTTATGGAAATTTTAGTTTTTTGCAGTTTTTAATAAATGCCCCTCTGCAGTGTCTCCACTACAAAATGCATTCCTTTTAGGATTTTAAGTGAGCAGATGATTATAAACAAAAGCAAAACAGTCCCACAAAATATGTATTATGTGTATAATCATACTGAAATAAAAGAAAGAATGACCTTCAATTCTGGGGGCAATCTTATATAGTGTAGGTTTTAAATATTTCAGGAAGCTTTTTTACATGAAAAATGAGTATTACAGAAATTAAATTAAAACATACAATTCCTCTAAACTTAATACAAAAAATATCTGGACCTCTTTTGACAACTGTAATCAAGTTCTGACCGTCATTGCACCAGTTGAGTCTTGGAGCTGTATGGATAAATAATTTACTTCCTTTAGTCTCACTGACAGTAACTGACACACCCAAATAAGTATTTGCCAGAAAAGATTGTAAAAAGACTGAAAAATGTGTTTGCACAGTATTTATAAAAATGTTTGTTTTAACCATTGCAGTGTAAGTTTTTCATGCTATAAATCTAGGGTAATTTATGATGCTCATTCTTTTGAATTTTGGTAGAAAAATATGTAAAGTCCATGCTTTTTTAAAGTTTTTTTTTCCCGGAGGGTTTTAAGATGTTAAAACTGTACTATATTAATCTAAATTATATTAAAAAGTTACACAAAGGGCATTGTTTTTTGCAAAACACAGTACATTTTATGGATTTGTATTGCAGACTATCAAGCCTTAGATAGTACTACATGACTCACTGAGTAAATATGTCTGTGTAGCAGCTTCAGACTTTCTTTTATACCCCGGGATATTATTTATTAGTACTGACAACTCGCAGGCTTTTTTTTCTGTGCATTGTGATCAAGCCTTGTTAGTCTTATTTAGAATTTTAGTGTGCCTGAGGCAAAAAGGTGGTACATTTTGAAGCTCATTAGCGTTTCCCTACCGACAATCCTTAGGTACAGAGGACATAGGGCCTCATTCTATTATCGGCCGTAAATCGGCCGTAAGGCTGCGATTCCTTGCAGGGGTTCTGTTAACTCGCGATTCTATTATACGGCCCCGCAAGGATCTCCTCTTACGGCCGGCCGCATATCTTGGGACCGGCCGTAATCTCTGAAATATAAAAACTCAAAAATAAATTCAAGCCTGCACTGTACAGCTCTGTAAATGCTAGGGATCATATTGGGGGACATGAGGATTAAAAGTAACCCCCTCTCAAGCTTGCACATCAGCCCAAACCCGAGTTCAAATTAACTGTTTATTTTCCGGCTGCGGCGTGGGTGTCTGAGGTGCTCCAAGCACTCTGGACTTTTTACATGGATATTTTACGTATATTAAAAATAAAATATTTTACGGATTTGAGTACAGGATAATTATGTGCTATTTTTTCTAACACCTAAAATCCCTTTATAGTCTTCTCAAAGTGCAGGATGGCTTTATTTGAGCTATTTTATGTGCTTAATTGGTGCTAGCGGGACCTCTTTCCTGCAAGTAAGCAGCGGCTCGCTTTTAGCCTTGCAGAGAGGTTTCCCAGAGCAATTGAATTGCAAATAGGAATTTCTTACGGCCGAAACTCTTGCGGCCGTTTTAGATCAAAGGCTTTCCTCTGGCGCGAGCGGCCGCAAGAGATAGCAAGGCACCGGCCGCAAGCCTGCCGGAGCCCCCGGCCGTAAGGGAATAGAATAGCCGAATAGCTTGCGGCCGGTCCTTGCGGCCCCGCAACGGCTGCGGCCGCTAATAGAATGAGGGCCATACTGTTTAACAGGTATGGAAATAACAGGTATTTTGGCCTGTGTGAGACATGTAACTGCACTCAGAGTGTTTTTTTAATAACCTTCCTACCCACCATTACATATTTAGAGCCTCATTCAATTGGAGATCGTAAGTCAAAAAAAGTAGGACCCGCAAGTTAGGCTCCAGTCGCGAAAATTGGAAATCATTTCCAGTTTTGAACATGGTTGTGGATGCAAGCCCTTAACTCATGGTTCAAGCGTAAAAAATCAGAGCACTTTTAAGAGGAAATATAAAATCAATCCAGCACTGTAAATGACGGGGAACACAATGGGTGACATTAGAATTAAAAGCACAACATTCTCAAGCTGGCACATCACCAAAATATAATACTTTATGTTTACTTTCCGGCCAAAGTCCTACGGGCTTGAATGACCTCTAAGCTCGTTACTTGTTATTCAAGCCCGTAGGGCTTTGAAATTGAACGTGAAATAAAGTATTTATTTTTATTTATTTAGACTTGGAAGTTTGAGAATGTTGTGCTATTAATTCTAAGTCCTAACATCACTTTCACTCTTAATAAAAGTACAGTATTGCATTTTTATTTGCTTTAAAGTGCTCCGATTTGTAAGTAAGCCCTTTGCGAGACCTCCTTGCTACCAGTAACCTGTGGTTCGAGTTTTGCCATTTGCGGGCTTGACTGAGTGATTAGCGAGGGAGAACTGGAGCAATATGATTTGCAATTTTAGCGATCGCTACTCTTGCGGCCGTGATAGATCAAAGGCTTTGAGGGAAGTAAGTTGCGAATTAACAAATCTCTAGAATTCGCAGCTCGGAGCCGATAACTCGATCGTAGCCCGTAAACAGAAGGCAATTGAATAGCAAAGTAGCTTGCGACGTCTACTTGCGACCCCTGATCTCAAAATTGCAGCAATTGAATGAGGCTGTTAGTGTCTGGTTGGAGTCTCTCTCCAGCCTCATTTCACATTTGCGAGAAACAACCTCACTCTGATAAGCCTGTATAAGGGTAAAATTGTACCCTAGTCCCTGGTTATGTTCTTAATCCTTCCTAAGAGTAAGGCCCATAGTCTTAAATAGATTCCCAATTTAGTGGGCCTGAGGCAAACAGATACTGTGCTTTGAGCCTCATTTTCATGTCACTACCCAGAATCCTTAGTTACAGTGGAAATACTGTTTACTGAGAATGTCTGTGGGAAAATTTTGACATGCAATTGTACTCAGCTTTATGGTACAGACAATGGCCCTCATTCAATTGCAATTTGGCCAATTGAATAGGGCTCTAAATAAGCACATAACATATATTTTTTAAAGAAGTTTTTAGTTTGTAAGCATCTATCCAAAAGCAAGATTTTCACTAACTAAAAACTTCTTTAAACAAAATATGTTATGTGCTTATTTAGAGCCCTATTCAATTGGCCAAATCGCAATTGAATGAGGGCCAATGTATATAAAATTCTGGACAAAGCTGCAATAGCTATGCTTAGACTGCTTATTTCTTGGTGACACATAAATATTTTTTGTTATTTAAGAAGTATTCTATTAAAATATATTTGAAGGTTACAAAATATTTGAGGCCTTATTCAGTTGAGCAATTGTTGGTTACTGGGGCCCGTAATGTAGCCTGTAAACTAAATTGCTATTCAATTGTCGTCTTTTAGCTACCCGCAAACCATCTGCGGGTTACAGACTAAAAATCCCTGTGGTTGTCAAAATCGTAACGCCAACCCAGCTAAGCCTTTAATCTTTCAAGCCTGCAAATGTTACAATTTCAAATCTCTATTCAACTGCTATAATTCTTCAAACCAACAAATGTTTTCACAACAGTTAATGGCAAATATAGAAGAAAATCCTATGAGTACCAGATAGGATTCTCAAGGGGGTTAAACACCTGATCGTAGCACTGTAAATGTAAATAAAAAATCAATACTGCACTATAAAAGATGGGGAAAGAGATGAAAGACATTAGGATTAATTGCACAACAGTCTCAAGCTCGTAAATCTGAAATCAAAAATTATTTTTTTGACCTTGTGTTTCTGGTTTTATATTAATCTCAGTAATCAAGGAATTAAAACATATCAGACTACCCACATGGACTATATCTGTATCGCCATTCATTTTTATTATTTTGTACTTTGCCGGATTGCGAGTCTGATCGCATATCGGACTTCCATGCACTAATTTATTGACACTAAGACAGTAACACTTACACCAAGGCAGTAACACTTACACCAAGGCAAGGCAGTAACACTTACACCAAGTCGGTAACACACACCAAGGCACCAACATGTACACCAAGGCAGAAACACGTACACCAAGGCAGTAACACTTACACCAAGGCAAAAACACTTACACCAAGGCATTAACACTTACACCAAGGCAAAAACACTTACACCAAGGCAGTAACACTAATCGCGAGGCCCCTAAAGTACACGGAGGGAGAGGCTCGCAAAGGCGCTCATTGAGAGCCACGCGATGAGCTCCAAATTCAATCAGTGCGGAGCTTGCAATGAGCCCCGAAGGTGCTGAAGCACAAGGCCTATAAAGTACACAGGGGGAGAGGCTTGCATTGAGCGCCGAAGGTGATCATTGCAAAGCAGGAAAGTTGAAGTACACAGGGGGAGAGGCTCGCAGTGAGCGCCGAAGGTGCTCAGAGGGGCAAAATTATCACATTGTGTGGCAAACAGCAATGCCAGGTTTACAATTTTATTCCTGTCATTTTTGATGGGCAATTTTCTAGTAAATTATAAAACGTTAAGTGAAAAATATTGTGAAATCTGGGTGTAAGTGATAACTAGCTATGGATAACAAAAAAAAAACACATCCTAAAGCATTGCTTGTTTTATTAAAGACATCTAGTAAATTGACAAGTGATTGGTTCTGATGCATCATGGTAACATTTTGATCTGCACTTATTTTAATCAGAGGAAATAAAGTATTTATTGACGCATCATTTACCAATCACGTTTCTGTAATGGCAACTTTCAGATCACTCTGCCATATCATTTTATCGATTTACTGACTGTTTGTCTCTTAATAGCTTTGATTTTACCTATAAATCAATAATGGAAAGGATGTGACATGTTGAATCATTAGTATGGATGACATTATATTGTAGCTGTGTTTTACCTGGAGATTTGAAGTCTGGTAGTCACTGCTCTGAAAGCCTTCTGACTTTAGTTAGTTACATTAAAATAAGGTCCCTTTTAACATCATTGAAACATGTTTAAATCAGTGTTTGCTCTATTTAATTTACAGTATATAATAATCGCAGCTTTAAAAATATTCAGAGGGACACTTGAAAAAATATGCACTGCTACCACCATTCTATATGGTAAGTAAACCAAATTTATGGGATATCTTAGACTTCTGTCATTCCTCTAGATTTCCAGAGAAAACAACAGGAGTAATCAGAGGAAGCTTGACATGGTCAAGATTGGAAATCATGACCTTTCGCTTAACTTTGTGACTTTTCTTTAAAAGAGGAACAGGTAGATTTCACTTGAAAAAAAGAAGTGCATTTGGAAGGCCTATATCTACTAATCATTGCAATGGCTGCAATGTGCTTCTCTGATGACTGCAATGTCCTATAGTGAAATTGCAATCCAAACTATTCAAAACATCAGGTACCTTTAATGACATATAATAACAATAAACCAAGCAAAATTATAAAATGCAGCCATATCAGGAAATTATTAAAAAGAAAAATAATAAACATACATTTTACACAGTATATGTCATATATATAACCGTATCTATCTATCTATCTATCTATCTATCTATCTATTGATCTATCTACCTCTCTGTGGCCCTCATTCAATTGCGATTTGGCCAATTGAATAGTGCTCTAAATAAGCACATAACATATATTTTTTAAAAAAGTTTTTAGTTAGTGAAAACCTTGCTTTTGGATAGATGTTTACCAACTAAAAACTTCTTTAAAAAAATATGTTATGTGCTTATTTAGACCCCTATTCAATTGGGCAAATTGCAATTGAATGAGGGCCTGTCTATTTATCTGTCTATGGATATATGGGGTTTATGTAAATACATTATACATTATCATTTTTTAAGGTTTACTATTTTCATAAATCAGGAGATTAATAATTATTAATTTATGCTACTTTAAGTGTGACTTGTATTTTTGGAATTTGCAGTTATATTTAGACATTAATGTTCTATGTTAATTGCTGAATATTGGTAAATAATGTTATGTAACTATAGAATATACTGCTATCTCGGCTTTGAAATGCAATGCAGAATATCATCATCACGGGGGTAGTTAAAAGCAAGATTTGTCTTTAGCAAATTCAGAGAACTTGGGCTTTCACATTATGGCACCCATTAAACACCCCATTCACCATTAATTGCTGGAAGCCATGGTAGGCTCACTTTTAAAGAAGAAAAAACCTTTAGCAAATCTCACAATGACCTGCAATGCTTGATCACAGATTAACCCAGGTACGCACCCACAATCCCCTATGTGACTACAGCCTAGAAACGCTAATTTAATTGAATTGTCTTCAATTAAAAATTTGAAATTTCAATATTTATTAAAATAGTATTTAAATGTATTATATTCCTACGACTCAATTAAAAGTAACAATAATTTGAGTTGATTTGCATGTGCAAAAATTACTTAAAATGTGTCCTAAACAGTGTCATCAATTATTTTGTCTTTTTTCCCTCTGTTTTAACTAGTATTCCTTAAAAACAAACAATATAATAATGACTGATTGATAGTTGTGCTTTATTTAAATTTTGATTGATTAGTTAAAGGGGGAGTATAATAAGCTTCCAAATGCAATTGGCTTGAAACACCTATTCAAGTAATAGAATTATATTGGGCCATATTCTCACCCTTATTAAATTTTGATTTGGCCAATTGAATAGGGCTCTATATAAGCACAGAGCATATTTTTTTACAGAAGTTTTTAGTTAGTGAACATCTATAAAAAAGCAAGGTCTTCACTAACTAAAAACTTCTGTAAAACAATATGCTGTGTGCTTATATAGAGCCCTACTTAATTGGCCAAATCGCAATTTAATAAGGCTGTCTATCATGCTGAGTCTTCAAAATTATTTTATCATGATAAACTACTCTCTGCAAACTAACCTGCCTTTTACCAGGCTGTTTCAGTTAAAATTTGTGCTTGTTTATGAGCAAATATAATTTAATACAAAAAAGAAAATCACACAAATAATTTGTGCTATCACTGCTAAATATATAGAAATTGTCAAGATTATTAGATTTCAACTTTTATTATATCATCAAAACAAAAGAAAACTGTCAGAGAGAGGATGCTTGAGATGTAACAATTGCAAATATCAATGTTGTCGCAAAAAAAAGTATTCAGTTGATAAAATTACCTATAATTTTAAATTGTACCATATTTTGGAGCATTCACTGGGTCACTTTTATAGTCAGTTTGGATCTTTCTTGATTCAATTCAGCTACATCCATCAAACTTAGACAACCCTGGAAGGAAACAAAACAACACATTTTGTTCTTAACTATCAGTTATTCTGTTTTATTATGATACAGTAAAAGTAAAATTTTAAACATCCCACCCCCATTTTTGTATATTTAACAGCAAGAGTTTTAATAACATGTTTGCCTTTTTGTATTATGGAACCCCTACACCAGTCGCTTTCTGGATCGCTACCTAGTTGTGATGAAGGGGCTTGTGTATATCAATGAAGCTGTGAGCTATACAATGTAGATGGGCAGGTCATAGTAGGGAGGTGAAGATTAATTTGAGAGCATTGGATTCATTCATGTGGGGAATTTACTAAGCATCTCAAGTGCATCTCAAATCATTTTCTGAATTACTATGCACTGTTTCTTATGGGGAAAAAACAGCCTAGTTATCTCAGTCCTTTTCACCTTATCTCAGGTGAGATAGTGCTTTGGAAATTCCCCCTTAGGTATTGTGTTAAAAACATTTAAAATACTTATATAAAAGGTCAATCTATTATACAAATTGGCAATTGTACATTGCTATAGCTCAGGATAAGTACTTCCCATTGTTTGTAAGTATTATCAGTTGTCATAGAACCCACAAGACACCATGTATGGTATATAAAATAAATATAAGTATGCCAAGTAGAAGAATTTACAGAGCAAGTAATTGCTTCACATAAAAGACCCATAAATCTATAATACAGCTATGTCAGCATAAAACACAATCCAGTGATAATTTATACCAATGTACTATACGCTTGTAGGTATACAGCAACATTGCAATAAATTCACATAAACAATGATAGATTTGACTTGGCTCTAAACTATGTTCCAGTGAGTTAGTCATGCCTTTACAGTAGGGTACTTACCCATCCTTTACTGTAAAATAGTTGTGTTATGACTCAAGGCAGACTTTGCAATGATGGTTTAGTGCTTCTGTTTTAAACTAAATGTAAAACTGTTCTTATTTACCAATGGGAATTTTCAGATATCCCAACGCTACCATATGACAGCATCTTTGACTACTTTTACTGCTCAAGAAGTGCCCCGCTGTCCAACCCATTATTTGGGAATACATGGGTGGGACTTATAACGACTGAGGTCATTGATCAAACTAGATTGCAGTGATATTTTTTAAACGTGTGGTGGGGATGTCCTCAAGGGAAATTCTACCCCAGACATCTTCGGTTTGTTATAAAGAGCATTAAAGATTGGGTATTGTAACGGATCTCCAGGCACCCCGACCGGGTACCTCCGTTGATAGACGCATCCTAGCTTGCGTCGAGGCCTACAAGCACCGCACCGGACACCAAAACCACCACAGACTCCAAGGATAGTACATCAGGAACAAGCGTTCAGTAGTTACAGCTCAAGGGAGTATGCAGAAGCATAGCAATCCCCAGTATGATAGTGATCCCCTCAAATAACGAGACGAGGCTACGTTTTGAAGGGTCAAGAGGAACTATATTTTAATGACAGGGAATCTCCTTTTATGCAATGGTGCCCTCTGAAGGGCTACACCCACATAATTATCACAACAGCCAATTATCTGCATGGTTCAACCCCCACGTCTCCTCCCCTCAGATAACAGGTAACACAATTAAAACAGACACAATTTTAACCACATTCTGGATGTACCCCAAATACAGGGGGTACACCTTTAAGTCCCGCACCATTCAATATCTCTCACCCAGGGGAACAACATATACAAAAATGGCATGAATCAGACCAGGGGTTCAAAAGTTAGTAAAAGTATGTTTTTACACATAACACACAGACATTGCACATATCCCCCATACAATACACATATAGGACAATAGGTGAGTCACACCTCCCAGGCAACTTGGATACAATCAGACATTAATTAGATCATTCTTATCAGAGAATGAAAACACTTTGGAAAATGCAAGGATCCTTTACAACTTTCTTATCTCTTGAATCTCTGTAACAGGATTATCTATTAGCCTAGGTCTGCAAAAGTCTGGCTAATATTCTGAGCCAATATATTCTGTAGAACATCAACCAACATACATATAGTAGGATCATATTTTAACCATAATAATCATAAAACAGTTTAAAACAGTGATGGGTTCCGCTACACACCTCCCCCGTGACCATAAGCCGGCATACACGGTCTGATCCCAACGGATCGGCCTGGGGATGTCCGGACAAAAGTATTTGTTGGTCAATTCTCTAGTTTGACAACCCATCAGCATTACTGCAATTCACATTTACTCACATTTCCCATATCCCCAGATAGCTGGGATCTGAGCGCACAAAACCACCGAATAGCGCTCAGATCCTCTTCACACAGTTCAATTGCCATGTAGCTAAAGTCTTTCCCATAGTCTTTCATTATATGAATGGGCTTCATGGCATAGTTATCTGGGGTATCATGGTTCACACAGGGCAAGTACAGAATGACCCCCCTGTATGTAAAGGGCCAGAATGAGTGACTTACACTCTGGTATGGCCGAACACTGGTTCCAAAGGGCAATATGTACCAGGGCCATAGTCGCAGGGCAGGAGGCTGGCAAACAGTCCTCTCCAAGCCAAAGTGGCGAAGGGCAGTTCGTCACACATCTCTCCTTTGGGGGGAAGTCTAACCAGGTACCTGGATATTTTCCTGTGGTGATGGGGCAACACGCTGAGGGGACTTGAGGGGCAGAGGCCAGCGGCACTCTGCCCTGATGCCAGCTCTTCTGCTGGTATAACCTGCAGGACATCCTGCTCTGTACAAGGGACAAAGGGAGGGCAGAGGCCGACTGCACTCTGCCCCGCTGTCAGCTCTTCTGCTGGGGTACTTGGGACATATTCCGGCTCAGTAGCCAGGGAAACGTGGGGGTCAGTGGGGGTTAACATTTCCTCTGTTAACCCTGGGGCCACATTAGAAGTTAGCTGGGGAGGGGAATTTGTACTTACCCCCTCCTCCGGTTGTCCCAGTGACGGTAGTTGGGGATCTGGACAAGCTGTGGGTGCAGAGACCACGGTCCCATCTGCGCTGTCTGGGAGATTGGTGTCTCCCCTGGTTAGGGTAAACTGTCGCTGGGGGGGAAGGACGACACCTTCTGCCCCCTGTGTTTCACACTGCCGCTGGGGGGGAAGGACGACACCTTTGGCCCCCTGGGGTACCCACTGCCGCTGTGGAGGAAGGTCGACACCTTCTGCTCCCTGGGGTACATACTGCCGCTTGGGGGGAAGGACGACACCTTCTGCCCCCTGGGGTTCACACTGCCGCTGAGGGGGAAGGACGACACCTTCTGCCCCCTGGGGTTCACACTGCCGCTGGGGGGGAAGGACGACACCTTTGGCACCCTGGGGTACCCACTGCCGCTGTGGAGGAAGGTCGACACCTTCTGCTCCCTGGGGTACATACTGCCGCTTGGGGGGGAAGGACGACACCTTCTGCCCCCTGGGGTTCACACTGCCGCTGAGGGGGAAGGACGACACCTTCTGCCCCCTGGGGTTCACACTGCCGCTGGGGGGAAAGGACGACACCTTCTGCCCCCTGGGGTTCACACTGCCGCTGGGAAGGAAGGACGGCCCCTTCTGCTCCCTGGGGTACACACTGCCGCTTGGGGGGAAGGACGACACCTTCTGCCCCCTGGGGTTCACACTGCCGCTGAGGGGGAAGGACGACACCTTCTGCCCCCTGGGGTTCACACTGCCGCTGGGGGGAAAGGACGACACCTTCTGCCCCCTGGGGTTCACACTGCCGCTGGGAAGGAAGGACGGCCCCTTCTGCTCCCTGGGGTACACACTGCCGCTGGGGAGGAAGGACGACACCTTCGGCCCCCTGGGGTACACACTGCTGCTGGGGAGGAAGGACGACACCTTCAGCTCCCTGGGGTACACACTGCCACTGGGGAGGAAGGACGACACCTTCAGCTCCCTGGGGTACACACTGCCGCTGGGGAGGAAGGACGACACCTTCGGCTCCCTGGGGAACACACTGCCGCTGGGGAGGAAGGACGACACCTTCGGCTCCCTGGGGTTCACACTGCCGCTGGGGGGGAAGGACGACACCTTCTGCCCCCTGGGGTTCACACTGCCGCTGGGGGGGTAGGACGACACCTTCAGCCCCCTGTGGTTCACACTGCCGCTGGGGGGGATGGACGACACCTTCTGCCCCCTGGGGTTCACACTGCCGCTGGGGGGGAAGGACGACACCTTCTGCCCCCTGTAGGGCCGGTAGAGAGACCTCGGTCCCATCTCTACCTGCCATCTGGAGGTCATCCCAGGACCAGTCAATGAAGTCTGGTTCTGCTTGTCGAGTAGGTTGGGGCTGCACAAGGCTGAGCAGGTGTTGGTAGTCCTGCTCCAGCTCCCACTCTCTCGTTACCAGGTGGGTCATGTCTTTGCTCACCTCGCCTTCGTCATCCCAGACATACATGCCCATCCGGTAGTCGTAGATGTCCCAAAACCTAGACCCCTCCGTGCTGCCAAGATCAATATCGTCCTCCAAGGCATCCCATAATAAACCCGGGCCATCATAATCATCCCCCTCCGGTAAGTCGTGT
Organism: Discoglossus pictus; assembly: GCA_027410445.1. Lineage (NCBI taxonomy): Eukaryota > Metazoa > Chordata > Amphibia > Anura > Alytidae > Discoglossus > Discoglossus pictus. The sequence goes on along the minus strand of CM050164.1, from coordinate 308,722,302 downwards.
TCAGACGTCCAGGGGGTAAGTCGAACGGTATGCCACCAGAGGGCCTGGTATGCGTTGTCTAGCCAGAGCTCTCGCCATACCAGGGTTTCTAGTCTTGTCACCCACTCATCCAGGGGCTGCTCTCCCAATAGATACATCCGCATCGCCACACGCTTCTGTAGCCGCTGCTCATCACTGGGGAGACTCTCACCTCGCCGCCATTGGGCATCTTCCAGGGCATCATACCAGAGTTCCTTTCTGTCTGCATCCCTGTAGTCCGCGGCCGCCTCCTCCTCCTCATCATGAAACGCTGTCTGAAAACTAGCCGGGTCCATCCTGCTGTAGCCAGGGGCGCTGTACGGATACTAGCGTTGCCCTCAATTTGTAACTCCAAACGTTACCGGTGTCTCCGTGCTGCTTTTCCTCTTACTAGGACGCCATCCCACCACTGCCAGCCAATGTAACGGATCTCCTGGCACCCCGACCGGGTACCTCCGTTGATAGACGCGTCCTAGCTTGCGTCGAGGCCTACAAGCACCGCACCGGACACCAAAACCACCACAGACTCCAAGGATAGTACATCAGGAACAAGCGTTCAGTAGTTACAGCTCAAGGGAGTATGCAGAAGCATAGCAATCCCCAGTATGATAGCGATCCCCTCAAATAACGAGACGAGGCTACGTTTTGAAGGGTCAAGAGGAACTATATTTTAATGACAGGGAATCTCCTTTTATGCAATGGTGCCCTCTGAAGGGCTACACCCACATAATTATCACAACAGCCAATTATCTGCATGGTTCAACCCCCACGTCTCCTCCCCTCAGATAACAGGTAACACAATTAAAACAGACACAATTTTAACCACATTCTGGATGTACCCCAAATACAGGGGGTACACCTTTAAGTCCCGCACCATTTAATATCTCTCACCCAGGGGAACAACATATACAAAAATGGCATGAATCAGACCAGGGGTTCAAAAGTTAGTAAAAGTATGTTTTTACACATAACACACAGACATTGCACATATCCCCCATACAATACACATATAGGACAATAGGTGAGTCACACCTCCCTGGCAACTTGGATACAATCAGACATTAATTAGATCATTCTTATCAGAGAATGAAAACACTTTGGAAAATGCAAGGATCCTTTACAACTTTCTTATCTCTTGAATCTCTGTAACAGGATTATCTATTAGCCTAGGTCTGCAAAAGTCTGGCTAATATTCTGAGCCAATATATTCTGTAGAACATCAACCAACATACATATAGTAGGATCATATTTTAACCATAATAATCATAAAACAGTTTAAAACAGTGATGGGTTCCGCTACAGGTATATTCTACAAGCCATTGTTTTTTAAATTAAAGCATTTAAACTCTATTTGTCCTTGTAATGGTATGATTATTTTGTGTACTGAAGAAGACTTAACGGCATTATAAGACAGGAATATATAATAATTTGCTGCCCAGAAATTAAAAAGCAATATATTTATGTACTACTTACTATTGATTTTTTGTACTTGAAAATTATATATGGGCTAGTTAAATACAAGGATACTCTGTGGGAAGTTTAAATGATTTGATTTCAGAAACGTTCCATATTATTATTACAGTATATGTGACACTCCAGTTTACCATTTAATAATCATTTGGAACAGAGCATCAAAATGACAGAAATGGCAATGGTAAACTTTCTGAAGATGTGTATAACTTTTTCGTAAAAAAACACATTACTGAAAGCACACCCTGTATGAAGAAATGTGGCAATTAATGAACCTCCCTTTGGTTATTTTTTACAAATGCACCTGCTTCATGAAAGCTCTCCAGAATGTCTCATTGAAAAGTAAATAACTCTTGCTTGGCAGTAATGCATATATCAAGTTTGCTAAGTGACTGCCTAGAAATCCTGCACATTCGTGGTCACATGACCAAGTTGTGATATCTACTCTCCTTATCTCACATTATGCATAGTGAAAATATTATTGTCCAGTGAAGTGAGCCCAGTCCTGTTCCAAGGGGGTATAACTACTTCTTGTGGAGATATGTTTTTCTGCAAGAGTGACAAATTTCTGTATGTTAGCTCCAGGAGAAAAGTGTGTCAAAATGTGTGGTAGCACCTGAGGAACCAGAGATGTAGATCTTCTGTGTCTATAGGCTGCGTAATGTACTTAATTGAGTCATGTAATTGTTATATTTATCTGCTGTTGATATACGTGCATTAAGTGCTGTGTCTCAACTTACACTTGTTAAACAATCATTTTTAAAAATTATAAAAAAAATTTTTATAAAAGTTCCCATAAACTAATCAGTATTGCATATAAGATTTTTAATGGATCCTTATAGAGCTTTAATAAAAGAAAACATTCGTAAGTTTTCTCTATTTTTCTCTTCCTGCACTCATTTCATATTTGTACAGCTCAGAGCGAAATGGGCACATAGCTTTACTATTGCATTTACATGTGCACTGTAGCTCAACTATTTTAATCAGTGTTATAGCTAAACTGGACTCCAGTGCATCTTAATCTATTGCTATTGACTGTAGTATTAATTAAAGTCCTTGGGCTTAAGCTGATGTGCATCTAAAGATGCAGTAATTAGTATCACTGTTTGCTCCTCCTTCTTTCACTCTCCCTGAAGCACAAATAACATAGAATGTGTTCAAGGATTTTTCTGTGAGGTATACAGGGTTATAGTCTTTCAAATGACATGCAATATTATTACATTTAGAGAGTCTTGTCATCACTCTCTATGGTTCTCAGCAGCAAGTCCCGAGGCTGATGTCCGTCCCAGAGACCTTTTCTGTTAGTGCTCAAGGAAAAAGAGGAATGAGGAGAGCCTAATACTTTAAACATACCACTGCTTTTAGTCAAAGCTATAGACCAATTATTGATTAACAAGTTTGCAGTTAAAATGTGTACTGTTCAAATCAGTGCAACGGTTCTGGATTTCACAGGTAGTCCCTATGAACAGTGAAAAGGTAAGCATCTGGCCCCAAGATGAAAAAGGTTTAGCACCACTGGTATAGAGCATTACTCCTACATATATACACTAAAGATGTTGGATATTCTAGTTGATTATGTCTCCAGCTTTCCAGTTTTTCACCTAGATCTCTCTCATTCTTGCATAGGAATTTCTGTCTCTTCCTTCTACACATGTGACAGGGAACATTTGGTTATTTCCAAAGGTAATTTTTGTAAACCAAAAAAAGTTCTCAGTTATTTCATGGCTAACAATAATATGCTTAGGAACACTGTACTTGCTAGATGTGCTGCAGATGCTTCCATGAAGATGAGAATCATGAATTAAACCATAACAATTGTTATGAAAGATACACTGAATTACTGAAATGGATTGATACAGTTGTGTTCAAAAGTTTGCATACCTTGGCGAATTGGTAATATATGTACCATTTTTAAAGAAAGCATGAGTGAGCAGGCAAAACACATCTCTTTTATTTCTTATGGGATTCATATTCAACTGTAGGTTATAACAAAATGGCACAATCATAAAACAAAACAAGGCAACAAAGAAAAAAATGAAATTACCCTATTCAAAAGTTTGCATACCCATAGTTTTTAATATTGTGTATTGCCCCCTTTAGCACCAATGACAGTGTGCAGTCTTTTGTAATAGTTGTCTTTGAGGCCCCTAATTCTTGCAGGTGGTATAGCTGCCCATTTGTCTTGGCAAAATATTCCAGGTCATGCAAAGTCTTTGGTCGTCTTGCATGAACCGCACGTTTGAGATCTCCCCAGAGTGGCTCTATGATATTAAGGTCATGAGACTGTGATGGCCACTCCACAACCTTCACCTTTTTTTTGCTTTTACCTCTGGAGGGTCAACTTGGCCTTGTGCTTAGGGTCATTGTCATGCTGGAAAGTCCAAGAGCATCCCATGCGCAGCCTTCGTGCAGAAGAATGCAAATTGTCTGCCAGTATTTTCTGATAACATGCTGCATTCATCTTGCCATCAATTTTCACAAGATTCCCTGTGCTTTTGAAGCTCATACCCCCCAAAAACATCAGTGAGTCACCACCATGCATCACAGTGGGGATGGTATTCTTTTTACTATAATCCTTGTTGACCCCTCTCCAAACATAGCGCTTGTGATTGTGACCATAAAGCTCTATTTTGGTCTCGTCACTCCAAATTACAGTGTCCCAGAAGTTGTGAGGCGTGTCAAAGTGTTGTCCGGCATATGGTAACCAGGCTTTTTTGTGGCGCTGGCGCAGTAAAGGCTTCTTTCTGGCATCTCAACCATGCAGCTCATTTTTGTTCAAGTATCGTCGTTTTGTGCTCCTTGAAACAACCACACTGTCTTTTTCCAGGGCAGCCTGTATTTCTCCTGAGGTTACCTGTGGGTTATTCTTTGTATTCCGAACAATTCTTCTGGCAGTTGTGGCTGAAAACTTTCTTGTTCTACCTGACCTTGGCTTGGTATCAATTTAAAAAGCCACAGGTGTAGGAAATTGTGTGTCTGTAACAAGGCCAAACATTCTAGGGTATGTAAAACGTTTGATCAGGGCCATTTGGGTGATTTCTCTTATCATTATGATTTTTAAAAAAAGCCAAACAACTATGTGATAATAAATGTCTTCATATTATCACTATCCTTCAATAAAATACATTTTTTTTGCATGCTCAATCGTATTTTCAAAATAAATGCCAACATTTCACAATTTCTGCCATGATATGCAACTGTAAGTCATTTATTGTTGTATGTACCTGTAAAGAGATTGAGAAATGCTGACAATAAAATGTGCCCTCAGTTGAAATATATCTTAACTTATATTATTATTTACAAAAGTGCTTGACAGTTACTAAGCAGAGAAACAAGTAGAGCAGGAACATAATAAGTACATGCCATGTAAATATGGTGCAAGAAGGTCATGCTCAGTATCCTTAGTTCATTGCACTATACGGATATCTGCAGCTGCACATGACATTTTTCAGCTATATTGGTTAGCATGGACAGGACATCTGTGGGTGTAATCCTGTCAGGTCAGTGGAAATCAGACCAAGGTTGATGTAGGAGCTTTATAAAGAAACATCAAGCGCATAACAACTGGTTCATATCACAGAGATCTGAAAGCTGACGGCACTTTTCAGCAGATTTAAACAACATAGATTATATTGACTGGATTACAGATAATGGTTAATATAATGAATATTTCTCAGTTACGCTAGTGATTTTTTAAGGAAAATGCAAACACATATGCTAGAAATAAAAACTCTTCTCTGACAGCTTGTTTCTGCAGAAGTTATATGAGGGCAAGCTCTATGAAAAGATACAGGGTTTATAAAACATTTTTTTCCAGGAATGTATTGTAGCATAACTAGATTGCACATCAGAAATGTGGTAGTGTATATTGATCTGACAGCCGACCAGAGTTTCAACCAGACAATATGTCTTGTAATTCAAAAGTGAAATCATGGCTGCTGTAAGTTTTCAATAAAATATGTTATGAAAAGTCAGTCTTGCTATTTGTCCTACTTCATACCAACAATTGCAATAAATGTTAGCTGGGTATGACTGTGTTTTCCTCTTTCAGTTTTCTTGAGCTGAAATTCTAAATGTGTCATAGTTACAGTAACTCACAAAAGTGACTACACCCCTCACATTTTTGTACATATTTTATTATATTGTTTCATGTGACAACAGTGTAGAAATGACACTCTGCTATAATGTAAAGTAGTAAGTGTACAGCCTGTATAACAGTGTACTCAACACACAGCCATTAATGTGTAAACCGTTGGCAACAAAAGTGAGTACACCCCCTAAGTGGAAATGTCCAATTTGGCCGGCACTGGGGAGCTACCGTTCATTGAGGGAACCATGAATGCCAACATGTACTGTGACATACTGAAGCAGAGCATGATCCCCTCCCTTCTGAGACTGGGTCGCAGGGCAGTATTCCAACATGATAATGACCCCAAACACACCTCCAAGATGACCACTGCCTTGCTAAAGAAGCTGAAGGTAAAGGTGATGGACTGGCCAAGCATGTCACCAGACCTAAACCCTATTGAGCACCTGTGGGGCATCCTAAAATGGAAGGGGGGGAAGTGCAAGGTCTCTTAACATCCACCAGCTTTGTGATGTCATCATAGAGGAGTGGAAGAGGACTCCAGTGGCAACCTGTGAAGCTCTGGTGAACTCCATGCCCATGAGGGTTAAGGCAGTGCTGGAAAATAATGGTGGCCACACAAAATATTGACACTTTGGGCCCAATTTGGACATTTCCCTAAGTGGAAATGTCCAAATTGGGCCCAATGGTTTAGACATTAATGGCTGTGTGTTGAGTTATTTTGAGGGGACAGCAAATTTACACTGTTATACAGGCTGTACACTTACTACTTTACATTGTAGCAGAGTGTCATTTCTTCAGTATTGTCACATGAAAAGATAACAAAATATCTACACATATGTAAGGGGTGTACTCACTTTTGTGAGATACTGTATATGTTGAGAGGCAATTTGCTAACAATAGATGCATCACATACTACTGATTCCCATAATAAAACTATCTTTGATAAACAGTTATTCAGTACCTGTATCTGAAAAAACAATGTTTACTTTATGTTAGAAATATGCAAATAATACATATGTAGCTCAACTGCATCAGTTTACAATTGTAATATTAAAACACCCTGCCACAGATATATAAACCCTGTGATGTCACAATTTCCAGAATGCAAAAGGGAATCTTTTAGAGTACAAATTGTGACAGGAAGAAAAGTAGGTTAAAAAGTAGAGAGCCTGAACTGTGGCCTGACTTAGAGAGGAAACATGAATATATGAATTAAAACCATTAGCCACCAACCACAACATGTACTTTATTAAAGCGCCTGATGGTACTGTATTTGCAGGGCTCGCTGTGTGCTACACATTTACGGAACTTGTTAAAATGGAATCTGAGCAGTAGTAAATGCAATACAAACGTTTTAACAAAAAGTAAGCATTATAAGCATTTATTACAGGGTATTATTACTGGTTGCAAAAATAACATTTAATGTTTTTATTTGTTAGAATATTGATAAAATGTGTATCTCAACATCTAATGGAAGTCACTTGATATGAAATGATTTTTATATTGTTTTCCACATGTATTTTTTATTTGTTTACTCATTTGTGGTCTATGATAAGTGTGCACATTGTCCGTAAAATCGATTCTGTAGACAAGGAAATGTTTCACTACTTGAAATGTGTAAGATATCAAGGTCAAGAAACTTGCATTATTTTCACTCAGAATTATTTCTGTGAAGATTAGACAAGATTAAGAGCCACATTAAATTCGGGCTATGTGTTAAATATTTAGTGTAAATTATATTTATATTTATTTAGTGTAAATTACATTTTTAGTAATTTTAACCATTTTACTATTATATGGTTGACAGACTGACATTATAAAGAGGAGTGATTAATATGTGGTGCTGATGTTATAATTTTGCCGGGTTTGTTGTTATTATAAGTAAAACATTATGTCATGCCAACAACTGCATCTTTACCAAAAAATATTGTTCCTTTGAATGTTAGTGCATCTGTGTCGACAGATAGAGCTGGTAAACTGTGTGTATATATATATATATATATATATATATATATATATATATATATATATATATTATATTATATTTACATAAACCAGGCTGGTAATATTATTTTATTTAAATATACCACTATAGTTGATTTAAAATATATCAGTATCAAGGGCATTTATTGGCAAGTTTTGTGTTTAGTAAATTGATGGAACTTGGGTTTTAAGGTATGGTGCACGTAACTCTCCCATGACATGCCTTAACACGCCTTTCATGATAACTGGTGATGACCCCATTGAAACTTGCTGTTACCACAGAAAAAGCCTTTAGTAAATGGCACAATGACCTGAGATGCATGTTCACAGATGAACACGGGTTATAGCGCCATGGTTTGCACCTTCCATCTATTAGCAAATCTTCCCCGGAAAGGCAGAAGACAGTGCAGACATCGAATGAGACAGATATTAATTTTTTCTGTTTTCTTTCACAGCACAACAATGTGGTTCCACTTTATTATTTGTGGAGAATGAATCTGTATTAAGTTCTAAAATAACTATCAGTATAACTTAACCTTGATATGGATTATCTCCAATCCACACTGCAAACCATGCACTAAGGCAGATGGGTTAACACATTCTGCCAATAAACCTTAGATCTGTTTGTAGAAATGTTCTCCTATAACAAGTATCTCACCTATAAAGAGGGAGCCAACTAAAATTGCGTGCCTCTTGTTGAAACATTTCAATGGCTTTTGTTAAATATATTCCTTTTTTAGATCAGTAATTGTAAATGCAATGTTATAGATCTAGTGTAACTTTAATAATTGCTTGTATTTTATTTTGAATGTTTTCATTTTTTGAACAGAAAAAAGATGTGATTAGTCTAGAGTAGTTTTGATTAGGATGAAGACATTTATGAGAAGGAATTCAGGGAAAGAATAGGCTAAACCCAGGTGAAGATTGGTATTGGGAAATAAAGGGAATACAGAACAGAAAAGCAGCATGAAAGAAAACTGAGTAAGCAAATTATTTTATATGCCAGTATAGTAATGTGTGTAAAATGCAGCATTGTCGAACTTAGTCATAAGGACTAATGATCCTTCATATAAATGCGAATAGAGGAGCTAAGTGAAGTGGGTCAAGTTGCTGCTTCGTTTTGTATCATTCCCAAACTATTACACCTCAAGTTTTTACTGGAAAGAGAAAGTATGATAGCCATGAGTTAATGGTTTATGCCCAAAGCTTATTTCTTGGACAAAGACTTCTTAGGATGCACAAAACATCCAACAAAACAGTGAATAAACATATTAAAACAGGGGAACATCAGGGCACTGAATATGGACCTTGTCATAGGCATTTACACATGTATTTTTTCTATGTAGCTGTAACCAACAATCCCATTAGAATGCTTTTATTGTTCTTGTTTCTGCGGGTGCCAGATTGTCTGCTTCCCTTAGCAGCAAATTATTATGGACCATCTAGTCCATTATTCAAGGAGAGCTCTAGCCTATTGTTTTTTTCTCCCAGCATCCTCCCACACAATGCTCCCAGTATACATATGCACGCTACTAACACCATATCTACATAGTCCAGTAAAACACTTTCAGCCTTATTAAATTGCCATTCGGCAAATTGTAAGTACTCTATCTAAGTATAGAGCATATTTTTTTTACAGAAGTTTTTAGTCAGTTAACTTCTATCCAGAAGCAAGGTCTTCACTAACCTAAAACTTCTGTAAAAAAATACGCTCTGTGCTTATATAGAGCCTTTAGAATTTGCTGAATTGGAATTTAATAAGGCTGTTTGTAATTATGCAGCCAAATAAGCATATGTTTTTAACTTTGACATTCAGAATTGTGGGGTACGTATTGACTGGAACCGAAAAGAGAAACTTTTCTGAGTTTGGGAAGGCAGCAGAGTTTATGCTAGCCAATTGTCCCACAGTACTGAGAGAGGCAAGCACCAAAAATTGCTTTAAAGTGAGACAGGTATAGAATTTGTTATTCCTTTTCTCCTTTGATCTCTTATGTGATACTTAGTGCCAAGGAGCCTTAGGAATATGGTTTACTGATCAAGCTTCTATCTCCTGAGGTTCATTATCATCCTTTTGAATGTAAAATAATTTCTCCCAAATGACCTAATTTCACTAGTTAGGCTAAAGCAAACCAAACACATTGCATTTTTTTAGATATTTCTGTTTTTCTTCTTTAATGAATAAATATGTTCTTATAGATGTCTTATGGAAAGTGTGGGGCTCCAGTGACTCTTTGATTCACATCATCCTATTTGATTTTATAACCAGTACTAACATTCAAGATATAAAAATAAAATATAAAAATTCATAACATGCATAGAATAAATTAATTAAACTTTGATCTGATTATTTTGAAGTATTAAAGAGCCACTATAGTCTACAAATGTCTATCATGCATTTAAAGGATCATAATTTAAACAAAAATATGCGTGGAGTTTAATTGCAGTACGGGTTTGTTTTCTCCTGAAATGTTACAGGAAACAGAGGAGCAGTGAGACTTGTGGATGTCTGAATGGGAATTTATTGTGCAGATATTCCTTTTCAACGAAATGCTGAACAGATAAAAAAAGCACAAACAGCCCTCCATTGTTTACCCTTCCTTTCAATTTACTGTTTTAAAAAAATGTTTTCCCTTTCTCTAATAAATAGTTACATAGTAATTGGGGTTGAAAATAGACTTTTAGTCCATCAAGTTCAACCTTTTTAGATCTCCTCTAATCTTTGTAATTTTCTTAATTCAATATGATCTATTTGAAACTCCTTTTCACATGACAAATAGATGTATAAAACATGTTCTTTTAAATGCATGACAGAACATTTTCAGCTACAGTGTCCATTTAGAGGGCCATTTACCTCACTATAAGTGCTCTTCATTGTGTGACAGAGCACAAGACTAAAGTGATCTATTGTTTTTTTATTTTTTATTAAACTAAGAACAGTTACAAGTTTGCAGTGATAGGTTTGTTTACAGACACTCTGCTGACAGCCCCATGACTACCACCATCTGGCGACAACGGAGCGTTCCAAACTCCTTGAACAGAAAGCATAATGGTTTAAGTCTCTTTCAGGAAAGCAATCAGCCATCAGTTAACCATAACATATTTGTGAGTTTCTAGCAGTCATTTTCCTGCACAGATGAATTTGGAAAGGGTTAATCCTCTTTGCACAGAGCGCTTGATTCCAGTCTCTCTGGAGGCATGCTAATTCTTATGTAAACAGAACTTCATTTATAAAAAAAATTCTGTGAAAAATACACTTATTTCAATAATTCAAAAAATATTTCAACATATTTTCAGGAGAACATTACAGTGGTGTGCTCCAAGTTGTGCTGAATTAACTAGCACTTTAAGCTTGCATGTTGGAATTTACCATAGCCTTCTCATGGGTTGGCAAATGAACTATTCTACCAAAAGTTTTAATTTCCTCTAACAAAAAGTAATGAATTTTCAAAGATGTCTGTTTACATAATTGTAAAGTCATTGGCTCCTGTTTTTTTTGTTTTTTTTACAACAGTTGAATGCACAGAAGGCCCTTCACTTTCTACATTAGGTGCCTCCAATCAGATCTGGTGGATGTGAAACACTTCTTCCTGAGATTATGATCTGCTATGAGCAATAAATTTGCATGTGGAATACATTGGTTTATTGTGGTATCTTTTCTTCCATCTGCAAAAGAATTTATTGGTAATACAAAGCTGGTAAATCTGAAGAAAGGTATGGCAGAATACCTGCGGCTAGGACATTTACTGGGAAACTATTATAAACAAAATCATCAAACACAGAGATGACAGCCTAAATGCGAGACATATTTGAATAAATAAAAAATATATAATTAAAGGGACATGAAAGGTTTATAAATGTCACTAGGAATATATTATACCTATGCATCTATTGTGTGCCCTTTATTTATTAAGTGCTTTAGAGTTCCCAAAATCTTACAATGGTGGTACCTTGGTTCAAACCCTTAATCCATTCTGGACGGCAGGATGCGAACTGAACAGGATGCAAACAAACAAGATTTTCCTATAGGAATCAATGTATATTGAAAGAAACTGTTCTGGACCCCAGATTTTTCACATTTTATTTAGAACTGATGGCCTTGTTTTTGGATACAAAACCTTAAAACTAAACAGACATAAATAAAAAACAATAATTACACCAAAAAACAGAACATTTTACTTCACTTTAACTGTACTGAGAGCAAGTAACAGAGAATTTAAATTCATTTTAAATTTAAAGAGATCAAATAATAGAGAATTTAACCTCACTTTTATTGTACAGTGCTGAGAGGGCTTGAGGGACCAATAGGATGGTGATAATGTAGAGGAGGAGAAGGAGGAGAAAGGCTATTGCTTGGAAGTGGAGTCTTCTTTCATTACAACATCAGGCACTTGCATAGAGGATATTTGTCCTTTCTTTCTCTTAACACTACTGCACCCTGCTAGACTGTGATCTAGGCAGTTTCAAAAGAAACCTGTTAAGGTAAACTTGCTGGTCTTGAACTTTTAAATGAACAGCTTAACTTCAGCTCTTAAAGGCATAGCTCATCTGTAAATAAAATATAACCTATATTAATGTCCTTAAAAATTATGATCTAAATGAACAAATAATAAAAAGCAGCTCAATTCCCTAGCTGGAGTCCAGGTAAAATAATACTTATAATTACTTTGTTTAAAATACAAACATCCTATAGAGATTTGTCTAATTAACAATTAACTAATCATGACACAAAACTCAGCATAGAAGCATTTTACCACCCTGCCATAGACAAACAGTGCTCAATTTGGGCTCTTATAGGCACAAGCTCAATTTGGGCTCGTACAGGCACAGGCTCAATTAGCGCTCTTAGAGGCACAGCAACTTGCTCATTACCTGCACTGCTGCAATTTATTGTACATCCGCGTCGCGAACAAGTCTCAATCCAAGCAAGCGACTTGTTCCAAAAATGTTTTTTCCCTATGCGACGAGACTTAAACCAAATTGGACTTCAACCGAAGAGGACTCAAACCGAGGTACCACTGTAGTTCCTAACTGGTCTTCCCCTCTGCAGTTCATGCAGACAGTGGGTGTGCACTGTCTCATAGTAACCCACAGTAACCCAATATTTTGCAACATCCCCCTTGAGAGGGGTCACTGACAGCACTGGCAGAGTTTAACTAAACATTCTTTCATTCTACGATTTATACTTTTGAAAACATAAATTAGGATACTGTGAGAAGTATGATCACAAACTGCGCACAGCAACATATTGGTACTGACGTACTTGTACACACGTGAGGTGAACCCATTGGTTAGAAGGGAGCCTGTATGTATTTCTGTTTTAATCATTATTTTTACTTTTACTTTTACAGTTTCTGGGTGGAAACATAAAAACAAAATCTAGGACCAAAAGTCCATCTGCCTATTCACAAAGCTTGGTTTAATAAGTTCTCAGATTAGCATTTATGTATCCCAAACATTTGTGTATCCCAGAGATCTGGGACACAATTATCAACTTTCTGCACTTTCTACACATTTTTGGTGACATTTAAAGAGTATATAATAACATATTAATATATTTTAAATTACTTTAAAACATACAGATTCTCCAAGTACAATGTTTAAGAAGAAACAAAACATATTATCAGTCCAGAGGGTTTATATATAGTCTATTTCAGGCCCTCAACATGACATAACTCCTTTGGCAGAGAGTCACAAGTCTCTGACCCTAAGGCCATTACAATTGTGCATGGTAATCTTATGATTAGGATATAGCATGGGGAAATTCTAAATAGTAACTGGGGACAAGCAAATCTGAATGGGCTCACAGCAGAATAAATCATAAATGCATAGTTTTTCATTATTGAATTTACAGCAGAAATGGTGGCAACATACATTTGCCACATGCTCAACTCTTATTAACCCCTGTCACTTCTGTCTTCATTATGTATCTCTAGTTTCATCTACTGCATAGAGTTCATTGCCTTACTCATTTAGATTATCTCCCTGTTTTTATGGCTTCATTTAGACTATCCCCCTGCTTTATGGCTTCAAAAGCATGGTACAAGTATCTTTAAAAAAAAATCCAGTCAGCTAAGGCAGATCACAAATTTGTTCAACATGGACTTAAAAAAGTTCTACAAACATTTTTGCATGAAAGGCAAGCACTGCAAAAGCTAAACACACTGAATTTTTAATCTATTGCATCTGCAAACTGCATATGTAACATTTTCCTTCTAAGAGACTTTTAATTAGTTATTGATCCTTCTTTAAAATAATAATGATAACAATATTTTTGTCAGGAGACTATCTGTGGCAGACTGTGGGCCACAGAAAGCTCTAATTTGGGAATCAGACTTTTAGAGCGCTTCATCTTTCTAGGGGGCTTCACACTAGAGGTGTCTGCCTGTAGTAAACTAGAGGCTGCACTTGGGACTTTATATAATCTTCTTATAGAGGCTTATACTTGTTTGTGAGGTAGAGCGTAAATAGTAATATCACGTGTTGCAGTGTAAAAAACAGAAATTTCAGAAGAATATCTGAAGATTTATATCTGTCTTAGCAGAATCTAGAGAGTAGGCAGTGTTGTCCCTGGAGTGCTGAAGACAGGTATGATTGTAAGGATTCACAAATTATTAAATCAGATTGTAAGAAGCAGCAACTGATTCACCTGTGCTGATAGCCTGAAATTCTGACCTGTATTGCCTACTCCTGATCTAGAAATCAATCTGTCTGCCACATTGAATAATAGAAAAAAATAGAAGTGATCAGTCAGAGATTTAACTAACTTTAATTGGTTAGTTCTATGGACATGATAATCCACCCTGAGAGGACCTCTTTTAGCTCACTTGTGCCCTTCACAGGGAGAAATATCCTGAAGTATATCAGTCTGGTCTCACTTAGTTGAGTTATCCAGCCCCAAAATACTAAACAATTATACCCTGAACAGGAGAAACAGCAAACCCTAGAGGTATATTTTTATCTTGCTATTTCCATTTTAAAAGTTAGGTCTTAGGTAAGATGTGGATCACTGAAGATGTATTTTCTTCCTTGGTTATATCTGACTTGGCCAATTGGTTGTTATTTGTGTTGTTTTGCAAAGACAAAAGGAATCCATGATAATGTTCTGGCAAGATAATAATGTATTAATATCAATATAGTGTTCCTGGCTCCTTGTGATGCAATACTCAAGCACAGACAATTGACTGCCTTACTTTACGGATATTGGCCATAGTCACATGCATCTTGTTTTTGTCTATGTGGATGAAACGGGTAAATATAATTCAGTAAATTAACATTTGCCACACTGCATAAACATATTTAGTGGTATTTTCTTTGCTGCCACACCCTATTCCCTCCCTAATAATATTACGTTCATATATAAAAGTAGCTTGTAATGTAAGCAAGGTTATTCTTGTTCTAGGTTGCATGTGTTATTTGACTGTTTTGTGTCCATCATTTTCATGTTTCATGAGTTCTTGGTGCCTTATTCTGCAAAGTTAGCTAACAAACATGGCTGTAAAAAATACAATATGGTGTGTTGTTTTCTACAGTTGGCCAGACTGAAGATTTCCTCTCCTTTTGGTCTTACTGGCACTAGATTCTTTGATTTAGACTTTTGTCCAACACCCTTGAAGATGCCAGTCCTGGCATATCTGCTCTTAGTGGGATAAAGTGGCCTACAGTTTCTATGAGGCTTCCCAGACCCCAGAACAAAGCTTGGATTTGAATCAATTTAATGCAAGATAACTCTGACAGGAGTTAGTCAATTACACGGAAGTTGGGCAAAGTATGAAAATGCAAACTGACATATTGGTCCTAGGGAAAAGCCAGTTGGTTATAGTAAGAAATATCCTTTAGCTCAACAACTGAAACAAAATCTTCATACATTTGTAAGAGATCATTCATCTTGGAGTTTTTCAGTTGGCACTCTAATAGGATTCCCTATAATTTAGTTTTGAAATATAAGAGCAGAAGGAATGCATGCTTTTTAAAAAATATAACTGTTTGTGGGGGTAATAGGGTTCCTCTGACGAATGTGATATGTCATGCACACTGGATGATTGAATATACTGCCACAGCAATTAAAACTGAAATTCTTGGAAATCATTTTGTTATTGATATATGGAAGATCAATATATTCTTTTAAAAGTACTGACAGTAAGATAGTTTCATACACGTCCTTGAGTGATGACATAAATATATTTGTGTATTATCAGCATAATGCAAGCTTTCAAATTGTGCTCCTGTTGTCAAATTGTATTCAGTATACAAATAATCTTCTGAACCTATGTCTGATATAGTTACCATCCCAGATGTCAGTACTGTATATTCTCTGTGACAGGATTATCAGAGCAGCAGCAGATGTAATAAATCCCCTCTCTGATGTGCAGCAGAATACAGCTAAATGAATGCGTCTACACTTCTCCATTCAATAGAGCTTCTAGTAGAAAGCAATAAACCATAAAAATAGGTTTGTGCAATAATGTGCACTGCTGACTCCTTAGTTACTGTAGACTTGATTCCAAATAATTTAGCATTATTCCATAAATCACCTTGTCAGGTAAGTCAGCAATATGTTTACCAGTGATATTGCAAGAATTGGCACCACATATTCAGAAAATGAGAATGCTAACGAAGATGCATGTCTTACTTGAATTTATGCACAGCACTTTCTTTAGAGGCATGTCATTTTTATGAAGAGACTTTGGACAAAATGACCAGCCAATAGCTGCAGACTATCACTGTATTTATTAAGATTGATTTATTATAATGAGGTTCTTAGCTACAGATAAGCATGAGTGGAAAACATGAGGGAATGATAATTGCATATGCACTAAGCACAGTACTTAATTATATTCACCACAGTAATATAATGTAATGTAAAAGATGTGTGTGTTCAGAAGAGAAACCAGAGTATACATAAGTATAATATACAACTACATATTAGTATATACAACTATTCATGTCATATAAAGTTGATCTTTTGTGAGAAAATGACAATGAAGTTAGCTGGCTTTTCCTATCATTTATACCTTGAGCTCCACGGATATTCTTCACACTATGGCACTGCTTGCAGCTGGCTTCATCGCAGCTGCCTGTTTGCTGCACAGCTGTACTGGCAGGGCCTGGGGAAGTGTGCTCCACTTCCACAGCTTGAAAACATAGTAGGAACTCAAGTCTAAAGATCAAGGGAAAAAAAAGTTTTACAGTTTTAACTTCACTGCCTGGGGAAGTGTGCTCCATTTCCTTAAAAACATGGGAGGAACAAAAGTTTAAATATCAGGGGAAAACAAAAATGTTCAATGTAAGTTTTCTCACAAAATGTCAACTTTAATCACAATAAATTGAAAAGTTTTTAATGTTGATCTTTACTATTTCTATGTCATAAAAGCCAGCCAATAGAGAGGTTTAAAAGGGCACTGTCATCCCAACAACAAGTTGGTTCCATCTAAAAAAAAATTACAAACTGGCTCTACATTTAATTTTACCACCACACAAATAAACAAAAATACTCTGATAAGAAAGCAGATAATAAAAATTGCTGAATATTTTGGTTTCAAGTAGAAAAAGAGGAATAGAACAGTATGCAGCTAATTTATCATTCTCTTTAAAAATAATTTATTTGGTTTAAAAAATAAGCATATATTTCTTCTTATTCATGTGTATTGCTTATTGTAAAGTGGATAAACTACAGCTAATTGTATGGGGTCTGACAGCCTTATTAAATTGTGATTCTGTAAATTTAAAAGGGCTCTATTTAAGCACATAGCATTTTTTTTACAGAAGTTTTTAGTTAGTGAACTTCTATCCAAAAGCAAGGTATTCACTAACTAAAAACCTCTGTAAAAAAAAATGCTATGTGCTTAAATAGAGCCCTTTTACTTTTACCGAAATGAAATTTAATAAGGATGTGAGTGTCCAACACTCCCACATTGTATTTTGCTGCTGTCTTTTCATCCATATTGAATAAGACCTTGTGCACATTTATATTTTCACCACAAAATGCAATCAATAATTTTCCTCTTACTTATCATATATTATATTGTTCTTTCATTGTTGGATGGCTCATAGTCCTTTGGGTGGTACTAAATGTGATTCTGTCCAAGCTATCATTTGTAAATGCTGGAAGCACAATATATTTACTATACTTTGTTTGCCACCAATTAAAAATCAATCCCATTGTAGCCGCCAGAGACAATAGAGTGTGGATTCTCTTTCTGGTGACAAAGGAGTGAGCCAATATATAGCTGCACAGCAAGTATCCAATGAGTGTTTTGCTTTCTCATGAAATACAAAACAAATAATATATGTTCATAGCATACACAACTGCTAATGCTGTTTGTTTCATGCTTTGTGACTGTGTTTTTTCCCCCTAATCTGGAATGCTCCTTTGAAGGATAAATTGTTGCAGTGAGATGACTTTTCTAATCTGCAAAGTGTTGCTTTAGAGCTGCTTAAACAATCTAACTTTCTTATTGGACCTCACTATTACATTTCTTACCCCTACTGGTTGCCTTTAGCTGCAGCCGCTAATGTAACAAAGCCCTGCTAAAAAATCTGTGTGCTAACGGTTCATTTTTAATGTGAAGCTGTGGTTGTCAGTCTAGCAGAAATCCTTCCTAATAGTTTTTTGCTGCCTAATTTGACGGAAGTTATAGGCAGCACTCTAATCTTAAGTGTCCTGTAAATATAAACAATTTCTAACATTAAAAATATATCAGTCTGACTTTTGCCAGTATTCTATAATAAATTAATCGTCCGGTATGGATCGTCAGATAACAAAAGCCTCACAGAAATATTCAGTAGTTAATTGATGTGCTCGCAGACCCATCATTGTAGGCTTTTTATATACCACTCTATAAAAGCTCACATTGGCAAATGCATATCACTATGTTTTGGCCGAGGAAAAGAGGAAAGGAACGGGCATGTAAAAAAATGACTGTGTACTACACTCTAGATATAAATCATCCCAGCAATGTCTGTGGTGTTGCTGGGTTATTTTCGATACATGATGATAAGTTGGTAAGCACTGTGGACTTCTTGTACCATCAGCATTGTGTCAGCACATTATCTAATGATGACCTTCTATGTGGCAATCTTTAAAAGACATTGATCTTTAGACATTACTGTAAAGCTCTTGTGCTAAATCTGTTTTAAGATCATTTTTTTTGTTGCTACAATCCCATGCATATTTCAGAATGTTAGCATGGACATTGCATATATTTAATTATATGTTTATATGCATAGAATTATTATGTTCTGTACTGAATTATAACCATGATTACTGGATAAGGTTTTTAATAGGATTAATCAGTCTTAAATAAGAACCATGGATAAATCAAGATTATATCCATACGTGGATCTATTTATTGTAATTCAGTTTCACTAAGGCTAGACAAGACAGCTGCTTTCTATGGAGAAGTGCAACCATTCTCTCTTTATATTAACATTCTATCTTATTATCCAGAATAAAAATGGTCTATATACTTTTATCTGATAATTATATTTCATACTCCCACGTAAACAAACACACACTGAATTTCAGATACACAATTAATATGCACATAGTGAATCAGACAGTGATATAAAACTGATGATGATCCACTCACACATGGTCAAGTATTTAAAGGCAAACATATGCAGACACACACACAATTTGGAAAGATACCTAAATATCCACTCATACACTCAGATACTGCCACTTTAAGAAAAGAGAGATGTTGGCAGTTGCTACAGGGCATTAATGGTTCCATGGAGGCTGCATGAGAGAGGACATGACAACAGAGGTAAGGTAAGCAAACAAATAGTACTTATAGAGTGGAAATAAGGGAAGAGAGGATGCTGAACATTGCAAGGAGGAAATCAAGCTTTGAATGTTGGCACACGACTTATGGAGATATGCACACACGTGAATGAAATAGATATACAGAACATACATACATGGGTTAACCAAACAGATAGGAGGGTCAGTTACGCAGGGTTGAAAGTGTCTTAGTGAATGTCCAGACAAGGAATAAAAAGACTTACCTTGGAATGACAACACTGGGGATCAACATATGGTGGAAAGACCACCACACAGCGCAAAAGGTCACACAGTTTAACATAAAGAAATAGGGTTACATCTACACCGAAGAGTCAAGGGGTGAGTGGAAACTGGATGAGAGCAAATACTGGGTAGAGGGAAAAATTTGTGAGGGGAAAGTTAAAAAAAGAGACAGTGCATAATAGAATAAGAGAGAGTGGGAAAAACACCACTGTTGTAACTGTTTCACTTTAAAAAGGGGTTATATATATTTTGAATAAAGAGGGCATGGTTATCCTATATAACTAGCGAAGGAATATTGATCCAGGGAGAACTTTGATCACCAGTTTCTGGGGTCAGGAAGGGATTTTGTCCCCCCCAGCTCTTATCAGACAATTGGCAAAATTTCAATGTTTTTTTTTTTCTGTTTGCCTTCCGATGGATCAATTAACAATTATTAAAAAATAATCCACATATTAAAAGGATCAGAAGAGATCTAAAAGGTTGAACTTAATGGACTAAAAGTCTTTATTCAACCCCAAATACTATGTAACAATGTAACGTCTTGCCTATTGGTTGTCACAGTGATATGTCTCCTCCCACTGTCTCTTATCCAAATTAATATTGGATATACACTTCAGACAATTTGTCTGTTATACTGGACTGCTGACCTTGCATGACCTTGGCTATTTTAAAACTCTGCATCTTTTTAAAGTGTATACATTTTCTATTTATTTAATTCATTCATTCTATTTGTAAGTATATACAATTAGATAATACAGTATACAATTTAAAAGAAAGAAATAATCTTCTGTTTTTACCATTCGTTATCTCGAGTGGATGTGTCACATAGACACATCATGTAGATACAGTTTTACACCAGTCTTAACATAAGGTTTGGGAAATCCAGCAATGAATTTAAGAGGTTCTAATGCAAAAACTAGCATATTGGATTTTTTATGCAACACAGTTTTGCATATTTGTATCAAACAGCTATACTTCAAAGCAGCATCATGATGAATAATGTTCTCTCATGCTGTGCTAGTGAGAAAATGGATGTCACATGTGGACAGAGGGTTTGTTTTTGTTGTTTAGTTGGACCCCAGCATGCCAGGGACATCTTGTGCCTTGGTGTGCTCATCCATATGATTTTGTTGGCAAAGATACTGGAGTGGGTTGCCAGTTCCTTCTCCATTGTGATGTGTTTGATCTCTCCACTATGACCTGCTCATCTTGGGTGACCCTACATGGTATAGCTCACAACTTCATTGAGGTACATGGTAGCGATCCAGAAGGGGTGGACAGAGGATTAAGTATGTTCTAATAAAGTTCAACACCAAAGGCGTATAGTTTCATGAAAACTCTCAAACCCTTGTCCCCCTAAATTATGGAACATGTGAAACCCATACCTCCCCTAATTTATGAAAACACGTCACACTACATATTTTCTCCTGAAAAAAATAATAATTAAGCATTCATGTAAAGCTGTACTGCCATAGCCCACTGCCTATATCATATGTAAACCTACTTTTATTTTAATATGTGCTTCTCCTGAGTCACCTCTTGATTCTCTTCATATAAGCTTTTTGTAGACAGTGACACATATGGATGTCAAACCAGGTTGGATATATATAGTATGTGACAAAAGCTATATAAATTTTTAAATATGAGTTTCAGTGTATTTAAGTTTCATGTTTTTTTTTTTATAAGAAAGACCTAGATATACCTATGCTAAAAAATCAGAAAAAATCAGAGAAATATATCAATCATTCTGAGTTGCCTACAAGACTCTTTTAGATAAGTAGATAACATGGGCGAAGATAATAATTGACATATGAAACATGTACGTGTTGCTACTCATTTATAATAACTCAAAAGCAGAGTAGATATGTTTATTTCACTAATATAATATAAAAAATGTCTGTATTTATCGTGTAAGTGCCAGTCATCCTCAAAATTGAACATTGTGTGAACTTAATCAATAATATACGGTATATATTTTAGGTAATTTGATTAAATAGTATATTTTAAAGTAATGTGTAATAGATGTAAATTTACCAGAATCTGTACCCATATAAATGAATTTGTATGTGCAGGATTCTAGGCTATGTAATCTTGTTTGGTTGGGCAGTGATGGATTTATCCCTTGGCCAACTACATCTAGACCTAGAAAAGTCAAATTAATGGTTCAGCAGACTCTTAAATAACAATGAAAGATATCTAACAAATACAATGGGTGCCTAAGATGTTCTTGGAATGCACTATCTGTTTGGATACTTGCAAATAAAAACAAACAAACTCAGTCCTAAATACATTGATGTACTTTGTGATTTTATGCAACAAGGCAAAGGGCCTAATTTTTTATATAATTTAGTTGCTAAATACGCAAGTTTTACTAAAGAAAAATATTTTTCAATGAGAGGAATGTGGGGGGATGAGTAATATCAATCATTTTTCATATATTTTAAAATACAGTATGTAAGGATATAAATAACTATAAAATAAAACATTGTTAGGTGTGACAAGTGGAAGTAGCTATTGAGCATTGCTGGAGATTAGTCAGGGTGTGTACATATAAATGAGCCTGGAGCAGCAAGTTATCTAAATGCTACGTTACTAAATATGTAATGACATAAGCTGTGCTTTGTACTTCTCTCTTAATTAACAGTAATGAGTAGAATGATTCTGTCACTTAATTCAGCACAATTTGGACCACATCACAGTAAAGATCTCCTAAAAGGATGTTAGAATACTTTAGGATTTTTTTAAATACGTGCATGAGAAATCAAATCAGATAAAATCTGTGTTTACATGAATAACAGGCTGCCCACTTGCTTTTGCATTACTACAGCCAATCAGGTTGCAGGGCTGTTCCTCCCATTCAGGTCACTGGTAAGGCTGCTTATATTTCCAGGATGAAAGGAACAGACCTTTGGTTATTATGTTGTTGTTTTTTTTACTTACTGCACAAAAATCAGTTTATTGCTCTCTTACTTCTGGAATTCAAACAATGTAGACAAGCTTAGGGCAATTATTGCCCAACTCCGGTCAGGTCTGTGTGGTAAGCAAAAGAAAAAAAAATATAACCCTTACCACATCTATCCGTACAGGCATGGAATGCTGGAATCAGCTAAACGGGTCAGTTATGGGTTAACTGGTCAGTGCAGTCCTGCTATCAATCACTGTCTTCCATATAGACAATCACTACACCCTTCTTGGCTATCTGTTATTACTCATGCAACAGCCAGTTGGCAGGCTACATTTTTTTTTCTATGTTATTAGTGTAATTAAAAAATAGATAATTTTAACATACAATCTTGTGCTCTTTCACACCATGAAAGTGAGGTAAATGGCTCTTTATTATTATTATTATTATTATTATTATTATTATTATAGTTTATTTATAATGCGCCGGCATATTCCGTAGCGCTGTACATAAATTAGGTTCAGACAGTGATAAATACAGATTAACATTTAGCAAAGGAAGGAGGACCCTAATTAAAGCAACAAAGAACTGTGAGTCATCTACTCAAAAGTATATTTTAATATTTAAGTATGTTGATATCATAATCTAAGGATGAATAACTTTTTAAGAGAACAGTAGAGCTCATGCAAGATAGTGGAGGGGAATTTGAAATTATTTTTACGTAAAGTACTAACTGGGTTTCATAGTACTTTACACTTTACTTTAAGTATCTCCTATACTATCTCTTGGACTACAAACACAGACCATTCTTCAAGATAGGACCCTTTAAGTAATTTCAATTAATACTAGATGATTTTCATCCTCGGACATGCTGACTCGGCTCTTTTCTGTTTTCTTATTAACAACAGCATTACTTTATTTTTATTTTGTTTTCATAAACCTGCCTATTACCTCATGAAAAAGCAAACCTAAATGGCCACTTTCTGAGCTAAATATGATTTATTGATGGTTAAGTTAATTTTGTTTTGTTTTTCAAGGACACAATGTAATGGACAATAAAACTTTTTGTATGAAATCAAATTATTTACATTAAAGTTTTATACTGTGCTGTAATGCGTCCATGCACTCGGTGTCCAAGCTAGCAATGCTTCATAATGGTAACCGATATGCACTTTTTCTCTTCTCTCCGAGAAAGCATTTTATTAAGAACATTAATTTCTTGTTTACAAAAGCAAGATGGTAAGGTCAAACATCAGATCTATTCTGATAGTCTGTGTACGGTAATCTGAGTATTGTCTCCTCTTTCACTTGTCTGATTATAATGGAGCACCGGTTGATATGTTATACAGTAATGGAAGACAGATCACATTGTTTTATGGCTTATTCACGTACTGGTGCTCTTCCCTTGTGTGCCATTCTCCCTGATCAGGAAATCACATTAATGAAATGCAAGGACAAAAGTCTGCACAGACATGGCCATGAGAATACTGTTGTATTTCTGTATAAGGCAGGTGGTGATAAGCCAGCTGTGTCTGTCATTCAGAGGCAAATAAATGGTCCATAGTTGACCTAGATGTGCGACATTTTTTACAATTAAAGGACCACTGCACAATGAAAATAAAATTGTTTGAAAACTTTGAGTCTACCTATGAACATAATTAAGCTAAAAAAAGTCATACTTTTTTTTTTTTTTACTTGTATATATTACATTTGTTTTATTCATAGATGTCATAAATGAACACAAAAAATAATACATAAATGTAAAACACTACAAAATCATTATATAATGCTTCTCTTTTTTTAGTCTGCTAATGCTTGGCATTTGCTTTTGCAGCCAGTGAGCTGCAGTAAATATTTCTATATACAGTTTTTGTCTATCTCTTTCTATACCTTCCAAAGGCCCATATAGGAGCATATTATTTGGTTTAACTTTAGTTTATAAGCTAGTTATCATTTCTTATATTATTCTCCAGAATGTTTGAATATTATGGCATTCCCACCATATATGAATGCACGTGCCCAATTCTTTACGTTGTCTAAAGCATGTTGGTGGTACATGTGGCTTGTACTTATTTATATTATTATTCTGTACCAAAACTATACTATTTTATAATTTGTTTATTGATATTTCTTGATGCTCTGGTGTTCTGATCCCATATGTTTTGCAATGTTATGTTGTTTATTTCCATATTTAGAATAGAGTTCTATATGTGTGTATATGTTAAAGCATTATTTGCATTTAGATTGTTAAGTCTGTTATATACAGTAGTTGAAATATAGTGCCCAGACTATCTCTACAGTGTAAACATTGGCATTCAAAATGGTAATGTTGTAAGAGGCTTTATTTTTTAGATATCTTTGAATGTAACGTTTTACTTGAAGGTACTGCCATCTGTCAGAGTCATATAAATCAAAATGTGTTTTAACTTCTTGAAAAGTCATTATTTCACCATTTATTATGACATGAAATAAGCATGAAATACCCTTTTCTTGTCATCTTCAAAAAAAGGGCTAAATCCTATCCCAAGACCAAAATCTTTATTTTGAGCTATGGGTATTAAGGCAGATTATGGTTGTGTCAGTTTATATGTAGTTTTCTATCTATCCAATAAAGTATAGTTATGATTGATCGAGATATATTTTTTAAATGTTTTAGACACACCTAAACATGCAATGGGTTCCCTGGTAGTCCAGTGGGTAGGATTCAGTGCTTTCACCAATGCGACTTGGGTTTGATTCCAATCAGGGAACCAAGAGGTCACACCACCCTGAAGACGGGCAGGGTTGGGCCTGGTCAGTACTTGGATGGGAGACCACCTAGGAATACCATCACAGACCTGCACACCTCATCACAGTGATAGCTTAATAGTCACCCCCCCACCTGAGTGACTGGTCCATAGCACCTGTCACCAGTGACAAACCATAGTGTTGTAAAGCAGTGTTGTAGGCTGCCCTATGAATTAGCAATCTATTTTAATTCTTGCAGTTTTATAAAACACTTGTAGTGCATTATGTATCAAAACATATATATGTCTTATTAGCTTGCAATGTATTTTATTGATCACTTAAAAGCATTTGCTGTTTGCCAGTGTTATATCTCATAAGAAAATGTATTTAATACACTGTGGAAAATATTATTCCTTTGTTGAATGTAAACTAGAGCACTGGAAAAAAAATCACAATGTGTTTCATTTCAGAAAAAATAAGGTGTAATTGTAGAATAAACTGATGAGTTAATAAGTGCCATGGATGAGTGTCTCACACTTGTCTGCCAATGAGACCTACATACTATAGTATGCTCTGTTTCTGCAAAGTTCAAGCAAGTTTTTCTTAATATTTTTACATGCAAAATTAATCTTTTGCTCTTTTGATGAGTGAAATAAATGTTTTCGGTGTCCGTTTACAATTGAAATTGCCTGCATTTTTGTCCTTTTAATGGAGAGTGCAAAGCTAAAATAAAACCTGTTTCTTTATCTTTAGTGCGCAGGAGAAGAGAACTGGGTAGACAACAGAACTATTTACATTGGCCACAAAGAACCCCCTTCTGGCACTGAAGCTTATATTCCTCAGAGGTATCCAGATAACAGGATAGTCTCCTCAAAGGTAAGATTGTTTATTGTTCTCAAAGCAGTCACTTGTGTGGTTACCTGACTCTGGTCTCCCATTGCTCATGCTGATTTGTTCTGTACCTTTTATTTATATGCTGCCCAAACTTAAGATATCACTGGAATTTTTTATTGGCAGTACTGTAATTGCTAATCAAATAATTTCAAAAGAATGAAAAACACAGGGATACATTTATTTCCTTTTTTTTGGATCTTTTTGAGTTACTTAAGTAACAGTATGACCATGGGTGTAGTAAGGATTTATGCTCTGCCCGAGGCCATTCTGATTTGTACCCATCTCCCTTCAACTTTCTTTCTCTCAAATCATACATTTATATATGTTTATGTATATATATATATAGATATAGATATATATATATGGTATGTCATGTATACTTACAGACAGAAATATTACTGCATGTAGACATTTCTGTGTATATAAAAACATATTTGTATGTATATTGTACTGCACTGCATTTTCAAGCTGCCCGCTGCCCTAGGCCCTAGTCATTAAATACCTCTGTGTACCTCAAATTTTCTCAGTTGTGTCTGAGCTACATGAATATCCATTTATGCTTTATAGTTTTTTCCATTATATCTTGTCTTTAACTTTGAGTCACCCTACCTTTAAAATAGTCATGTGCTAAATTAGGAAGAGCAGTCAGTGCAAGCTTTCTAGGTAGAATGAGGGTTGTGATGTGTAGAGAGTGCATGAAGTGGGTGACATAGAAATACTAATGAGTGGTAATGAGTAAACTCTACGAATAGCGGAGATCTTATTTCTTAAAATATTTATCTTATACACAATTTAATATTATGACTAAATATGAATTAATTAATTATCCTTTATTTGTAATGCACTGCCATATTAGTTACAAGTAGAGCTATATAGGGGTTAAGTACAAATACAAATACAATACAAAACACATGGCAAAAATGGAGGGCCCTGTTTTTGAGCTTAAAAGTTTAAGTACATGGTGCTTTTACCCAAGGCACCTTACATGATTGCAAACTCACAAACCTACCATCTAAAGGGAGCCGGAGAGGCAGGATCCTGGACAAAAGTAACAGATGAGGATTTGGATGGGCCAGAAATGGTGTGAAAGTTGAGAGTGAATAAGGATGAAAGAGAAGACAATTATGTTGCTGTGAAATAGGTATAAAGTTTACCTGGGTAGAAGATGTAGCACAATATGTATTACATTTTATTGATATTTATTATCTAGCTGTACCAGATCAGACTTAGTCACAACTCTAACCCATTTTATGTGTAATATTGAGAATAAGGCAATTTTGGGATATAAATATCTGAGTATGGTCCTCAGCAGTAGATATTCTTAAACAATTCTTCATAACAGAATATTCTGGATTATTATACACACAGTGAAGTTAGATACATCTACGCATTCCTTGCTTTATTTCTTTTTTATATTTAAAGGGCATTTGATATTGTTTTTTATTTTTTTATTTTTGAAAATAAAGGTCATAGAACAGAATAAACAAGTTTGAATGTTTTTGGGGGCTTGACCCTGACATCCAATGTACAAGAGTTATAAATGCCTGCCAATGAAATCTAGGGTCTTACATACTCTCTGTTCATACAAAAGCATTTCATGTTATTTGCAGGAAGATTTAAACATGTTTTACTTGGTATTTGTGATGCAAAAAGCAACATTTGTAATGTTTAAAATCTGATCTTTTAAACGCATGATAGAAACATGTTTCTTTCCATGTACCTTTAAGGCCCGATGTGTGTGAATCGCCCTGTATCTGTGTATTTTCTGATATATGAATTAACTCTCTAATTCCATTTATAAGCTATATAATTAGTGGAATTATTTATCAAATACAATTACGGTAGGTGTCCAGTGTTTTGTTAATAAGGTATTACACGTGCTTTCTTATTTAGAGCTAATTAAAACCAGCCCAGCTGCACACTCAACTGATTAAAGAAGCTTTGCAGCCCTGTTATTAAGTACTGCAGCCATGCACTGGTAATCAGAAAATCGCCATGCTTAGAGCGTGTTTTGTTTTTTGGGGACTATGGGGCAAAAATATCTTATTAGGTTAAGTAATTACATTCGCTTTGAAAAAAATAATAATTTGTACATGAATTAATTTACTCCTGAGGAGTTTCATCCGGATGATTCTCTAATGTTATGAGAGAGCCAAGACAGTCACTTAATGCGTCAATATAGCTTATTTACTAGCCTTAAAACCATATGGCTTAGCATACCTATATTTAGTGGTCATTTGTAAGTGAACTAATAACTATCTTACTATTAACTGAACTAGATTTAGCAGCTTGTTGTGGAGAACTAAACCGATTTCAGATGTCAGTGTTAATTTGTATTTATGTTGATACTAATGTGTGTGTGTACATGTAAATCTTCAGCCGCAAATACTTGTGCCATGATTTACAATTTGACTTTAAATACCTCAGGACCATATTTAGAGGACCTCTGTGGTCATTTTTTTTTTTTATTTTCTTTAAATTATTCTTTACGGTATGACTCAATTTCCTCTTGTCTGTTGAATCTATCTGCTACTTTCTCAGAAGGTGTGTCCTTTTTAATCTAACTGTTCTGCACTAGGAGGTGGTGCGCTGTCTCTCCCCTATTCCCTTTTGTATTTTTCATAACTGAAGACACCTTGTGAACAGTGTCCAATTAGAAAACAGCAAGCCTCCACAGATCAAGACTGTTTCACCTAGAATAAATAATTCTTGTGACACTTTGGCTGGAAATCTGAGTTCCCAGATATATTGGTAACAACCCTGATCCTATACATCCTTTAAGAGCAATTTGGCAGCTGCTGTCTGCTACCAGAACTCTGTCTTTGAGTTATTTTAAGAACTTCCCTTTTAAAATAATCTAATAAGAGGAATTGAGAGAAAGTCTTACAATAAAAACATTGGGTGAAACCCTTGAATGTATCTTGTAACCTAATTTGCTTTTAGTTAGTCCTGTTGAAAGCACTGACAGGTTTAACTTCCTCATTAGCATTGTGCATTCAATATATTATGATTTATGAACCAAAATCATTGTGCTTGGGACAGCTTACTATTTTTCTTTAAGCTGTAATGCAGGCTGCCATTTCTCCAGTTTGCAAATAGTGGTAAATCACAGTTGCTCTGCAGAGATCTACAAAGTGCCCATTACACTTCAAATCTATAAACATACATATTTACAGTTATGTTAAAAACCTTGCCATCCAAAGAAGACATTTCTGAATCTCTGTTGTCCATAGCAGTGAGAGCTCTATCCACATTGAAACATGGCTGCCTGCATCACAGTTTAAAGAGAAGCACATGGCCTCTACCACGAAGACGGATTATGGCACAGCTACTTACTTAAGATGAGAAAGCGTCAATGTTAATATGAGCCTTAAGGGTAGATAAATTATGTATAATTTTATATCTCAGCCACACATGTATTGGGCAGTTACATGTTTTAAGTGTTTCATATTTGTTAGTTTGCTTTTTAAATTCATCCATTGTTTTATTATTGTGCATTTTGAATAGCATACCAAATAAAGAATTACATGTATAAGAGAAAATTTATATTTAAAATTAATATATAGGTAAAAAAACATTTTTGTTTTAAAAAAATGGCATCAATCTCAAATATATAGAAAGGGGTCACTCTACTGTAGTTCTGCTCATGTCACCTCTACCCCTTCCTACCATACTGCTAATTAGTCTCAGTAATTATGAGGTCTTAAATGCTCAGAACATTACTGAAATTCTGGTTTACTAGCTGGTTATATAGACCATCTATACATTTTTGACTAATCAGTTATGGAGAGTAGTAAGGAGATAACACAAAGAGGCAATGGAGTGGAAGCTGTAACTATTGTGACATCATTGCACGTGAGCTTTATGCCACTAAATTATTCTTTTTTTACAAGATACTAAAATAATGGTTATTTTGTCATATAATAAAACGATAAAACACTTTAGAAATATTCCTATGGCTTATGTGGGTTGCGAGCCAGAACCCTTTAACATCTGTGAAAAATAAAAATAAAAACCAAATGGATATTCTTTGTTATATGTTAGTTTCTTGATAGCTTGAATTATTTCACAAAATAAAAAGTGAGGGGGAACTAAGGACTTTATAGACACTAGTGCAGTTGCTGATGTCAGAGAGTTTCCCACTTCTTAAAGTTATAGTAAAGTTTGTTTTAGCAAGATGATCTATGAGTCATCCATGGCCCCCATTTCCATATAATGGTTCCTGATGCAGGAGCCACCTTAAAAAATGAAATCAGCTTCAAAATAACTGTGTGTGCATTTGATTATGATGATGATGAGGATTATTATTATCATCCACGTATTTAGCCTCAGCATTTTCTATAGTCCTACAAAATTAATACATTGACTATACTGCATGATTTCATAAAAATAGAAGCCTATATATACTGATTTATTCTGAGAGCAGAGCTACTAGGTTTCCCAAAGGAAATAAAGATTTTGTGATAGGACTTTATAGAGATGATTGTGTTCAACTCCACTGACTTACGGCCCGATTGAATTGCAACTCGCGCAATTTAGGCCCTATCAGCCTTATTAAATTGCGATTCAACCAATTGATTCAGGCTCTATATAAGCACATAGCATATTTTTTTACAGAAGTTTTTAGTTAGTAAAGACCTTGCTTTTTGGATAGAAGTTCACTAACTAAAAACTTCTGAAAAATAATATGCTCTGTGCTTATATAGAGCCCTATTTAATTGGCCGAATCGCAATTTAATAAGGCTTTATGTCTGCGGGTGTGTTGCTGGCTCCCGTTCGTCTCCGATTCTGGAGCTATTCAATTGCTCAAGACCGCAAGTTACTGGCCCAAAGCCGACTCCATGAATCATGCACTGATTCGTAGCAGTTCATGGCGGGTACATGATCTATTAAGCAAGACCGTAACCTTTCATTTTGACTCAGCAAATAGAAAATGAGAGTGTCATTATTACGGCAGTAAAACATGGAGGTTACATGTCAATCAATTAGGTTCAGAGGTCCGATATGCGATCAGACTCGCAATACAGAATTATGAAAATCAATGCCAATACTGTTCTAGTCCAAATGGGTGGCCTGATTTTTATTAACTAATTGATACCACAGATCGATTTAACCCCAAAATAAATCTTATATACTGCCGATTTACGAGCTTGAGACTGTTGTGCAATTAATTCTAATGTATTTTACCGCTTTCTCCATTATTTACGGTGCAGTATCCATGTTTTATTTGCATTTACAGTGCTACAAATAGGTGTTTAACCCCCTTGCGGGTCCTCTCTAGAACTCGCTGGATTTTCTCCACTTGCCATTCACGGGTGTAAAAACATTTGTGGGCTTGGGTAATTGGAGCAATTGAATAGCGATTTGCGATTTTAGCCAGTTACGGGTTTAACCATCGCAAAGTTTTCAAAGCTGTAACTCGTAACCCGTTCGGAGCCCGCAAAAAGACACCAATTAAATAGCAAATTAACTTGCGACCTCACTTACGGGCTCCAGTAACTTGCAAATAAAATGGCAAGGGAAACTTCAGTCTTTGTTTACTGTAGGCAAAAATATTAACTTATCATTACTCATATTTTTTAATTATGCCATATCTGGAACCTCCTCTGTGTCACTTTAAGATAGAAAATGAGACACATTACATATTAATGTACTGCTATTCTATTTACCATATTTATTGACTTTTAGTCCCTCGGAAGGCTATTAAGTATTCATCACTGTTAGAAACTCATTTGACTTTTACTGTCACAATTGAAGTCACTATGGTTGTAACTGAAGCTAAAACATCATAAGGCTATTAAACGTATAGACAAGATCATGCTCACAGCCACTCCATATGTTGTAAGCTCCCATTCACACAGCACATCCTGCAAAATACCCACATGATACAAATGTAATGGAAACACATAACAGAAGCTATTAGATAAACTACAAAGTTGGAGTTTGGAATAGATGTAAAGGAGAATAAACACACAAGGGCTTCAGATATTTGGTTGCTAAAGTGTAAAATGTGCTCTTCTTGCTTAATGTAAGAAAACATATTATTGGTATTTTCAATGTGTTTAATGCACACAATAAAGATAATGGCAGCAAGTCACTGAACTAATGTTTGTTTAACTGCTCTGCGATGATAGCAGTGGGAGACAGGAAGGCGTACTCAAGTAACAAAGTCACCAGAACTGATCCAGCATACATTTCAGTTAAATGTTTTTTACATTTCAACAGAAGATACATGGGTGACTAAATAAATAATACAAAAACAATGTTAGAAGTGCTCAGTCAGAGAACAAACTAAACTTAATTGGTTACATCTGTGGCCATGATAACCCACTCTGAGAGCACCCTCTTTTAGCTCACTTGTGCCCTTCACAGGGAGAAATCTCCTGTAGTATATCAGTCTGGTCCCACTCACTAGAGTGACCCAGCCCCGAGATACCAGCTCTACCCTGAACAGGAGAAACAGTAAATCTCAGACATACTTTTAAGTCTTGTTTGGACCTCGTCAGAGGGGTGTAGCTGAGCTCCCTAAAGCACAATGAGCGAGGAGTCCATGTTTGGAGGCCCCTATCATCCTTAGGGAGACTAAGCCCTACACCCAACTGTCCCAGTCAAGGCCAAAACGTACATCTGGGGTTTGCTATTTCTCCTGTTCAGGGTAGAATTGTCTGCTATTTTGCGGATAGATAACTCTATTGGGTGAGACCAGACTAATATACTACAGGATATTTCTCCCTGTGAGGGGCACAAGTGAGCTAAAAGAGGCTGCTCTCAAAGTGGGTTATCATGTCCTATTAAGGTTAGTTCATTCTCTGATTGAGCTATTTAGTTTTTTTGTTTATTCAAATGTCCCTTAGACCTTAGTCTCCCTAAGGATGATAGGGGACTCCAGATGTGGACCCCTTGCTCATGGTGACTTTGGGAGTTCAGCTACACTTCACTGACGAGGCCACTATAGGCGAAACTCATGTCTGGGGTTTGCTGTTTCTCCTGTTCTGGGTCGGATTGCCTGGTATTTCGGGGACCAGACTCATATACTATAGGATTTTTCTCCCTGCAAGGGCACAAGTGAGCTAAAACTGGCTGCTCTCAGAGTGGGTTATCATGTCCATAGAACTAACCTATTAAGGTATTTTTTGTTTTTTTTATATTTGGTAGGAGCATCACTGATCTCATTTGGACGGCTGCCCCCAGAAAACTTGGGACTTAGTACACATGTAATAGCCAGGGCCCCCATATATACAAAGAGGTCCTACAAAGTGTTCAGATACAGTGTGTATGCATATATCCACAATCTCACTCACAGAAGTATAACACTGGAATGCACACAAATGTGCAGCCACAAACTATAAATGTACTCTGTGAAACAAGCACACTGCAGGCAACATACACTGAAACATAAACATGTGCTGAGACCCACTGAGTAAATTAGACATAAGACATCTAGTGACACTTTAATATACTGTAACAAATAATTCTTATTGCTAAAGAAAATGTCAAGGATTTTTTTATGAAACATTATATTAACAAATTAGGACAAAATAAATATAGTCTCAAGAGGGCTTGAGTTGAGATGCTCATATGCACAGCCTTATTCCTTGATTTACATTATTGCTCATGGCCATACACTAGTTGGTTAAAGCATGGTTTTAAATACCTTATACACCCACACACCCATGCACGCACGCATGCATTCGCACATATAAACACAAACAACTCTTCTTGAATCATCATCAGTGAAGGTTTTAGAAATATCATAGAAATGTAATTCAAAACAAACGAAGAACAGGTAAGGAACAGTAAAATTCAACTATGGCACTGCAGTGTATTGACAGTCACTACAGTCCCTACTGAACACACTTTCTTACGCCTTTTGTCCCTCAAGCTGGTATAGTATAAACCAGAGAAATTGTCTGCAACATAGCCTGAAGCTGGAGAGGGTCATAGCTCTGACTATTGGACTCTGCAGTGTGTCTCTGCTAGAGGATATCTCAACACAGATGCATTCACTTAATTAACCAGCTATTGCCTGTGTGACTAAACCTCCATCCTCGTTATCAGTTCTGCTTGTGGGAGGGCTTCAATGGCAAAACCAGCAAAAAACAAACCCATAAGTCTATACTAGATGCATTTTAAATATGTAAACAGCTTTTCTGAATTGCATATCCTTATGCAAACTGATTTTGTTAACCTTAATACCTAACATAGGGCCCGATTCAGTTGCAAGATCGCAGTAGGCCGTATGTCTGTGGGTGTGTTGTGGATTTTCTCCTTCTTTTGACATTTACGGGTGTGAAAACATTTGCTGGCTTGATAAATTGAATAGCAAATTGCGATTTTAAACATCGGAACTCTTGCGAAAGTGAAAGACTAAAGGTTTCGGGAGGCTGTAAGTAACGGGTTTAACCATTGCAATTTTTTTAAGGCAGTAATTCGTAACCTGTTTGGAGCCCGCAAAAAGACACCAATTGAATAGCAAATTAACTTGTGACCTCGCTTACGGGCTCCACGACCATGCGAAAGCTCAATTGAATCGGGCTCATACTGTTTAGTTTGGTTAGCTTAATGCTGAGCGTGAGGAACACATAAAGTATGTGAATGTTTATCTTTGGATCATTTTCTAAATGTAAATACACTTTTGCTTTTACCATGGAAATTTAATTCCTGATGTTCACGAAATGAGATGCCAACACCATTCATAGTCTTGGCATATTCTGGAATCATATTATTATTTGCTAATGCTTAGGGTGACTGTAAGTCTGAAGTAATAATGGTAATAAACAATGTAAGTAAAGTAAATACAATTATGGTTATCATCATGTGTATAAAAGGAAGCAAAACTATTTCCTTAAAATGAGTATAAATTAGTAATAAAGCTTTCAACACTCATGCCTTCAATATGGTTGTACTTGCAGCTTGAAATTATCTCATGATCTTACCTAATGTTGTTTTAATATATAGGTCCAATAGAGTCCTATTCACCTGATATAATCCTTCACCGTTGCAAGTCATTTTAGCAGTCAAAGGGGGCTTCTTTTTTAAATGACTTAGTACATATTTTCCTTCTTCACCTACCCATGTTCAGAAAAATAATATCATATATAGGTTTAAGAGACATGGTACTCACCAAAAATGCTATGTATCATCAAATGGAATTTTGAAATGCATTTGGTAAATTTTAATACTTTTACATGTATTGTTTTTATAAATCTTGAAGCTGTGTAGATGATGGAGATGGAAGCTTGGCCACATAGCCAATGACCTGCTTTGTATGCTCCTCCAGTCAAGTGAATGGAGATAGCTTTATTATGCTTAAAGGAGAAACTAGCGACTGTAGAGCAATTGTACAACAATCAGAAACCAGAGCTCTCTATACATTTATCATTAGATGCAGACATTTGTGTTAACTTTTTTCATTGTGTGTCTGGCATTGTCTTTTCATGACAATAACTGTTACACGAGCAACATTTTAATTGTGAAACTTGTAACATTCATTCAGTGAGATAGACCGAATGCTCAATGGTAGCTCATTTGACTCCAATAAAAAGGATTGTGGATTCAAATCCAGGTATCTCCTCTTTTCCTTTTTCTCATAGTATTTACTAAGTCCATATTTAGTATGAAACAAATACTAAAGTAGAATGCATGCCTTTTTACCATAAAGCAAGAACTTACTCATAGTACAAGCTGTTTTAGCAGGGCAGTGTAACAAATCTTTCTATATGGGGGTTGTTAGTGCTGTCTTCTCACCACTGAAGAAGCGACTGAGTCAGTATGTCACAAGCTACAGTATGTGTGGAATATCCTGCTGTCATGGATATCAGTGATTATATAGTAGCAAATCATTATTTTTTTGTGTATTATCCATATCCCTTTCAGAGTTAATATAAATGCATGTGTCACGTAAGTAGAATAAGTATGTATAAATAATGTGTGGATCTGTGAATCTAATAGTGCTGCTACATTGTAGAATGTTGGTAATATAACCCAATGTAAGACATTTACAATACATTCAACTAATACCTATGTTATTTATCTTACATGTACCTTTTATTTCTTTTGCAGTATACATTCTGGAACTTCGTACCGAAGAATTTGTTTGAGCAGTTTAGAAGAATAGCAAATTTTTACTTCCTTATAATTTTTCTTGTACAGGTATGTACATTTGCATAGAGTGACCTTTTAATAGCACATCATATTTTCTGTTAGACTACAGTAGATAACATCACATTGGTGAAATGAGAAGTCATATAATTACAGAATGTATTTTTGTAAAATTAGTCTTGAAACTGTTTTAAAATAACAAAAAACATACTTATTAATTATTACAGATGTGCCAAGCTTTATCCTTTATTGTGTCACTGGGTTAATTAAACATGTTCTTTTTCATTTTTTATTCAAGTTAATTAAGGTGGTTATCAGTTTGAGATACCACACTAGGGAAAAAATTGAGAGAGAGCTTTAGCACAACCATACATACAAGTATGCTGTCTAGAGAGCCATCATTGTATTGTTTGATTATCTGCTTTGGCAGTGGGGATGGGCAGTAGCGGAGCTAGAGAATGGAGGGCCCTGGTGCAAAAAAAGTGTTGGGCCCCCAAATCCCCCAGACCTCTTCCCATAAACACTCCCCAGCCAAAAAAAACTTCCCATAGCAGCAAACCTTTCCAAGACCCTTACCCATTGCTGCTCCACCCCAAGACCCCTTTCCTATATATATATATATATATATATATATATATATATATATATATATATATCTTTATATATAAATTCACCCCACTCAGCAGTCACCCCTCTTAGCATCCATCCCCACTCAGTCCTTGTCTCAGCCATCCCTCTCAACATCCATCCCCACACAGAACACCTTACCTCAAATAGCAGCCATCCCTATTTCCTTTCTTCCTCCCTCACATAACCCATTCTCCCTGTACTTTGCTGCCACTTTGCAGCCCTTGCTCCCTTACTTTCTTCCCTGTTACACATACCCTTGCTGAGCTGCTCCACACTGTCACCTCTTGGAGCTCCAAGAATCATTCCCGGCAGAGTTGGTTTAACAAAATACAATGACTTCTCCCTCTAAATAAAATTGTGTGTAATTTTGAATAAGTAAGAGCTGTATTCATTATATATTTACTTACTAAAAACATTTTACACATTAACAACTGAAGTTCTTCAATTGAACATACAAAATGAACATACAATAAAATGGGACATCAGTAGACTTTTAACTTGTAGTAATCATTATAACTAATAATTTTGCTATAAACAACATGCATGTTTATGTTAAAAAAAAACACATTTGACACTGAGTTAAATCTATATAAAACCTTCAGAAGTGTTTATATAGAATATAAGCTGTGTCAAACATGTGTCATTTCGTATACTCATGAAGGTCTTAATAGATCATCTTAAGTTTAGATGTATGTATGTATAATATAAATTCTAAGTTCAAATGTAGATTTTACCACTAACATAAAGTTATCACTCCGCAAAGGACAGAATGAGCACTATTTACTACACAATGAGAATGAAACAGCATTAATACAAAATAGTTATTATATAATGAAATCATAATCTGGAGCCACACCACGTGTTCAGGATTTTCCTATATTGACCCAAATATACTCAAATATTACTGTATGTCCATGCATAGGGCCTCAACTGCTGGTGTTAGACAGCTATAATAAATATGATGATAGAAAGGTTGGCACATTGGGGGGATGTATTCACTACAGTTGTGTTGTGTGAAGAGCTGCTATGCTTATTTTTCCCATAGGAATTAGATATAGCAGCCTTTTGTAAAGCCCATATCTAGATTTAGTAAATTCCTAAGTGCTAAAACTCCTCAAGTAAAAAGAAAAATGTTTGTTTATAAATTACAATAGGGTTACCTGTTTAAAAAGTCAAGGAACTTGTATCAACTTAATTGAATTGTTTGCATAGATTATAGACAGTTTTCGAAAAATGTTCAGTATTGCAAGACTTAAGTGTTTTAAGTATTTGTCAATTTAAGTGCAACGATAAGAAAAAGAGCATTCAAGGTTACTTGCAGTGAAGCTTCCCATAATGCAATTAGTCGCTACTGAACTGAACATCTTATTGCTGTACCCAGTGCTGTGGTGGTCTGATGACACGCTTACTGAAAAACCTGCTAAATTATTTTCTCAAAATTTGCTTTTTTGTGTGTCCTTCTCTAAATTTTGGCAGGTTGTGCTGTATAACTGAACATTATCATTTAGAATGAGTACAGGAATAAATATTTACATTTCTTGCCTAGCACATGTGTATCTATCTATCTATCTATCTATCTATCTATCTATCTATCTATCTATCTATCTATCTATCTATCTATCTACTGCCTGTCTCTGTGTGGTTTGCAACAGGGAGAGGTTGTTAGAGAAGTGACAACCCATCATGTGCACACTTTAGCAGGCAATAAATAGGCTTATAGCCATTTACTTTTGGGCACATGCCCTTGCTCTCATTACCAGATGCTGCTACCTGCCTTCAGTAGAATTCTTCAGGTTAAAAAGACAGCATGTTTATTTTCAATAATATAATACCTAGGTACATTATGAATTGTATTCCCTTGTGTATGTAATGCCGTTCATTCTCCTTCCTACTCCTTTGTTTCCTGCATCGAGATGTCACAGAGAAATTCTCAATCAGTGTATAGGTAGTTAGCTACACAATCTTCTAATCCCCTGATAACATAATTGTATGATTATCACTTTTTGGCATTGGCAAACACCTATAAAACTGCAACAATGTATACACACTTTTGACTATTGCCATAGTATAATATACAGCAACTGAGTTGTGTCTTATGTGAACAGTTGTGTATGGGGGCAGATAAATGGCCATTACATAAGGAAACAACACAGTGACTATTTGGTAATTAATTGGAATTTAGTAATTTATAGGAAACACAAAAGCAAAACTATTCATAATCCTTATTCTTAAAGGGATAGTTACCTCACCATAAGTGCTCTTCTTGGTGCGAAAGAGCACAACATTCTATGTTAAAATGATCTATTACTTTTTTTGTAATTATACTAACAGCCTGAAAATGTAAGGTCTTTGGTCTGTTTACAAACAGAGTCCTGACTGCCCCATGATTAACAACATATGCCGATAGATAGCGAGAAAATGCTACACACATAGATTTATGGCTTTTCCTTGGGTTCAGGAATGCATTCAGCTACTGGTTAACCCCCAAGTCACATTAGGCCTCATTCAAATGTAATTTGGCCAATTGAATAGGGCTCTATATAAGCACAGAGCATCATTTTTTACAGAAGTTTTTAGTTAGTGAACTTCTATCCAAAAGCAAGGTCTTCACTAACAAAAAACTTATGTTAAAACAATATGCGCTGTGCTTATATAGAGCCCTATTCAATTGGCTGAATCGCATTTGAATGGGACCCATATTTAGCAGTTTGAAGCAGGCATTTCTCTGCATAGATGTATTTAAGAAGGGTTAAATCACTCTCAGTTTCTGCTCTGAGCACAGAGCTCTTGCTGTCAGTCTGCCTAGGGGACTTGCCAGAGCTCAAGTAAACATACACTTCTTTTAGGATTTTTTATGTGAAAAATGCACCTACTTAGAAAATGTGTGTGCTCCGAAGTTGTGCTGAATTAACTGTCCCTTTAATAAACTGTTTTTTTTTGTATTTAATGTATTGTTTTCTGTTTTCTCTCTCCTTAGCTCTGTCATCTTTTTTTATTCTACCTTTCCTTTTTGTCATTCCACTTCTCCTTTTCTTATCCCTCTGATGTCTCTGACCACTGATTGTCAATTTTATCACTTTTTTAGCTTATCATTGATACACCAACCAGCCCAATAACGAGTGGTCTGCCACTTTTCTTTGTCATCACTGTGACTGCAATTAAACAGGTAATTAATACACTTTCAAAGCTCTAACATAATGTAACTATTGTATCGTGGAATCAGCTTGTATTCTTACTGTTGACTCATTATATGTCATTTTAGGGCTATGAAGACTGGTTGAGGCATAAAGCTGACAATGCAATGAACCAGTACCCTGTTCTTGTCATCCAACATGGAAAACTAGTGAGGAAACAAAGTAGGAAATTGAGAGTAAGTACCAAAGTGCACACAGATGTTCTTGGTGGTAGTTATTGCCTTAGTTCATATACTGAGCCACTTTAAATGTACTGGTAGCCTATCAGCGATTTCTGAAACCAAACTCTTATATAACTCTTAAATATATGGCCCCCGTGCTAATTGAGCGTTATAATTTGTGTAGTGTAGAGAGTACCCAAACCAAGAGAAGCAGCTCTGTGAACCAACAGGAAATGAGAACGTTATGATTATTATAATGAGTGAGAATAAGTGCCGTAACTGCGGCAAAGAACCATTACAATATATATATAAATATATATAGACATTGCATTAGAGCATTTGTTCCTAGGCAACGTGGTTTCCCCATCTTTATTGAGTCCTTGAGTACTGGGTTTTGTGTTACCCTTGATGTTGTATAATGATATAATAATACAATATCTTATTTTTTTAAATGTTTAAAAGTCTAAGAGAGTAACTCGTAATGTTTTGTCAGTTTAAAAATCTATGGAAAATGTTGCCGTAATTTTTGGCTCTGGCTTGCCGCAGTCCCTCAGGATGGGTGATTAATGCAGATAGTGAGATTTACTTAAACGTGGTGTAATTTTGCTATACAGGGGATTAGCTTGGGCGCCTATGTTATTAGTATTGGTTACCTACAGCATGTGTACTCTAGAACAGTGGTTCTCAATACCAGTCCTTGGAGTGGGATGGTCGTTGTGACCTTATCTGCTGTTCCACAAAGATGAGTAGCGTCGAACAATTTCTTATAAAACATTAGTTTCAGATGAACTTATCTGTAGTTAAACTGTACTATATGCAAAGCTAGATGAAAATTTTGTAAGTCTCATGCAATATAACCCTGTTAAACATGGTCTATATCAAGCAACCGATTTCCATGAGCAAGGCATGGTGACCAGTCGGACCCTGGTTAAACAATGTTTGAGAATCACTGATTTGAATTAGAAGTGAAAGAGCCAGTGTAAGCAATTTACATGATAAGCCTATTTTAAGTTCACCATTAATTAACATCAAAATACACGTGCAAACAGCATAAAATTAAATATTGAGCCAGAAAATACAATTTAAAAACATAATCTGCCTAATTAATGGCCACTGCTTTAGCCCTTCTCTCCCAGCTCTCACATTGTCCTAAGCACTACTAAAAGAAAGTAGAAGGTTTCCACTGTGATAGCATTATTATTATTGTCTTACCAAGACAGCCTAATCATTGTGTTTGACATGAAAAGTGTGTACACTGGCCTTTTCAGTATATTGGAACACTTTCTTTATGTAGTCTTAATGTCATCTAAGTGGCCATTTTATTAAAATGATCATATTTATCTGCAGTTTTCTTCAGCGTAAAGCTCCAGCAGTTCAGAGCTGTATTGTGGTCCTGCACTTATAGTCACTGAACAGAGACTCTCCCCTCGGGTTTCGATGAAACGCTTTAAATGATAAGGATGGTTGACCTTGATCACATTCCAGAACACGGCCCAGTATCGTAGAGTTTCTGTAACTGAACAAAGTATTTATTTAGTTTTAGCAGCGTAATTGTCATAGAGTGATGAACAGTTCAAAACTCAGGAAGAGGAAAACTGCATATTCATTAGATAAAAAAAATACACTAGAGTAGGAATAAGATACATCTACAAATGATTATATACATTTGGATAGGTTTAATGTTTTAAAGTTCCACTATAATTAGGGAGGGACGGGGGGGTTGTGAAGTATGTATCAAACTAACAACTATAGCAGCTGTGTAAGCCATAGACATAAAATTAGGATTTTGTTTTATTTTTATTTTTGAAAACTCTGCTTATGAGTACAGGAATCCATTTTGGTTTTTCTATTTACATCTCTTTCTGAGAGCTGGATAATGAGGGTGTATTTTCTGTCTATTAGTTAAGGGAGGGGTGTTGTAGGAGGGGACAAGAAGAAGTTAAATAGTTTTGTTAGATAATTTGATCATGTCACAGTTGACACCACACCCCTTCCCTAGAAACAGCATAATCCTAGAAACAGCAAACTTGCAACAGGAAATGCATATATTGCTGTCCAGAAATGTAAACACCCTTATCACATTCAACTTCCCCCAAAGTATCATGGATACATCCAGAGTCTATCAGTGACGTTTCTCTCATCAAAATCTAACCTAATGACTTCGTCTCTGCTAAATTATGCTCTTAGTTGGGCGCAAAGTTTTTAGTCATAAATAGATTTACATTGAACAGTGGACCGTTGGGTGAGGCAATTCTTGTTGTAATACATAGTCAAAATGTATGTAATTGAAATGTAAAAATCATATTTGTGTTGGTGAGTATTTAAGTGTTCTGTATTGTTGATGGGGTCCCTGGGGGTCCAGATAACAGGTTCCCTGCTGGTCCAGTTGTTAGGATCCATTGCTTTCACCACTGCAACCTGGGTTTGTTTCCAGTCAGGCAACCAAAAGGGTCTCACCACCCTGAAGCCATGCAGGGTTGGGCCTGTTCATTACTTGGGTGGGAGTCCACCTAGGGAAGAAACTGGAAACCCACTCCAGTATCTCTGCAATGAATACCAAGTAGATCAGCGTGGTGTATTACGATCCATGAGGTCACAGAGAGTCGGACATGACTGAACGATGCAAACAAACACATTGTGTTGACATAAAGTACAATAACTTTGGGACATGCACAGTAATTAATCATGTAACTTATGTAAGGTAACAAAGTGGATATTAATGATGTAATTTTAAACTACAGGTAATTACATATTATAGAGAACTAGAGTGTTATAAAAAAAAATGTATTTTATTATAGTAAAACTACATTGAAATTGTAATGTTTACCTGTTAATCCCACCAAGTCTTTGATGTCATCCCTGTTCAACATCACACTTGATAGAAGGAAGCTATTAACAGTGATTTGAACAAAGATAACACCAAAAGCTTGGAAGATGAATCACAAAGACTAATTGACAGCTCAGAAAATGTAAGTTTCCGGTAAGAAAATTCAGTTTTTATTTTCAGCTGGCAAAATCAATGATATTACCTATGTTTTAATTGTATCATATCTCATTGCTCTCTTTAAGGTGAAGGAAAGGCATGTCTATCAATATCCATATAAGACCATTCATAAAACCCATAATCCAAATGAAATATTGTCCTCCTCAGGTCGGTGACATCGTAATGGTGAAAGAAGATGAAGCTTTTCCGTGTGACATGATACTGCTGTCTTCAAGCAGAGAGGATGGAACGTGTTTCGTTACCACAGCAAGTTTAGATGGAGAATCCAGTCACAAAGTAAGAAAGCTCAAGCTTTCTCTCTTATTTTTGTGTATACATTTCTGGAATCCTTCATCTGGTATAATTAGCTGCACATCAATGAAAGTGTCTGCAAATCTGTAGATCAATACATCATGTGGCTTAATTAACATATGTATATTTGGAAATATGGAATTACCTTAGACTTTGGTTCACTGTCTAGTGGAATCAATTTATTGACAGAGACTTTAGACAATCAAATTAGCCTTGTACAAACTCTTAATGTTAGACTCTTAGACAATTTTCAGACATTAT
Source organism: Discoglossus pictus (assembly GCA_027410445.1). Taxonomy (NCBI): domain Eukaryota; kingdom Metazoa; phylum Chordata; class Amphibia; order Anura; family Alytidae; genus Discoglossus; species Discoglossus pictus. Next base: position 308,678,551 of record CM050164.1, on the reverse strand, counting down.
TATATGTATTTTGCATGCTATTAAGTGAGTTCCTAGGCTTTTGTCTTGTTTTTTTTTTTTCTAATTTCTCAGAAACATGTTTTCTAATGTTCTTCTATATTCATATTATATTCATATATATTCAGATTATATTCGGTATAAGTCCCAATATTTCACTCTCTCCTATTCAGTCTTCTAACAACGTGAAATAACTTTGATTTATGCAGCCCATTATTTATTGTGAATTTATGTTTCCTTTTCTAGACATATTTTGCTGTTCAAGATACAAAAGCATTTCACAATGAGCAGGACTTGGACACACTGAACGCGACCATCGAATGTGAACAACCACAGCCAGATCTTTATAAGTATGAGAGATCTTTGTCTGCTCTTTGTGGCATTTTGATCTTTTTCATGAGTGTATTTGTTATTGATATAAAGGGAAGGGAATTAGGCATTTAAGAATCACTGTAATTCCCTAACAATAGGAACGTGATGCTAATTGTGCCCTTGTAAGTGGTAATTCCTGTGTGATACTTTCTGCATAAAGTGATATTAAAGTCACAGAATTTGGTAAAACCTGAGATGATCTTGGATCATCAGATTGGCTAAACAGTGTTGGTTGAATTATAAAGAAGTTATGAGGTCATTACCATGTTAACACTCTGCTAGTTTGAAACAAATCATAGGGTGCTTAACACCCAATAATAAGTACTATCATCAATACAATGTAAAGAGTACCAAAAGATTGTCAACTTTATTTTAATTATTTCACTCCTTCCTTAAAAAGTGAGTCCACGTCATTCTTTCCAAACCAGATAAATTATATTAAAGATATAAATTCTAATAAACAGGGATAGCATGGAAGGTTAGCCTTATAGCCACAGACTCTGAGGAAGCCATACAGTTGGTGAAACGCCTGTAATCTGACCCCTTTTTAGCATTTAGGAACCTGTTAGGCTGGCCCCTTTTCATTTAGGAACTTGTTTTCACATATCATGTTAGATACCTTGTGAGGCTCCCAAAAATACATTGGAGACTTTTCTCTTTATGTTACAGCCTATGAGTTGATCAGCTGGAAATGTAAAATAGGGATCATTATTGTTTTTATTATACAGTGGTCTCATCAATCACTATCACAGTCAATTATTGGACTATTGTGATGAAGGTCCGCAATATCCCTTAAGAATACAGTATGAGATTCTATTTCTTCTATCTGTTTCAGGGCTCTTAGCCAGATTTGGGGTATCTCTTGGAGAGCCTTCCAGGAAGGAGGACCCACCAAGGTCCTAGGCCTAACCTTCCACTCTATCCCTGTTTATTCAATTGTATATTTTTTATTTGATTTATGTGGTTTGGAAAAAATTATGTGGACTCACTTTTTAAAGATGCGTGAAATAATTTATTAAACTTGACAATTTTTAGGTACGCCTTACATTGTATTGATTATAGTAATCATTACCATGTTACTAATACAATGAATATGTGAACATTTGAAGACTATAAAATAATGCTGTATGAATAGCTTCCTTACAAACCATCTTACACAACTATAGCATTATTTATGTAATTTGAAATATTATTAAAAATCTATACCCAAGAGTTTCACTTTCATAGATTATGTTTTTTTGTTGCACAGGTTTGTTGGTCGGGTAAACATTTATCATGATGCAGATGAAACAGTGGCAAGGTCAGTACAGACACTTGAACTCAGAAGCTCTTGAATGTACCCATGTATTCCCTAAGCTATGCATTGACTGCTTGAGGACCCGAAGGTTGCAGTTTGTTTCCTTTTGCCATTGCAACCCTTCACAGCTCCTGCAATCGCAATCTACCCCTTTCTTTTTTTCTAGAATGTCTTGAGTTTCTCTGTGTACTTAAAGATATAAACAAAATTGTATATTTATTACTAATTAATACATTTCTTTTTGTCCTTAATAGGCCTTTGGGATCCGAAAACTTGCTGCTTCGAGGCGCTACTCTGAAGAACACAGAGCGAATATTTGGTAATTAATACTATTCAATTAAGTAGTTATCACAGTAATATGTGCTAATCACAGCCTGTCTGAAAACAGTATAAATATTTCTGCATATGTTTTTTTGCAGACATAAAAGCCTCGTTAGACAAATTTAGTTATCACACAACCAGATGGCTGCACTGTCATGTTACATTTAAATACATGTTTTTATTTATAAACATTTTTCTGTAACACTAAATGTAAAAAAATAAATTATGTATGCATCAAAAAACATAATCACTGTGTTAATTACGGGAGGTTACATTTTATTTTGGTTTGATTCTGTCAAATCTGGTATTTTCGAGGAATAATTTATGAATATGTATATTTTTTTTGTTATCTATAAGTTTCCATTATGTATTGCATTATTTATACTTACTAACAATGGATGTGGAAGAATAGTCCTGGGAAAGGGGGAATTTTTCCTAGGGCAAAGGGGTGTTGAAATATGAAAAAATGTTTCTGGAATATGGCTGGATGGATCTTGAGCCCGGGCTAAATTTCCAATAGGGCAAGCTAGAGCAATAAGAGCTTGAAGGGCAGTATCAAAAGGGCTACACTCTTATATGTCTTCCAGCTTTCAAATACTTTCATGTCCCCTCCATTCATTTTACTCAATTTCCTTCTCTCTTTCTCTCTAACTCCCTCTAGTCTCTATCACTCATGTCTCTTCTCTTTCCCCATTTGCTATGTCTCCATTCCTTTATCCACTTCTCACTTATTCCCTTTCCACCCCATTTTTCTTTGCCATCTCTTCCCTTTCAGTCTTGTACAATGCTTCTCACGCTGTCTCTGTTATACAATCTATTAGTGCCTAATTCTGAATATTTGGTCTACGGAGTGGAGCTTCTAAGTCTGGCTTTTAGGAAGGAATGGAGCTCAGGCAGAGAGGAGGAGTACTAAGACAAGGAGGAGTACTGAGACAGGGTGAAGAGTACCGGGATGGGAGGAGGAGTACTGAGACAGGGTGAAGAGTACCGGGATGGGAGGAGGAGTACTGAGACAGGGTGAAGAGTACCGGGATGGGAGGAGGAGTACTGAGACAGGGTGAAGAGTACCGGGATGGGAGGAAGAGTACTGAGACAGGGTGAAGAGTACCGGGATGAGAGGAGGAGTACTGAGACAGACAGAAGGGGTACTGAGAAAGAGAGGAGTACTGAAATACAGAGGAGGGGAACTGAGATGGAGGAGGAGTACTAAGACAAGTAGGAGTACTGAGACAGGGTGAAGAGTACCGGGATGGGAGGAGGAGTACTGAGACAGACAGAAGGGGTACTGAGAAAGGGAGGAGTACTAAGACAAGGAGGAGTACTGAGACAGGGTGAAGAGTACCGGGATGGGAGGAGGAGTACTGAGACAGGGTGAAGAGTACCGGGATGGGAGGAGGAGTACTGAGACAGGGTGAAGAGTACCGGGATGGGGAGGAGGAGTACTGAGACAGACAGAAGGGATACTGAGAAAGAGAGGAGTACTGAAATACAGAGGAGGGGTACTGAGATGGAGGAGGAGTACTAAGACAAGGAGGAGTACTGAGACAGGGTGAAGAGTACCGGCATGGGAGGAGGAGTACTGAGACAGACAGAAGGGGTACTGAGAAAGGGAGGAGTACTGAAATACAGAGGAGGGATAATGAGATGGAGGAGGACTGAAGGGTACAGAGACTAAGTGAAGATGAGTTCTGAAATAGAAATGAGGAGTACTGAGAGGTGTAGGAGGATTACTGAAATAGAGAGAAAGAGTACTGGCATAAGGAGGAATATTGAAATAGGGAGGAGGAGTAACAGAATAGGGCGAAGGAGTAATGACAGAAGGGGGTACCAAGACAGGGAGAATGAGTATTGATATATGAAGAAAGAGTACCCAAATATGCAGGAGGAGTACTGAAATATAGAAGTGAGGTACCTAAATATGGAAGTGCAGTTAATAAATAGGGAGGAGTACTGAGAAGGGGAGAATGAGAAACAAAATAAGGAGGAGTATAATAAAGATGAGTACCAAAATAAATAGGAGTACTGAGACATAGAGGATCAGTATGAGACAGGGAGGAGTATGGGGTCATATGTGCTTACCTTTTATTACGAACATGTTAAAAGCAAAAATTTCTGTTGTGAAAATGTGTAACCTTTATTGTAGTGGCCTTGGTATCACCAGTTTCATCCTAATTGTTATTAATCTACATCTCCCCATTCCTCAATTTCAAGTTTTGATTAGCCTATTATTTTTTTAGCAATCAGTGATTGCAATCAGATGCTAATATTTTGCCTAGTAATTCATTTGTGATTGCACGGTCTGACATATTTGACTTTGACAGTAATGGCCTTCAGTCATAACAATTTAATTTTAATTACCTGTGCTTTTCAACTTTATTGTCGTTCATAGATTTCTTAAACACTCACATTGGTTCATGAAAGTTTACATCTAAAAGATGTCTGGTTCAATAGATCTAGGCTATAATCTCCCAAATATTTGTCTATAATACGTTAATGGTGCTATTAAGAAAAAAAAGTGCTTGTGTGGTCAAAGAGAGAGTCCACAGAAACGGCTAAAGAAAATTATACTTGTTGTGTAGGAAAACACCATTTTGTTAGTCTTAGGTCCTGTATTTTAGATATTTATCTATATCACATGCTCTTGTGGTCATATACTGTATTCAAAACAGAATGAACTTCAAGTGATAAAATGATTGGCACTTAGAACTGCTTCCAAACTTCAATAATCTAATAACCACCTTGGCGAAACAGCATTTTACCTTTACCTCTACCATCATTCAGGGTAGGCATTGTGTTTTCTTGTCACCCTACACTTAACCACATTGCCAATGAGCAGTAATTGCATTCAAACACAGATACCTCAGAGCGTTTTTATCTACCACAATACATATTTTTGTTGGGCTGAGTCTTTATATATATATATATATATATATATATATATATATATATATATATTTGTTTACACATTCCAATTTTCCCTTGTTCTTGCATGTTCGGTATATTTATATTTATAGGCTACTATAAGTTGCTGCACTAGTATTGTCATTTGAACAATTTATTGTCCCTTGATCATTTCACCATAGTACATTTAGAATCAACTCCATTTTTTCTTGCATTTATTGATTGTTTCCTATACCAATTATTCTAGAGCATTGTTCCAGTTCACTTGGGTATCTTTATGCTGGAGATTAATTGCACCAACCCTTTACCTTCAGTTTTGTGACTGTTTCTTCACTGGAGATGTCTTTCACGTCTTGTTTAATGGTTTTAAGTGGTTATGTAGCATTTAGTACTGTTTGCATGCTATAAGCAACTTGATAAAAGTCCATAATGCCCACTAAAATATTGCTACATTTAAATTTATTCCAGTATGAGACTCAGATGGTGAACTGATAATGTGATATGGTGCACAGGTTCAGTTAGGTTTGACAAGCATGTATAGAAATGTACACAAGATGCATAGCCATTGTACATGCAGTGAGTTGTGTTGGAGGGGTACAGAGACTTAAGGAAGTGCTGGGAGATGTGCTGGGAAATACTGAAAGATGGGTGACTGAGAGCAAGATTTGCAGACAGATGTATGGTGGGGTGCAAGATAAATGTATTACAGAGGCAGAATAGGTGGTAGTGGTATTGTGCTGTGGAGGGCATTGTAAATTAAGCACAGCATCTTGAATTTTATATATAAACTAGAATAGTAGGTGACAAAAAATATTACAGAATCAAAACTGTAAATGGAGTTTAGTTAATAAGTTACTTAGAGTTTCTCGGGCCAGAGCCTGAACATCCAAAATCACAGTCAGCCACCTTCCCCAGATCCATAAGCCAAAGAACTACTCCCAGCACCAACTCATTCTGCAGTGCTGTGGGGTGAATGGTGTTTTCTTATTATTGACTATTCATGGAAAATACCCTGGTATTGCCATTCTCCATTGAGTCTATTTCCATGGTCTTACACAATAATCTGCTCTAACGCATTCTCTTTGTTATAGGTGTTGCAATCTACACCGGCATGGAAACCAAGATGGCATTAAACTACCAGTCTAAATCACAGAAAAGATCTGCTGTTGAAAAGTAAGCTTGTTTTTCATGCATCATGTATGACTAAACCAAAGAGTAAGAATTTAGCAGTGCTGACTTAGAAAACATATTCATTGGGCGTTAAGCCACTATAGTCTCATGTCACAGAGATTGAAAATGTTGACTCTTTAAATTATAATATTCTCAGTAATCATTTTTATATAAAAGTATGCAATGTAGTAAGTTATAAAATTGTCTATAAGCTTGAATGAAATGCTTAGGGTTAGGATAATACATGACTACAGTTTAGTAATTAAAGGGGAACTGTGGTCAAAAGTTTTATATATGATATTTTGAATAACTAAGGTTTTTAGAAAGTAAAAAAAACAAAAAAAAACATTCTTATATTTTATAACAAAGTATTCTTTACCACAGGCATCCATTTTCATTAGTCAGCTAACTCTGCCATTTACTTTCTCAAGAAGGTATGCCCTTGTAAACTAATGAGATTCATGTTACTGCTGCTGAAAGTTCTTGCACTTTCTGATGCCACATCCCAATTGTGTACATATAACTTCCTGAGCATTCAAAATCTCCTCCCACTTCAGGAAGTTGATTACCAGAAACCGAAATGAGAGATTCCAAAACAGCAAAATTATATATAAAAGGCATTATATTACAATCTGTATAGTTTTATTTTCTATTCTAAAAATTTTTTTTTCCTGTTTTTAAGTTTAGTTTTTTAAAACAGTATATTTTTTAAAATGTGACCACATTGTCCCTTTAAGTAACTAGTCACCTTCTCCAGATATGAAAGAACTGGTTATAAAAGGAAAACCCATACCTGCATTACTGTAACAGTTAAGTCTCACAAAGTCTAAGATTACAAAGGATAGTTGTTGTATATCAGTGAATCATTATGAGCTACTATTACCTGTTGATGCACACAATGAAATACCTACTTAGTAGAGTATGTTGTAAGTACCGGCATATTACAACAGTGATTGGACTTCTGCTTCCATATTCAGGTAAATTACAGCATAAAACATCTGCAGAGTGTTGTTTCATTGCAGAGCAATATACAATTAACAAAAGGTTTGTGTTTTCCTCCTAGATCAATGAACGCATACCTTATTGTGTACCTCTGTATACTGATCAGCAAAGCCTTAATAAACACTGTGCTCAAGTATGTGTGGCAGAGCGAATCATCACGTGATGAACCTTGGTACAACCAAAAAACTGACTCTGAGAGACAGAGAAACCTGGTAAGGAAATTATTGTTTGTAATTTCCTTTTTAAATTATGCAAGATATATTTAGAGAAAGAAAAAGGCAAAGGGATTCAAAGCAATTGTGTAAATCAAAAGGTGTATGATCATAATATACATTACAATAATGTTCAAATCAGGGGTGTATTTAGGTTTTATACTGCCCTAAGCCTTTTCATATTTGTGCGCCCTTAATGACCAGTTACTTTCCTCTTGATATATCACAACCATGCATTTACCACACACCTATATAAAAAATGAGAAGTAAATATTCAGTATGTCAGAAAATGCTGGGTGCACTTACATACAGAATATTCGCTGCATATAGACATTTCAGTTCGTAACCTCAGCTCCCTCCTAAAAAAGTGCTGCCCTAGGCCTGGGCCTCGTGGACCTAGGCTGAAACATACCCATAATTCAAATGATGCAGTAAAACCAAAGCTAATTGTTATATTACCCTTGATGGTACAGAATACTAATATTACATTAAATTACATGAAAACAAAAAGGGTACATTTACATGTTAGAGGGCATGTATATATTTACTTTTATGTACTTTATTTTGTTAAGAAGTGCTTATAAGCTCTGTTTTTACTGTCTAAAATCAGACTAATAGACCCTGTGTGGGTCTACCCTCTTGAACATATTCAGACACCCACTCTGTGTGGCTGGATGTGTAATGTAGTGTCCTAGTCTATCAGGGACCATATCTCAGCAGTGCATTGCAGAATGTTACTGAGAGATGGTCACTGATTGGTTAGTTTGAGACACAGCATATCCAGCCCTGCAAAGTCTGTGTCTTTGTGAGTTGCAGAGGGCAGACCCAAGCAGGTAATATTTGTTTAATATTACGAAGTAAAGTTTATAAGCACTTCTTAATAAAATAAAGTACATAAAAGTAAATACCTAATACAAAACAGAAATCTACAATATCCCTTAAAGTAACAAGTTATTCACAAGGGCTCAGTTGAAAGCAAACATATTCAAGTACACATACAGTAGTTCTGTGTTTGGAATACTTGATATGGGGTCTGCTGTGCACTCCACTTTTATCTTTATGCTTTTTTTGTTTTTGTGAATTTCAGTTCCTCAGAGCATTTACAGATTTCCTGGCTTTCATGGTTCTTTTCAACTACATTATCCCAGTGTCTATGTATGTCACTGTGGAAATGCAGAAGTTCCTGGGCTCTTACTTCATTACGTGGGATGAGGAAATGTTTGACGAGACCACAGGAGAAGGTCCTGTTGTGAACACTTCAGACTTGAATGAAGAGCTGGGACAGGTAAAACATCAAGAGCCTCATTCATTTGTGATTCGGCCAATCGAACATTGTCTATATAAGCACAGAGCATATTTTTTTACAGAAGTTTTTAGTTAGTGAAGCCCTTGCTTTTGGATAGAAGTTCACTAACTAAAAACTTCTGTAAAATAAATATGCTCTGTGCTTATATAGTGTCCTATTCAATTGGCCAAATAGCAATTGAATGAGGCCCCTTCTGAAGTATTTGCATTTGGGCACAGAGATATGTTTGTGCATGTTTAGCTTTTCTTGGTAACACTACAGCAGGCTGCATCTCATCTATCAGATGTACTGCACAAGTATCCCCAGAGGCTGCGTTATGGTAATATGACAGTGTATCAGCTGAATTTATTTATGAGCATGCAACAGACGCACATGCAAAATGTATTTTCTATAGCACAAGAGTTTATCTCAGAGTGCTGGTAATCTGGGTTTGTATGTCACATACAGTGGATATAAAAAGTCTACACACCCCTGTTAAAATGTCAAGTTTCTGTGCTGTAAAAAAATTAGACAAAGATAAATAATTTCAGAACTTTTTCCACCTTTAATGTGACCTATAAACTGTACATCTCAATTGAAAAACAAACGGAAATCTTTTAGGTGGAGGGATGAAAAAAAAAAAGAAAAATAATGTGGTTGCATAAGTATGCACACCCTCTTATAACTGGGGATGTAGCTGTGTTCAGAATTAAGCAATCACATTCCAAATCATGTAAAATAGGAGTCAGCATACACCTGCCATCATTTAAAGTGCCTCTGATTAACCCCAAATAAAGTTCAGCTTCTCTAGTTGGTCTTTCCTGAATTTTCTTAGTCGCACCCCACAGCAAAAGCCATGGTCCACAGAGAGCTTCCAAAGCATCAGAGGGATCTCATTGTTAAAAGGTATCAGTCAGGAGAAGGGTACAAAAGAATATCCAAGGCATTAGATATACCATGGAACACAGTGAAGACAGTCATCATCAAGTTGAGAAAAATTGGCACAACAGTGACATTACCAAGAACTGGAGCTCCCTCCATAATTGCTGAAAAGACGAGAAGAAAACTGGTCTGGGAGGCTACCTAGAGGCCTACAGCAACATTAAAGGAGCTGCAGGAATAGCTGGCAAGTACTGGCTGTGTGGTACATGTGACAACAATCTCCCTTATTCTTCATATGTCTGGGCTATGGGGTTGAGTGGCAAGACAAAAGCCTTTTCTTACGAAGAAAAACAACCAAGACAGGCTACATTTTGCAAAAACACATCTGAAGTCTCCCAAAAGCATGTGGGAAAAGGTGTTATGGTCTGATGAAACCAAGGTTGAACTTTTTAGCCATAATTTAAAAAAAATATGTTTGGCACAAAAACAACACTGCACATCACCAAACGAACACCATACCCACAGTGAATCATGGAGGTGTCAGCATCATGCTTTGGGGCTGTTTTTCTTCAGCTGGAACTGGGGCCTTAGTTAAGATAGAGGGAATTATGAACAGTTCCAAATACCAGTTAATATTGGCACAAAACCTTCAGGCTTCTGCTAGAAAGCTGAACATGAAGAGGAACTTCATCTTTCAGCATGACAACGACAAAAAGCATACATCCAAATCAACAAAGGAATGGCTTCACCAGAAGAAGATTACAGTTTTGGAATGGCCCAGCCAGAGCCCAGACCTGAATCCGATTGAAAATCTGTGGGGTGATCTGAAGAGGGCTGTGCACAGGAGATGCCCTCGCAATCTGACAGATTTGGAGTGTTTTTGCAAAGAAGAGTGGGCAAATCTTCCCAAGTCAAAATGTGCCATGCTGATAGACTCATACCCAAAAAAGCCTGAGTGCTGTAATAAAATCGAAAGGTGCTTCAACAAAGTATTAGTTTAAGGGTGTGCATACTTATGCAAACATATTATTTTATTTTTATATTTTTTCTTCCCTCTACCTAAAAGGTTTCAGTTTGTTTTTCAATTGAGTTGGACAGTTTATAGGTCACATTAAAGGTGGAAAAAGTTCTGAAATGAGTTATCTTTGTCTCATTTTTTTACAGCACAGAAACCTGACATTTTAACAGGGGTGTTTAGACTTTTTATATCCACTGTATATCTTAACATCTTAAACATTTTAATAGGAAAAATTAAAGACTTAGAGTAATATTTTCTCATGTCTTTATGTCATGCCAATCTGTGAGTTTTAATAAGAAGTAAAATGCTAAGTAAAATATACTTGATCAAAAGGATATAAATGCTTTCAAAAACCATCAGCAAAGTTAAAGGTTTGAAATATATTGTGCTTGGAAAAGTATAGAAAGAAAATGTTTCTAGTGTTTACAGATGAAATGCAAAAGATTTGGGTAAACTTAAAATTCTGGTTAAGTTTAAATCAATCTAGCAACATAAGCATCTATGTAGACAATGAGCAGAACAGCAGTTATAGAGAAAAACTGCCATATTCTGTAGCTTCAGCACTGTATGCTGACTTAGGGCCTCATTCAATTGTGATTTGGCCAATTGAATAGGGCTCTATTTAAGCACATAGCATATTTTTAACAGAAGTTTTTAGTTACTTCTATCCAAAAGCACTAACTAAAAACTTCTGTAAAAAAATATGCTATGTGCTTAAATAGAGCCCTATTCAATTGGCCAAATCACAATTGAATGAGGCCAATAGAGTCCAGGAGGTACTTCTTTTTTCTATTCAGTTGTGAAGGCATGTGACTTAATTGATGAGTGAGCTTAGTCTTTAGTTTGTGATACCCTACATTATTACCCCCCACATACTCAGACACATGTAGTTCAACACACTGCAAATCATCCCAAGGATGTAGGAGCAAATATAATTCTTAAGGGTGGGTACAGCTTAATTTATTAAAAGATCACTCAACTGCTTTCTGCATATAAGTGCACATATTGCGTATAAGTGCAAAATCTGAGAGGGGGGATTTGCCCCCCTCATCCCTCAGTTCCTACACCCATGAATCCTGCTATCCTTGGTCCGTTCTCACCCATTCACAAAGATTAACAAGCATGCCAGGCCTAGACACTGGAAATGCCAGCTACAATTAATTACATCTAAAAATGCTAATATGCTTATGGATTACACAGCTGATAATGTTTGTTGTTCATTTGTAGCATGTCACAAACAGATCAAGTTATTACTAGAATACAGTCTTCCTTTAAGCAATGGCTGTTTCTGCTAAAATATATTTACTGTTGGATACTATGTTGGTACTAAAATACTATGTTTATTTCTGATGTTTTTAAAATGTACATCTGATATTAAACTTGTTACATGTGCACTTTATTGTGAAGTGCAGTGATTGTAGCAGCTAGGATTTAGTCGCCATAATTTGCACTGTATGTAAATATACAGGGGCATTACGATCGAGAAAGAGATGAGTGTAAGTATAATTAGCACCTTCTGTTTAGAGTCTATCTAATGAACACACACATGCTAATTGCTTTAGTTGTTCTTAATAGTAGCTTTTTCAGTTTTCAAACAATAGGATAGCAAAAAGAGTAATTGAACAATTGTTTACAATTCTGTACACTGCACAAACCCAACTTGTCATCTGAATTTAGTTAGACATATTGTTTTTTTCCCCTAGTGACCTAGTTTTTATAAGGATACTATTTCATTCTGACTAATTTTACTTCTGTAGGTTGAGTACATATTTACAGATAAGACGGGAACACTGACTGAGAACAACATGGAGTTTATTGAGTGCTGCATCGAAGGTCACGTTTATATCCCTCATGTCATCTGCAATGGGCAGATCCTTCCTGATTGCATGGGGATTGACATGATTGATTCCTCTCCTGGAGCTGGAGGCAAAGTATGATCATTTCTGTATTGTCATTAAGCATTTCAGACAGCTGATAGATCTGTGTTGTTTTATGTACATCTAGCGCATAATGTACTGTTTATACAAGAGCTCACCACTATATAAAAAGATTCATGTTGAACGTATGACGCACCTTGTCTTAACGAACTCAAACATAATGGTTTTAATATGTGAGGTTGTTCAATAGAAAACACAAACACAAGACAAGCAGACCACGCAACCGTAATTATTTTCTATATCCCGCCATACTTTTGTCTATGTTATTGTTATATATATAGCAATAACACTTATAATGCGTGTACACTATATGTGTTTGTAATACAAGTGTTCAAACTAGTTTGCCATCTCTCCAAGATCAAAATGTGCCCCTCAATAATATATTTATGTGTTTTTTTGCTGTGCAGAGCACATTTATATCAGTATGCACCAATCTCCCACCCTTCCCCATCCGCAATATTTCCCAGATTCACTAAACGAGTATATATTTCCTTTCTCAAAAGAGACAGAGAAGCCTCATTGAAACACTTTGCATGCAGCTCTTGTTAAGGTTACTGTAGAAGTCCCTAAACTGTGTTCATGAGCTGTATTCTGGTGGTCCAGGTACAGCTGTAATTGCCAAACAATTATGAAAAAAATGAAGAACATGGATAAAGATGTGTAAAACAAAGAACTTACATGTCTAGATACTAGATGTATGGCGTATACAAATATATTCTATATTCCAACAGTACAATGCATTGTGATTGTTAAGAAGCAGGCAGGCAAATCAGTAGATGGTCTACGAATACACTCATCAATATTTGAGTTGACTTCCCATATCCTAGTCCCCCTGTTTCGTTTTTTTTAGTCTTAGCTTTTATTAGGTAAAGCATATCAGAAGTAAATGGGAAGTACATATAAAGAATTGAAGTAATTTCACACATTTTACATAGTAAATTGTCTATCTAACTATCTTTTCGGTATGTTCCTTTTTGCAGTTTGCCATTTTCCCTTTCAGAGGTGGCTGCAGACTCACAAGACACACACATATATGTGTTTGTGTGTTTAAAAATACATAGATCATTGTACAGGTATACCCCGTTTATCGCTCCACATGCGTTCCTGCATGCAGGAGCATTGTGTGGAAAAGCATGATATCGCGATAGCGCTCAGACAGCACTCTGGTGAATCGGAGAGAGCTGAGCAGGGATTTAAAGGGATCGGTGCTAAAAAAAAACATGCTATAGTGGGGTTCAATGTTAAGCGGGGAATTACAGGAAAAAGAGCGCTATTGAGAATCGGAGCTTTAAGCAGGGTATACCTGTACTTATTTAGCTTCAGCGACAGATTATTAAAGTTTGCGCTTTGCACTGCTTTTGCAAATATTTTCATTGTGATTCTACCCCCATGATTGTGGATCCCTAGGCATTGACTTATATAGCCTAGACTTAAATACATCCAAGCCCTGAACATCTATAAACGACTTAACTGTTTAATAATAAAGCAGAAGACAATTATAATATACAAATATTTTTTCTACTTTGCATTAAAGATTTTAGACTGTGATTTACGTTGCAAATAAAATAGGATTAAAAATAAACACTACCAGTACTTAACTACTTGCATACACATTTGGATATAATTTGTGTTTCATATATATATGTATCTTATAAAATTATTGCTGATCCGTTTTAGTGAACAGAGATTGGGATGCGTGTTTTAAAACATGGATTGTAAATTAAAGCAAAGATTTAGCAGCGTAAATTCCGCAAGAGATTTGCTGCAGAATTTGTATAATGGTATTTTATTGATTTAGGAGGGAGGTGAGGTAGTTCCGCTCTTATTGTGTAAGCAGTAACTAAATTATATCTGGTAAAAGTGAGTGCTGATTTATATTTGCAAGTGTGCTATTTTTATTGCAGTAGCTGTATAAGGTATAATTAGAAAACAATCAATAATTATATGTTTATACACACAGTGAGCAAAGCAAAACTGCAGTTCTGATGCAGAGTACTATGCTTTTATTTCTAGGGCACTGAAGGTGAAGAACTGCTTGGGTGGGAAATTGCTACTATCTGTGTTCTCTGCAAATCCAAAATGTACAGTGTGATCTTTTAAAGAATTTGCCTTGATAATGTGAAAACATGTAAAAACAAATATACACACAGCCTATACTTTATTATATGCAATTATTCTTTAGTGTAGGAGTCCATTACTGCTGTTTTCCTCAGCTGTTAGCTGGAATGCTATTTCTTCTATAAGTTGCACGTCGATTTAATATTATTAAGTTTCACAACAATATGGAGAACTTTCAATAGAACTGAATAAAAATCATATGTAAGTAGATCTGAGGTTTATTCCCGGTGACAAAATGGGTATGAAGAAAAGACAATAAAGCCTAACTGAATATCAATTAAACCTCTAACCTCTCTTTTGTGCCTTTGAGATTTACTGTGTATTTCTCCTGAAGTATTAAAATGTTTAGATATACCGTGTATAGTATTTTCCCTGGGTCTCCTACAAAATGTAGACCTTGTTCATGAACCCTTCTGAATATATATTTCTTGAACTATCATAGACATCGGCACCTTGACTTAATCTTTAGAAATCCATTTGGACCTTGAGGGCTTAAAAAAAAAAATGGCTACCTCTGCATTAAAGTCTGATTCTTGTTTACTTTCTAAAACACTTAGCTCACTAACTATTCAAGCTGATTAAAATAGCATACTATTAAATGTGTATGGAGTCCATACGTACAATAAAAATTATTATTAATAAAAATAATAATACATTTTATATAGAAATTACACATAATACACAGTGCCTTTAAATCTATATTTCAATTAACTCTCCATTAAAATGTGTGGCATTTTGTGCAGCAAACTTTCAAAGCTAGGATCAGATCCACTGATGGTATTGCTTGACGTGTGTCTAACCATCCCAGTGACAGACCCAATAATCCCTCTCTTTATCGTGTATTGAATAGATCACCTTGTCCAGAGGTTGCTCATGCCACATTGGTAAATACAAGTTTTCATTTGAATGCTGCAAACCTCTGAATGTTTCTGCACACGTCATAAGTTACAAAAAGAAGATATTTTCCTGTCTTCCAACACCAGATTCCATTGCTTTGCAGCTTGTGTTATCTACTCTCAAAACATTTCCAATATATGAAATAAAAACATGTTCTGTTTTTTTCCTAGGAAAGAGAAGAGCTGTTTTTCCGTGCTCTATGCCTGTGTCATACTGTGCAAGTGAAAGATGAAGACCATGTAGATGGAGAAAAAAAATCCAGTCAGTCTGGTAAATCAAGTGTATATATCTCATCATCACCTGATGAAGTTGCGCTTGTTGAAGGTATACAAAGGTAAGTATCTGTGTGTGAGAAATTGTCTCAAAGAGAAGAATTAAAGCAGTGATCAGAATGTGCAAGTTATAGTAAATTTTGGTTTGTATGTGCACAATAATGTTATACCCTTCACACTTCTTCACAAACAATATGATATATAGCTGGTATAAATACTTTAAACATTAAAGGGCCACTTTAGTGGTTTAGAAGAGGCTCTCTAAAGAATAGTTATGCAGGGCTCAATAGGAAAAGAAAACATTTATTTAACTTTTACTATGTATTTAAACAATTCATTATTTTTTTTTAATCATGTTCCAGGCTGTACATGCTCAAGATCTCTCCAGTTTCTGAATGTTGTGTTGTGGGCATTACCCAGGGCGAAGTACAAAATTAAACACCTTTTGAGGCCACACTGTAAACACACACATTAGTAGCAGGCAGTAGTATAACATGAGTGTCATCAATCCCTTTTCCAGTTCCTTGATCTTAGCCCATTGAGCCACCATAAAGGACAGACTGCTTAGCTCCAGCCACTGGACTATGTGCATAAACACCTCCATTGTATTGTAATCTATTTTGTCCAATGGCTTGCCAGATAAGCTAATTACATCTCTGATGTGCTAGACAGCTAGAGATGACATGTGTGTATTGGAGGTTAGCCTATTGTTCACAGATGCCAGATAGGATGCCAGACTATTAGAACCCACGTGGAGTCAATCTCCTGTGTTTGTCTGCCACTCCTTGTCATTATTGTGTTGTATACACGCCCCCCCCCCCCCCCCCCCCCCGTATCTATCCCCTAGAGATATTTTTTGGCTTTCCAAAAAAATCAGTTCACTGCTGAGACACATATAATGGTATGTTCTCTTATTTGCTCCTGGCGGCTGCTATACTGATCCTATCTCTACCCGGCAAGTAACTTGCCCTGGTCACTACCACAGGAAGGTTACTGAGACTCCTGGAAGTGCTGATTCCTGATAGAGAGACCCTGACTGATACAGAAGCCAGGTATCAGTGTGCTGGTGCTGAGATTTCCAAGAACACAAGGTCCTTGAGGGTAGTTAACATGTAGACTATAGCAGGTAACTTTAATGGCCCCTACACCTGGATCATCACAATGAGCTGCTAGCAATGTACACAAATTCACTTTTTAGTTGCATCCCTCTATTACAAGTACAGAATGCCTCTGGGCAGATCCCACTTTTAAGGAAATACATCATTCAGAAGCTGGATTAATAAAGAGCTCATACTGTCTGAGGGCATGACTAAAATAGTAATTAATTGTTAAATGTACAATAAAAAATGTATATATTTTCTTTTCTTATCAGGCCCTGTCTAGCTATTCTTTAGAGACCCCTTTATAAGAGCACTAAAGTGGCCCTCTAAAGTAGACACAAGGAAACCAGTTTGTACACAGAAGAAAATATATTCAAAGTAGTTATTGTAAATGTTCTTACATGGTGTCACAGCCATATGTTCATTAAGATATAATTCAATGTTCAACCTAACATTGAAAATTAAGTTATCCCAAAATATAAATGAAAAATGAATGAGGTGATAAACTTCAGCATGTATACTAAATGTTACTGTAAAATCCGGCCACACACTCTATCACTCAATCAACTCAATGTGATCTAACTTTCTTTAGAAAATAAATAAATTTTATGACATATTTTAGACATATAAATAACCAATGTTACACCACATTTACAACATGTGCTTTTGAAGAACGTGCTGATAATGAGATTTTTTTTTTAACTTTTAGTTAACTTACTTTTACGGGCAATTATTATTTTCTGGCGATGTCTATGGCTTGTTTTGGTTGCCTGGGCTGTTGCCTGGAGTGGAAAAACATACTTTTGTGTCTGTATACAAATTAGTGGCACAGTATGTTATTTGGGACACAGGGTTCTTTTTTAATGCAGGAGAAGAGACCTAAGAAACTGCATATTTACACAGAGATATATATTTTTGGATACAGCAGAAACTTTTTTATTTTAAATTAATTTTATTTAGTGGAATATAGTGATATTTATTTGTGTTATTAATCAGTTCCTATAGTATTTGTCCTTTACAGTGACCTTGACCTCTGTGCCACAAACTAACATATTGTGCCATATATAGGTATGTGTCTCAGTTATTATTTAGCTTAAAAACAATGGTTTTTACAATATATATCCTGTTTCTAAATGTTCTTTAAAAAATACTTCTTTTAAGGTGACATTTGTTTTTGTAAGACTGTCATAAGATTGGCAGTGAAGTATCTTTTAGGGCCACCTTGCAATACAGCAGAAGGAACATCCTGTTAGTAATGTCATAACATTCTCAAAATGCGTGTCTATGTTCCTCTTTACAGACTCGGTTACACCTTTTTAAGGCTGAAAGATAATTACATGGAAATTTGCAACCGAGAAAATGACATTGAGAAGTAAGTGTTTCACGTCTGTCCATTTGTTTTTCACAGCTCTATGGAAATGCCTATGAATTATTACAGTCAAAGAAAATATTAAATAATAAAAACAAGTACAAATTCCTTTAGATGTTTTTCTGCTTTAACACTTACTCCCAAACATAAGTAATCTTGTGGTGGTGGTTTTCAACATTACATTACAACAATATTGATGAATAGTATTGCACACGTTAGGGTCTTGTAAAAATAGAAACACACAAATCTAGGTTAAGCCATTAAAGCATTTTATATGGAGTCATTAATGTGTTACCATGCTGAGATGGTCATTGAACAGGGTTATCTGTAATCATATGGCTCAGTGAAATATACATATAAATAAAAGGCAGTAGCAGATGACCTTCATCCATAATCAAAGTCCCAGTAATGTATTTTTAGAATCCTTTGTCAATTCCCTGTGTATCTGATTGAAACACATAGAAGAAAGTGCACTTCTAACGAGAGTGGCATATTCTAAATTTAGTCTAAAATCCAAATTCTGGTTGGATGGTGAGAAAGCACAAGGCAACTGTTCTGTGTGTCTCTCTCTCTTTGTCTCTCTCTCTCTCTCTCTCTCTCTCTCTCTCTCTCTATATATATATATATATATATATATATATATATATATATTGCAAAATACATGTGTGGGGCTGAGCTTTATGTTGGGGAAAAAGATCCTCTTGAAACTTCAGGCACAGCCTTTAATATATCATGAAATAGCTAACAATATCACTTAAATATGATGTCCTGAGTGTCTAAAGTATCAAAAGTGGTTTATTTGGGTTTTTTGATGAGACTCTCTCCGCCAGACTATGGGTCGTTTCTGATCTGTGGCCTTCCAGCTGCATAGCACTGATCTAGACAACAGTTTGTTAAGCCTTGATTAACAATATATCTTACACTTCTACTTTCTGCCATAAGGCAAATACTTAAGAAAATGTAAGGGGGTTACTAAGCATCTCAAGTTCATCTCACATTATCACTTGATTTTCCTATGGAGAGAAACAGCCATTCTGGCCACATCCTAGCCATTCTCACCTCATCTCAGATAAAAACATGCTTAGTAAATCCCCCTACAGTTGAACAAGGATTACATTTTCAGTATTTGACTTCATAATCCAAATTTAAATCTAGTAGCAAAATGTTTACGTATTAGTAAGTTATTTTACCGTTATAGCACGTGTCTGCTGTTTAAATAAACAGTAATAATACAGCTTGAAAATGACTGGAGATTTAAAGATTTACAAATAAGCATAATTTTAAAGTTGTATATTATTTGATGTAGTATTTTGTAATTGCTATTCATAGTTTTTTATGTTAATGTCACATAATAATTCTTATGTTTATACATGCCTTTCTTATCTCCAAGGTTTGAATTGCTACAAGTTCTGACATTTGATTCTGTGAGGAGACGAATGAGTGTCATAGTAAGATCAACCACGGGTAAAGATTTTTTCTCTCTCAATTCTATTGTTAAAAGAAAAGATGCATTAAAAATAGCCATCACTTCCTAGAAAAAAAGGTTTTGTATATGTACAGTAGAACGTCAGTATGAACACAATGCCTGTTATTAAGAAATTGCAAGCACAGCCATATACATTATATAGAGGGTAATTCTAAGCCTGCCAGCCTCTTTGTATAGTTAATTGCAGTCAGTGGAAGCACAGTTTCCAATATTGTACTGTAATATGTTATAGGTATTATCAGGGGATACTAAATGACAAATGAATACAATGTACTACATAATCTGTTTAACAAGTATGTAGCCACCCTTAGCTAATTTACTTATACTATGAGCCGTTAGTGAAATATAATCTATGGTTGTCATTTCCATATAATAACTCATGTGCCTAAACATAGTGTTTATTTGTTAATTAACACTTCTATACATTTTGGGTATGGTTGATCTAACTCTTTCATAGGAATTGTTATAGTTGGTTAATACAAATACATTTCTATTTCTACAATAAAGATACAATTCCTATAAGAACACATTCACATCTCAGTAATAAGATGCACAAGAGGCAGACTTACACCACCCTCCCATGCTGTATAGTGGGAGTAGAATAGGCAGGTTCTTCTCACACATATCACTTTGAGCATTGTATGCCAGCATTTATAAGGCTTTGGTAGCTTCTTTTGGAGAAAAAAAAAACTTTCACAATAAAATCACTCAACAAAGGGTTTGTAGGTAATGACCAAAAATGTTAAATCCTCCTAATGTATATTTTGCTTCCATAATAAGCCACTTTTATAACTACCTGGTATGATATACATAATTTACAATAACAATTTTTATACCTAATATTTTACATCACACAATTGGAAAGCTGTTTTTGAATCTGTAGTTTGTTCATTTAATTCCTTATTCCATATTTAAATCATTTAAATATGGAAGTGTCTTTGTTTTTAATATTAAAATAAACTACCTAATTGTTTGTTTGCATATCTAAACATAATTGTATCAACAAGTGTTTCAAAGCACTATTTCCACTCACTCAAACCTTGCACACAGTTCCCGCAAAGGTCTGCCCCAGCAGCTCATAAATATACTGTTTCTGTATACTATCCACTTACAGACTGTTTCTCAACAGCATTTTTATTTTAATATTAAAAACAGTGAAAAAAACAGTGAATCTTCAATATACCTTTAAACATAGTAAGCCCCCAAAGCTGTTCCTTAAATCACTAGCAATTGCATCAGCCCTATTGAATTCAAAGCCAGAAACTCCAACGTGAAGGTCGCAACGGCTGCAGGGTTGAAATTTGGCAGAGTTACTGTGCTATTAAATTAGAACAGGCTACGAGCTAAGAGCTGGAGACGCAAACCTGTAAACCAATTATCGTCCGTCGGATTTGCGGGCTTGAATGTAATCAATTAGTCAAACCCGTAGTTACGGGTTTCAATTGAACCAATGGAAACAGAGATCGTCATAATTACGTCACAGATGGGATTTCAAAGTCTTACAGGGTTCAATTACGATTTACAATCGGACCCACATTACAGATATAATGCAATATTAATAAAGCCGTAAATATGATATTCTATCACATGCGGTTTACATGATATGTATTAACACATTGATTGCCAGGTTCGATATAACACAAAGATTATACATGAAATAAAGTATTTTTCTGGCCCGATTTGCGGGCTTGAGAATGTTGTGCTATTAATTCTAAGACCTAACATCACTTTCCCTTTTAATATTAGAACAGTAGTGTGTTTTTATTCGCAGTTAAAGTGCTATGCATTGGACTTTACCCCCCTTGCGAGTCCTCTCCAGCACTCGTTGGGCTTTAGGCTACTTTGCGTGTTATGGGCTTGCTTGTTGCAATTTAATAGTATAATTGGAATAGTAGCGGTTACGGGCTTGACAGATCAAAGGATTTACGTCTGCGAAGTTCAACGTTGCTCATCCCGGAGGCTTTTTGGCAGATTGGCAGCAGCCTGCTTTACGGGGCTAATTTAATAGCAGTAAGCCTTACTTTCTACATTGCGAGCTACGGCGTAACACGTAGCCCGAATTTAATAGCGCTGATTGTGTATTAACAGGCTTTACCATTAGTCTTAGATATGCTCTTTAAGGTAAGTATCTGATATTTCAAATTGCAATGCTTCACGTAGATATTTCCCTGGTGCTTGGTGAGGCTGATTCTCATTAAATTAACTGTTAAAATGTATAATTAGAAACCTGCTGTTTGTAGCAATTCATTTTTAATTAGAAAGAGTAATTTAGAAAGTGCTTTTTGTCAACAGCATATTTATTCTACAAAGTGCATTGTATACCCACAATTCCTATACATTACAAAGCAGCTAAACATAACTACTACAGATAATGTATTATATTTCCTATAATCCAAATAAATCTGTGACTAAATTACAATTCCTTTGCTTTTGCACAGGTGATATTTACTTGTTTTGTAAAGGAGCAGATTCTTCAATATTTCCCAGGGTCAGAGAAGGCAAAGTGGACCAAATTCGATCTAGAGTTGAAAGGAATGCAGTTGTAAGATATAATGTTAAATACTTTTTTTGGTGTTGCAATAGTGTGATTTTATTCTCGTATTGTGCCAAATTGCTCACATTAAATTCCGCATTTTTTGCACCCTTAGTAATAGACATCATGCTATTTATATATTACCATTGTGACCAAAAGTAGCCAAATTATTCACTGAAAAAATGATCAGCAGACAATATTTTCATGTTATATGTCTCCATCTACAATCTGACTTTCGCTCTGTCTGCAAACTAAACCACAACAGCTTCACACAAACGCATTCTAACACTATGTATAAGTACCTAAGTACCTTTAACAAGAACCCATCACATAAACCTGCAATATGATGAAATTGATTAATAAAATTCATAAATAAACTGAAATAAATAAAGTGTATAGAAATGCACTTAATAATTCACACAAGTCTGAAAACTATTGGCCCTATTAAATTCCAATCCTGTAAGTCTTGAAATTTACACGAGTTACCAAGCGATTAAATTAGAAAAGCCTGCAACGACACGTAGCATTTCTGGGCGTGAACATGATAAATTATTCCAACCCATAGTTATGGGTTTAGACAGAGCAAATAGTTAAAGACACCGTTATCATTACGTCACTAAAACATGGAGGTTACATTTCAATCACTTACGGGTTTAAAGTACGAGTTGAAATCGGACCCGCATTCCAGAAATAATGCAATATGAAAATATCAATAAATATAATATTCTAGTCCATGCGAGTTCTATTATATGTATTAAAACATTGATTGCCGGGATCAAATACAGTAGTGTGTTTATATTTGCTTTTACAGTGCTACAGACAGGCGTTTAACCCCCTTGCGAGTCCTATATGGTACCCGTAGGATTTTTGGCTACATTTGCCATTTACGGGTGTGAAACATTTGCAGGCAATTTAATAGTGATTAGCAATTGTAACATTTACAGGCTTAAAAGATCAAAGGTTTAGCTGGGTCGGAGTTCAGATTTTGGCACATGCTGTGTTTTTCAGCCTGTAACCCGTGGGTAGCTAAAAGAGGCCAATTTAATAGACAGAACTTTTACGGGTTCCTTTACAGGTTTCTAGGAACTACAAATTGGTGAATTTAATAGGGCTCTATATCTGATTGGTCCCTCTCCCTCCACAAGTTTAGCATTGAAGGCCACCCAGGCACTTCACTCATCCAGTCTCTTCACTAGTGGACAGAGAGCAGATCACAAGCATCATACAGCCAAATAGTTCATCTTTATACCTGTGACATCTACACTTTTGCATATTTATTCTGGCTAATTCTTTATTGTGTTTATTATGTAAACATTATAATCAATACATCTAATGGACATGGACGTATCATGGCTAATTCTGTATTGTGTTAATTATGTAAACCTTATAATGAATACATCCAATAGACATGGGCGTATCATGGCTAATTCTGTATTGTGTTTATTATGTTTCTCTGGAACACGGTTGAATACACATTTTTGGGTTGTTGTTCTCAGGAAGGGCTCAGAACTCTGTGTGTCGCTTATAAGAAATTTACACAAGAAGAATATGAGGTTGCCAACAGGTTGCTTCAGAGTGCACAGCTGGCACTTCACGAAAGAGAAAAGAAACTTGGAGAAGCATATGAACAGATAGAGCAGGACCTCATCCTGCTGGGTGCTACTGCAGTTGAGGACAGGTAGGTTACAATTTTGCCTTTCACTTAAAATTAAGTTTATTTTATATTAGACCAAGCCTACAGAAATTTAACTATCAATGTAAAAGTTACAAAACGGGCCTAGGTTGTCAGTTACTTCTCCATATTTAATGAGAAATTAATTAGAGTCAAAATGATATTCCATTTCTGGGACTGACAATGAGCTATGGAATCTGATTGGGTGAAAATGCCAACAGCTTATCAAACTACAACCGCAGTTCTAAATTACGGCAGCTACATTAAGTGTCCTGTGCTCTTCAGCAGCGGGCCTCTCCTAACATACTCAAGTATTGTAGCAATAAAAGACAAGTGCTATCATTTTTACACATGTATTTGAACTTCTAATATACCTCTATATAAGAGCAACTTAGTTTTAGGTGGAAACTCTTTAAAAATACATCAGTGTACAGCATCTCACACAGAAGTCCTGTGTGGCATCCATTGTGTGTTGTGCATTGAAAGGGTTAAGCTGCTTTTCATAGTTCCAAAATAAGAAGCGAAACATTCAAATGAATCAGGGTATATTCTGTCAACTCACATTTGCCTGTTCATATATTTTTAGAATGTAGTACCTTCAGTTCAGAAGGTCTTATGTATTGGGAAACATTGGTTTAGATGAAATTTGTAATGTGTACATGTAGCTAACACTAACGTGTTGGATAACAAAATATCAGAAATGGGTGCCAGTCTAATGAAGGGCAAATATACAGTATGTTTGGATAGATGTTGATTAACCAAAAATATGTGGCGCCAGAAGTAGTTTTAGTACTCTCTGTTCCCTGGTTCCTCATTTTAACATTTATAACTATATTATAAAAAATAATTCAGAATTTAAATAGACATTGCATGTTTTATTCGCTCAGTCCTGAGTGATGGAGAAATGTATTCTCTGTATCATTTAATATGTGTAATATTTATAGTGTTGAAAATACAGATCTTGAACCAGATTTAAAGGATTGTAGTTTTATTTTCTAAAATACAGTGCCTTGCAAAAGTATTTACCCCCCTTGACTTTTTTTACCTATTTTTTTACATTACAGCCTTAAATGCAATGTTTTGTTAATCTGAATTTTATGTGATGGATCAGAACACAATAGTCATTGGTGAAGTGAAATGAGAAAAATATATACATAAAACTATTTTTTAGAAATAAAAAACAGAAAATTGGTATGTCCGTATGTATTCACCCCCTTTGTTATAAAGCCCATAAAACGCTCTGGTGCAACCAATTACCTTCAGAAGTCACATAATTAGTAGAATGATGTCCACCTGTGTGCAATCTAAGTGTCACATGATCTGTCATTACATATACACACCTTTGTTGAAAGGCCCCAGAGGCTGCAACACCTAAGCAAGAGGCACCACTAACCAAACACTGCCATGAAGACCAAGAAACTCTCCGAACAAGTAAGGGACAATGTTGTTGAGAAGTACAAGGCAGGTTTACGTTATAAAAAAATCTTTGATGATCCCCAGGAGCACCATCAAATCACCATCAAATCTATCATAACCAAATGCAAAGAACATGGCACAACAGCAAACCTGCCAAGAGACGTCCGCCCACCAAAGCTAACGGACTGGGCAAGGAGGGCATTAATCAGAGAGGCAGCAAAGAGATCTAAGGTAACCCTGGAGGAGCTGCAGAGTGCCACAGCAGAGAATGGAGGATCTGTACATAGGACGACAATAAGCCATAGAGTTGGGCTTTATGGCAGAGTGGCCAGAAGAAAGCCATTAAATGTATGGACTAAGGACCTCTGGTCTGATGAGACTAAAATGGAACTTTTCGGCCATCAAAGAAAATGCTATGTTTGGCGCAAACCCAACACATCACATTACCCAACGAACACCATCCCCACAGTGAAACATGGTGGTCACAGCATCATGCTCTGGGATGTTTTTCAGAAGCCGGGACTGGGAAACTGGTCAGTGTCGAGGGAAAGATGGATGGTGCTAAACAAACTCCAAACACACTGCTAAAGCAACACTTGAGTGGTTTAAGGGGAAACATGTAAATGTGTTGGAATGGACTAGTTAAAGCCCAGACCTCAATCCAATATAAAATCTGTGGTCACACTTAAAGATTGCTGTTCACAAGCGCAAACCATCCAACTTGAAGGAGCTGGAGCAGTTTTGCAAGGAGGAATGGGCAAAAATCCCAGTGGTAAGATGTGGCAAGCTCATAGAGACTTATCCAAAGCGACTTGGAGCTGTGATTGCCGCAAAAGGTGGCTCTACAAAGTATTGACTTTAGGGGGGTGAATAGTTATGCCCATTGACTTTTTCTGATATTTTGTCCTATTTGTTGGTCGCGTCACAATAAATAAAAAAAACATCTTCAAAGTTGTGGGCATGTTTTGTAAATTAAATGATGCAAATCCTCAAACAATCCGTGTTAATTCCAGGTTGTGAGGCAACAAAACACGAAAAATGCCAAGGGGGGAGAATACTTTTGCAAGGCACTGTATACTCTTTTGAAGAACTGCATGTGAGAATAGGAAACATGTTTGTAGACTGTAAAAAGTAGTATTACATTAAGCTGCAATGAAATCTACCAATTTTATTTCTGCTTCCCACTCCCTGAGTCTGGAAGAGATTTTGAGAGGAAGCTTCTGGCAGCAAAAACTTTCACTGGACTAATGGAAATCTCATTAGTATTCAAGGATGTAGCAGATAAAAATCTGTGTAGAAAATCAAAACCAGAACCACACTCTATATTTTTTATTTATTTACATTTTTTTTCTCTGTATGTTTGCGAGTTTAAATATTCAACTTTATATTATGTTGTATAACTGTAATCACCTATCATATATACATTCTATTTCAGTAAAAAAAAAACATACAAAACATTTTATTTATTTAAAAAATGTATAGATAAAGGGTACACTATGCATAATATTACTTAGTATAAAAGATGATTTTATGTATAAAACTAGAAAAAGTAAGGGGCTACCTAACAACATCAGTGTGTTGCGTGAATGTGTCCTTTTAATTTTTCTCTCACCCCACAGGCTCCAGGAAAAAGCAGCCGATACAATAGAATCACTGCAGAAAGCCGGCATTAAGGTTTGGGTCCTCACCGGAGACAAGATGGAGACTGCCGCAGCCACCTGTTACGCCTGCAAACTCTTCAGGAGAAACACGCAGCTGCTGGAGCTCACAACAAAGAAAATAGAGGAGCAGAGTTTACATGATGTGCTGTTTGACCTAAGCAAAACGGTCCTGAGGCACCACGACAGCCTAACCAGAGACAACTTCTCAGGGTGAGAAGAACTGTGTAACCCGCACTATACATACATGTTTTATTGAATTTTCTGGGTTTTACTAGTTATGTAATATATCTATGTTTTATTTACTTGTATGTAGTTTATTTTATTAAAAGCTCTGTTTTTTTACTGCTTCACTGCCGTGTATGCAGGTACAGACTCTGTAGAGCTTGATGTGCACTTTCTGTCCTAGCCCAGGAATGGGCATGTTCAGCCTTGGGGAACCACACACAGGCTTTGAGGATATCCCTGCTATGTACAGGCGTGAATATCACTTCTTCAATCATCCTAATTGACAGACCTGTGCATAGAAAGGAAATCCTCAAATCTAGGCCCGTGTGTGGCTATCCAGGACTGAACTGAGCTACCACTGTCCTAGCCTATGACGAACCATGGCTCAGAAAAAATGCTGCAACATGCTGCTGAGACGTGATCCCTGATAGGCTAGGATACTACACTGCTCGTTCACACTGCACAAAGGTATACATAGGAATATTTAATACATTGTAAAACCCAGAAACCTTCCACATGCCTTTAAACAGCAAAGCCTGGATGGTATTTTCCAAGCAATCTACTTTTAGACAGATTACGGATCTTTCCTATTTGTCTCTGCCAGTTCAATAGGACAACAGGTGGGGCGACAGTGACACACTGATACTTTGTTGAATTTATTCTTAGGGTTAGGGTTTAGGGTTAAGGTAGTGGCAGATGATAAGCTTTACATATTAAAATAGTAGCTCACAGTGTCCCACTACTTTGCTATGTAACGCTTATCATCTGCCACTTCCCTAAACCCTGACCCTAAACCCTAATCCTAAGAACAAAATGAGAATGATTCAGCTCAACGTTGTAGGACCATCTACTGGTCGATGCTCGCCACTGCACTGGTGGGAACAAAACAGGAAAGGTCCCATGTTATAATTCATTATTAAGAATGGATTGCATGTTGTGTTTCAGAACATATATTTTGGTGATGTCCTTTAGCACATTATGTTCATATATCTGAGACATGTGAATGAATAGATACAGTACACGGATGTAATGTTGTGAGAGATTCAACCAGTTTTAAAACACACATTTTATTAAAAGCACTGCGCAGCAAAAAGTTATACAGCTAGTTCATTACAAAAAAAAAGTGTGATCTCTCAGAGAGGTGTTTACATTTCTGGAGCGCTATGGTTGCAGTGAATGATGGAAGGACTCCGCTTCTGGACCAGTGAGAGGGAAGGAGAGTTGTGTCTATTCCAGTCTTATCTAAATTTCTTTCCAATGGCTCTCTGGCCCCTCTTTCCCCTCACCTCTCTCCACTGATAGCCAAAACACACCACCTCACAATTCAACTCAGAAGAAATGATGTAACAAATACTAAATAGATTCCTGTACTTACAAACAGAGTCTTAAAAAATTCTGATTTTCCAAACAAATATTTTACGTCCATGTCTTACACAGCTAATAATATTATTAGTTTGCTACATACTTGACAAACAAGTGTCTTTTTTCTTGACACTCCAGTATGTCTCTTTTGCTAAATGTTTGCCCCATTTAGCTTTAGGTTATTGCAGGTAGTTATACAACATGCATGCTTATCATTCATTTTAGCAGGTGTGTCAACATTGCTTTGTAAAATATGTTCATTTTTATGATATGATATTTTTCTTCTGAAACAGTTCTAATAGAAATATGCTTGTTAAACCAGTGCAGTCAGGCAATAAAGTTACACAGCCGAAGTTGCAAATATGGTATAATTTAAAAGTATGGGTAAGGACAAGAATGTTATCAGTTAAATGCATTATACTACGATGAACTTGCGTTGAAGTTTGACATTTCAATCAACCTTACCGATCCACACACTAATGATTGTCTGATATCTCTTGATAATGGGTAGGTCATTGCAAATAATTGCTAATTACCCTTGCACTTTGACTTTATTGTAGAAAGATATGTGAAAAAAATAGTGAGAATGTTTATATCCCAGGAAGAACTAGGCATATTAGATACATTACTCCCTAGGATCGAATCATTCTTCTTCACACGGCTTTCCCATGAGGTCAAAAGATTCAGAGATAACGATCACCACCATGAGCAAGAGAGAAAAGATTATCATTTTTATTGCATAGTTCAAAAACTAACTGAAAGGTAAAAATGCAAAATTAGATGTAAGTTTGCTGTAGGAAAATGCAATATATATTAAATTGATGAAGTACTAGTTATTACTTATAGTTTTAAATTGTACCATATTTGGAACCACTTCTGTTTCACTTTAATACAGTTACTAGTAGATTTGTTCAACTCAAAGGTAGATGGGTGGTATAATCCACTGGGTTGGCAGGAAGGGGCATGTCTTTATTACATCTATATTGCTTAAAGCTGGCTTTTTATTAATGCTGTAATGATCATTATACTGTATTTTTGATTTTGTACTAGAGATTTGTGTTTCTCTGCTCATTGAGACATTGCAATCATTTCTTCAATGGTTTGCTTCCATTTTTAGGTTTTCAACAGATTTCCAAGATTATGGTTTAATTATTGATGGTGCAGCACTGTCATTGATAATGAAGCCTAGGGAAGATGGGAGCTCTACAAATTACAGAGAGGTGTTCCTCGACATCTGCAGAAATTGTAGTGCCGTGCTATGCTGTCGAATGGCACCCCTGCAAAAAGCACAGGTAATGGCATACTGTATATATCCAATGCGCGCCGATGTAAGGTCTGCGACAATTGCGCAGCAGACAAATGTGCGCTGGGGTCGAAGCATGCAAGGCCAATCGCGCGCCCTGACATACATGCTGGGAGGTGAGAGGGAGAAGGTGGGAGAGGAGAAAGTGCTGGGAGAGGAGAGGCATGGAGGTCCTAGTAGAGGAAGGATAATGTGATGGGAGGAAGCAGGGGTTGACCAGGTAATGAGGGAGGCAAGGGGTAATGAGGTCATTGAGGGAAGCAGAAGGGTGATTCGGAGGGTGGGAATGAAGCAAGGGAGTGATGAGCTATTTGGGTGGAAGCAGGGAGTGATGAGGTAATGGGGAGCAGGGGTTGATGAGGTAGTGGGGGAAGCAGGGAGGTGATGGGGGAAAGCAAGATGGTGATGAGGTAATTGTGAAAGCAGGGGAGTGACAAGCTAATAGGGGGGATAAGAGGGGTAATGGATGCAGGCAAGGGGCTGTTGAGGGGAAGCAGGGGGTGATGTGATTGGGAAGCCTGGAGATGAGGTGATGGCGAGGCACGGTTAATAAGCTGAAGGGAAGCAAGAGGATGATGAAGTACTGGGAGTACAGAGATGATGTTGAGTTGCTGAGGGAGCACCTTATTTCATCATCCTCTTGCTTCCCACCAGCTTATTAACCATGTCTCACCATCGCCTCATCCCAAGGCTTCCCAATCACATCACCTGCTTCCCCACATCAGTCCCTTGCCTGCATCCCCACCCTCCAAATCACCCTTCTGCTTCCCTCAGTGACCTCAAACCCTGGTTCCTCCCATCACCCTATCATTCCTCTGCCAGGACCTCCATGCTTCTCCTCTCCCAGCACTTTCTCTTCTCCCTCTTATCTCCCAGCATGTATGTCTGGGCGCGCGATTGGCCATTCACGCTTCCAGCCCAGCGCACATTTGTCTTCTGCGCAATTGCCCTTACGTCGGCGCGCATTCAGCGCATGTGCTGAAGTTGTGCCACGTATCCAATCGGGATACATATTGCACATGCTCAGTTAGATCTTACACATTCATTCATGATGCACTGTCCAAACATTTTTAGCCACAACTGAAAACTGAAAGCTATTTTATTCAAAGACTGATTTCATTGTTAATTGTAGATAATGATGAACTCAGCCAGGTGTAGATGAGGTCTGTTCTGGAGTGCAGAACACATGCCACAATTTGAAGATTTTCCTCAAAATGTCCAAGGCAGTTATTGCCTCAGCTGTGCACAGCAGGGAAAACCTGAAATCATGACCTGTATAGCACCCAAGAACTGGCTTTGGCAATCCTATGTTCCGAAGTATAATTTGCATAATGCAGTGAAGATAAAAAATGTTACACCTTAAATTAGTTGTGTAATTCTCTTTACAGATTGTTAAACTGATAAAGACATCAAAAGAGCGCCCAATTACATTGGCTGTTGGTGACGGGGCCAATGATGTGAGCATGATTCTTGAAGCACATGTCGGAATAGGTGAGTGGGTGCTAGCTAAGTCTGGTTATAACCAGTGTAAGAAAGAGAGTCACTTTCCTTACATTCTGCTCTGGTCTTTGTGCTGCTGACATTTCATTTTTTAACTTGAAAGATTCAGCACCATATTTACTAAGCATAAACATGACATCACTTGTCTGTATGACACCTGCAGTGCTTCTTAATTATTGCCTTAGAATCACGTCAGAAAGGGAGACAATGTGTAATTTAGCAACCTGTAAATCTGCCACTTCACTTTATATTTTGTTACTGGCTAACATTCTTCCTAACATTTTTGTTTTAAGACTATTTAGATTAATATGAAATGTACTGCTAATTTAATCCATGGAACCATCACTAGTGCTAACCAGCGTTGACCCCCTTTTTAATTTATACTCTCTTGAAGATCTAATCCTAATAATGCTCAACCTGTTTTAGAATGTAAAGAAATATAATAATTTAGTCTTTAATATATTACCTTTTATATGCTCTTATGATGCAGTGAAATCTACCATTTTGTTTTCTGTTGATTTCCTTGATGTAGAGACTTTCAATGCAGAGCAAACTTATATCTGTACAAACGATATGTGGAAGTTGAAATTGCTAGTGTTTTTAACATGACTAATGGAGAGCTCACTGATTTACAAAAATACACGTATCTGTAATAAGCAGCTCAGTAAAGAAAATGCAATGTAACATGGAGAATAGTAAAACATTTCAAGACTGTGTTTAGTTATTCAAAATACCATTAATTATTAGCCATGATCATAGATTGTAGTTAACATAGAACAATGACAAATGCCTATTCCTTGGTCAGCCCCCTATTATGTCTATTATAATACATATATAGCTCCTTGTCTTATTTATGTGTAGCCTTTGCCATCCATAATTACTTTTCCTTACTATATTGTTCCCTGCTTCTTGTATAGGAAAGTTAATCCAATGATCACTTACCTATATACAGTAGACTCTTAGCTAACCGGCACCCACAGTATTTGTTAGATGCCGGATAAATGCAGCTTCTGGTTACTCGAGAGTAACTATTAAAAGAGGCCTAGATTAGCTGCACATAGGATGCTCTGCTAAGTATTTTTGTCAGTGAGGTCTGTTCTAGCAGCAGCAGCTTTCACTCCTCACTTACACACATGTATGTCCGGCTGGAGGGTGTGGTGCTGAACCCGGAGAATGTAACCCCAACACTGGACTGGCTCAGTCACTCATACCTGTCTGCTTTCAGGTAAAACTGAATTGTAGAGACAAACAGTGCCTTGCAAAAGTATTCACCCCCCCTTGGCATTTTTCGTGTTTTGCTGCCTCACAACCTGGAATTAACATGGATTGTTTCAGTATTTGCAACATTTAATTTACAGAACATGCCCACAACTTTGAAGATGTTTTTCTATTTTTATTTTGACGCAATCAACAAATAAGACAAAATAACAGCAAAAGCCAATGTGCATAACTATTCACCCTTCTAAAGTCAATACTATGTAAAGCCACTTTTTACGGCAATCACAGCTCCAAGTCACTTTGGATAAGTTTCTATGAGCTTGCCACATCTTACCACTGGGTTTGTGAACAGCAATCTTTAAGTGTGACCACAGATTTTCTATTGGATTGAGGTCTGGGCTTTGACTAAGCCATTCCAACACATTTACATGTTTCCCCTTAAATCACTCAAATGTTGCTTTAGCAGTGTGTTTGGGGTCATTGTCCTGCTGGAAGGTGAACCTCCGTCCTAGCCTCAAATCACGCACAGGGTGGTACACGTTTTGCTCAAGAATATCCCTGTATTTAGCACCATCCATCCTTCCCTCAACTCTGACCAGTTTCCCAGTCCCGGCTGCTTAAAATGGTGGTGTTCTTTGATGTGTTGGGTTTGCGCCAGACATAGCATTTATAGTAAGCCGTACGCTCCATAGAGTTGAGCTTTATGGCAGAGAGGCCATAAGAAAGCCATTACTTTCAGCAAAAAACAAAATGGCATGTTTTGAGTTTGTGAAAAGGCATGTGGGAGACTCCCAAAATGTATGGAGGAAGGTGCTCTGGTCTGATGAGACTAAAATTGAACTTTTCGGCCATCAAAGAAAACACTATGTCTGGCGCATACCCAACACATTACTTCACCCAAAGAACACCATCCCCACAGTGAAACATGGTTGTGGCAGCATCATGCTGTGGGGATGTTTTTCAGCAGCCGGGACTGGAAAATTGGTCAGAGTTGAGGGAAAGATGGATGGTGCTAAGTACAGGGATATTCTTGAGCAAAACCTGTACCAATCTGTGCGTGATTTGAGGCTAGGACGGAGGTTCACCTTCCAGCAGGACAATAACCCCAAACACACTGCTAAAGCAACACTTTAGTGGTTTAAGGGGAAACATGTAAATGTGTTGGAATGGCCTAGTCAAAGCCCAGACCTCAATCCATTAGAAAATCTGTGGTCAGACTTGCTATTCACAAGCGCAAACCATCCACCTTGAAGGAGCTGGAGCAGTTTTGCAAGGAGGAATGGGCAAAAACACCATTGGTAAGATGTGGCAAGTTCATAGAGACTTATCCAAAGTGACTTGGAGCTGTGATTGCCGCAAATGATGGCTCTACAAAGTATTGACTTTAGGGGGGTGAATAGTTATGTACATTGACCTTTTCTGTCATTTTGTCCTATTTGTTATTTGCTTCACACAAAAAAAAAAATCTTCAAAGTTGAGGGCATGTTCTGTAAATTAAATGATGCAAATCCTCAAACAATCCATGTTAATGCCAGGTTATGAGGCAACAAAACCTGAAAAATGCCAAGGGGGGTGAATACTTTTGCAAGGCACTGTATAGTGGATGAAATCTAGGTGCCTGTAAGCAGTTTGTGGCATGACAACCTGGCTTCTGGCATTTGTTGAGCCCTGTAAATTCAATATTTTTTTCTGGTTGCTTGAGTTTTGGTTAACTGACAGGTTTACTGTATATATAAAAATGTTACTTAAAAATCATCACCATCAAACTTCAGAATATGAACTCTTGTCCTCTTACTTCCCTTTCTTTGAAACATGTTTCACAATTTTGCCTACTTCTTTAATATGTTTGCATACCGTGGGAGATCACTTTTCGCTCTTCTTTGCTCTTATGAACTTATGAAAATGGATCATTCTTGCTCTTTGAACTAAGCACCTCCTGTAATCTTTTAATCATTAATACATGTTAAACTTAGTATTATAAAACAACAGCAAAAATTCAGTGTGGGAGGGGTTCTGTATATAGTGAGAATGATAATCTCCCAGCTGGGATATGTCAGCCTTTTGTACAACATTTGTGTTATACAAAAGTTATAACATTTTTGAAAACAACATGAACTGTTTTCTCCCATTGATACAGGGACATACAGTATAAAGCTTTTATTTTGCCCTATTCCATTTCACATTTATACACCCCACACTCCAATACTACTACTCATTTTTCCTTGCTTCTCCATTCGAAAATTATAACCCACCCATACAAAAATAAAAATAGATAAATCGATTTACACACACATTGTCTCCTTTTAAATAGCCTGAACATATGCATAACATTTTAGAACACTACTATCCAGATGTACTAAAGTGTATAGTAGTGGTAAACACTTGGGTAACGTCTCCATTCACACATTATACTGCCAGGCATATATAATAAGATTTGATATTTCCAAGAGTCCTTCGGCCCTTTCCCAACATTCCTGTGACCACATTGCTTATTACTGTGTTAAACTGGAAAAATGCAATGCACAGCGCGACTGAGTAATAAGTGATGTGGTCACAGGGATATTGAGTTGGAATGGAAATCAGTGAAAATCATGACAGAAAGTGCCCTTAAATATACGTGTAGCACAATAAGAAGTTATAAAATACACATTTTCATATTTATTTATTTATTTATAAATTTTGGGCTCCAAAAATAGGGGTCGTCTTATACATGGAAAAAGACAGTACTTTAGAATTTGTAAAAATAACAAAGAGTAATAATAATAATAACTCGTTCACATAAAAGCAACTTGTGAAAAGTGTTGAGGCGAAACGTCAGTAGAATTTGTTCCAGTCTCTTACCATAGGTCTCACAGGAGTTCTAACACCAGACAGTTTCTGTATGCATGTAGAAATATACACAAAACACGTATGCATGACACTCCATTGCTTTATGCTTTCAGTGAACATTATCCCATTAGTTTTTGGAAGTGAAGTTTGTCATTTAAAGAAACTCAAATTCTTTTCTTGCATTTTTTTTTTAAAACATATTTTAAAATCACTAAAACATGTAAACAAATGCACTTTATGTAAAGATATATATATATATATATATATATATATATATATATATATATATATATATATAGACAGATAGCTATCACAGTCCCAGCTAGCATCTTTAGACACATGAACACATTACTTTGATCTTGCTGCTTCTATTTATCGCTCCTCTTTATGTCTCCTGTGCTTGCAGGAATTATTGGAAAAGAAGGAAGACAAGCTGCCAGGAACAGTGACTATGCAATACCCAAATTCAAACATTTAAAAAAGATGCTGCTGGTTCATGGACATTTTTATTACATTAGGATAGCAGAGCTAGTGCAATACTTCTTTTATAAGGTAACAGAGACCACACAGGGCTTTGGACTGTTTAGTGTTTATTGTGACAAGTTCCACTCAACATAATGATTTATATTTGTGTTGCAGAACGTCTGCTTCATTTTCCCTCAGTTTTTATACCAATTCTTCTGTGGATTTTCACAACAGGTCAGTAATATAGGTTCTGTTATTTGTATACATGTATTAATGTATTCACTGTTAAAACTATATTCACATGGCTACCCCAATAATATAATAAATGTGCTATAAACAGTGGAACCATTTGTGCACCTTAAATTTGAGGTTTTACACCTGACACAGGCATTTGATGGGATGTTAGATAAAATTATATCTTTTTATTTATTATTACTGCTATCTGTTTTCTGGCATACATCCATACACCTTGATCCATATTTACAAAGGTTCAAGGTGCTTGTGAAGCAAGATGAGTGAACATTACACAGTACATAGCCTTGGCTATTTATAGTGCTGAGATAGTACTATAAATAGGCAAGGCTATGTACTGATTGGCTGGATTACCAATTAGGCCAACTAGGCAGCTGCCCAGGAGCGCTTCCCTGTGAGGGGCGCCACTTCTCAAAAAAAATGGTTCCTGGCTTTAAAAATATAATGAAGGGTTGCAGTTCATAGACTGGCTACTAGGGGTAACCACCTAAAACAAGACAGTTACAGCAGGAAAAGGAACTTAAACAAAAAAGGCAAAAATGGGTCCTTGCAAACCTTGTGTACTCCACTTCACTGCCTAGGGGCTCCAAAAAGATAGATACAGCCCTGAGCAGACCCACTTATATTATACAGTAATATCAATTAGAGAAATTCTATCTTGACGTACAGTATTAAAGCCATATTTTTCACTGTAATGAAGTCATAGCTATAGTGTTACTCAAAACAGTACTTTTATAGTGTTTTTTAACAGAGTGTGCACTATAGGCCATGTATTAACAAAGACTATTATACTATAGATTTTATTTGTATATACATGACTTATTACAATGTAATATATGGATCTAATGTAACAAATAATAAATTGAGTAAATGCAGAAAGAGTCACACCAGGATGTGCAAGGGGAAAAGAAGAGGGTACAGACCATTAGAAACAAAAGAGTACTCAGAGTCCCTAATTTAATTACATATTAATATAATATATACACTTAGGATCAGTTATGATCAGCATATTGTACAAATTGGGTGACCCAAATTGATATTAGCTACCATGAAATTGTCTATTTCTGTGTTTTGTTTCAGTCCATGCAAATAGATGAGGTTTTTATTCAGTACCTGCCTTTTGTGTTTTATAAGTTCAACTTCTTTGAAATCTCCAATCATTATTAAGGATAGCAACACTTTTCAATTACATTTACAATCTGTATTCTCCCCAGTTATTGGCATATATTGGAATGTATTTTGTGAGGTATACAGCATATAAGGTTAATAGGCTAGGTGCAATATGCCATGTTCCAGTTTCATGAATCATTTGCTTAGTAGATATAAATATTTGAAAAAAAAAATGTCTTGCCAACTTGTTCTTTGTTTTTTTTACAGCCTCTGTATGACACTGCATACCTAACACTGTACAATATCAGCTTTACTTCCCTTCCTATCCTCTTGTATAGTTTAATTGAGCAACATGTTAGTATGGATATTCTGAAGAGAGATCCTACACTGTACAGGTACAGTATAAAAGTATAAAGTGAAATCGGTGAAGGATTATGCATTTTAAAAGATCTAGCCATACAATGCAAATAATAGCTATCTTTTTAGCATTAACGCAAAAACAACCTATTTAATCCGTATTGATTGTATTTCAAATCCTCAATAATGATTTACCAACAATACATAATCTAATTCAGAGTGATTCTGTTAGAAGATTAGTATTTAAGATTATCATGTTACCCAAGCTTAATATGTAAGCAGAATACAGAAAATATAATATAATTTCTCTTTCACATGCAATCTAACAACTGCACATCAATCCATAGTCTTTTCATCACAAAGCTTAGCGGGGGCTATGACTTATTTCTCTGAATGCTGAAATGGCAGTTTTCTATAGGAAAAAGGCAATAACAATCTTTCATGGACATTCACAGACCCTGTGAAGGCTTTATGAAACTGCTCTAAGAAATACATTATTATCAGAAAACAGGCTTTTTTTCAATCACTGCAACAATTTATGCGCTTTCTTATGGTTCTACAGGAGTTGGCTATCTTCCTAGATCTGGAGACAAAACCTGTATCCCTAGACCTGAAGACACATAACCAAATCCCTAAGCCCAAATATACATATTCACATCCCTACACATGGAGGAAATTAACCAAGTCCATAGACCTTGAGACACATAGCCATATTGCTAGATTGGAGACCCATAGCCCTAGACCTGGACACGAATAGCATTTTCGCAATACCACACATATATATATATATATATATATATATATATATATATATATATATATATATTTATAGCTGCATTGTTATTTTTGGAGACACATTGACATAATGCTGAACCTGAAGGCATATAGCCATATTTCTACACCCTAAGACAGATAGCAATATTGCTAGACCTGTAGACAAATAGCTGTATTCCTAGAACTAAGAATAATAACTATATCCTTGGATCTAAAGTCATATAGCCATATGGCTGGAACAGGAGACGCATAGCCATACAATTAGACTTGATTATACATAGTCATATGCCAGGAGACACATAACCATATCCATAGAGTTGGAGACACATAACCATAGACTTACAGACCCTTACCTAGAATTGAAGACATATAGCTACGTCCCGAGACTTAGAGACACTT
Source organism: Discoglossus pictus (assembly GCA_027410445.1). NCBI lineage: Eukaryota > Metazoa > Chordata > Amphibia > Anura > Alytidae > Discoglossus > Discoglossus pictus. Next base: position 308,639,839 of record CM050164.1, on the reverse strand, counting down.
AACCCTAGAGCTAGACCTGGAGACACATAGCCATAGCCCTAGACCTGGAGCCACAAAGCCACATCCCTAGATCTACAAACACATAGCCATAATCCTAGATATGGAGAAACATAGCTCTAAACCTGTAGATACATAGCCATAGATCTAGACCTGGAACCACAAAGCCACAGCCATAGATTTGCAATCACATAGCCATAATCCTATATCTGGTGACCCATATCCCTAGACCTGGAGACTCATAGCCATAACCTTAGATCTGGAGACACATAGCCATAACAACAGCCACAGTGACAAACATTTAACTCTCTACTACTGTATTTTTCATGCTGTGAATCACTGAAATATGTAAACAAATGCACTCTTCTTCATGTCTTTGTTTTATCTACCATACATCTGGGCTTAGTTCCTAATTATTGCTAACCTTACTGCTCTTCTCTCTTTTGCCTTTTAGTTCTGGAAATGGTTCTGCTTTCATAACCTGACTACCTCTATTACATTTATAATATATCTCTTTAACCTTTTGGGTTCTTACAGTGAATTACTGTATATCCTACCACATAAGACCAGCCTTTTTACTAGGGCATGTGCGTGTATCCAAATATTATGATGCTTTCTTAGGATGCATATCCATTAATAATTAGGTGGATATTAAATGTTCGTTCATCTGAAAAATACAGCATTTCTTCTAGCCAGGCCCATGATGTAATTATCTCGCCTGCATTTTATATCTGTATGTCAACTCTTAACATCCAATGGCAACCTAATTTCTATATGAATTTCCACTATTTATTGCAGCAAGTAACATCTACTCTTTAATTTTTCCTCTTTCCCAGGGATATTGCCAAAAATGCATTACTGCGTTGGCGCTTATTCATTTATTGGACATTTTTAGGACTGTTTGATGCAGTGGTTTTTTTCTTTGGAGCGTATTTCTTGTTCGACAATGCCACTGTGACCAGCAATGGGCAGGTGAGTCTTTAGGTATAAATTATAGCAAAAGCAATGTGTGCAAATAAGTCACTGAGAGTTCAAAGAAATAATAGCACAAGAATCATATATAAGTACAGCCCTAAGTGTGCCAAATTAGAACACAAATCAAAGGACATTTTTAAGAAGGATGATTGCCCATCTAATTTACTATACATTATGCTTATTACATTGTTATTTTAAGTGCAAACATGTTTATATTTATATCATTTGCTATTTTGACTATCCTTTTTTCACTGCATGGCTCATTTGCTTCCTTCTCGACCAACTAATTTATCAATATTTCCATTTATCTGTTGGATAGCTTTATATTAACACAAAACATATTATTTTTGGCATTACATTTATTTTGTGTTCTGCTTTTATTTTATTGCTGTTGTTTTGTCTTGTGTATTGTTTATGTTTTTGTTTCTTTTGCTTCTGCAACTGTTGCTCTCCTCAGCTATTGACAACCAACACCTATATGGTAAGGATATCACCATTCTGTAATGCTGTGCATTTCCATTGACATTCTGATTAGTAGCTTCTGTGTTTCTGACTGGCAGGGTACATGTAGATATGCCCAATGTCTATATATGACTGGACTTCATACTGAAATTATCTTTAGAATAAAAAACTGTGTAAAAAGGCTTTATCTTTATAAGCTTATTGAAATTATAACAATATTTAATTACTATCACTCATGTCTGTCAGTGATACAGCTTTTTTTTTATTATGAAGCTATTCTAAATAAATTAAATCCTGACACTTTTTGAAAAATGGTGAAAAAATAAAATGTTTTCATAACTATTGCTTTATGAAATCAACAGTTGTTAGAATAGTGTAAATGTGTATGTCAAAGGGACTCTGTCACCAAAACAAGTTTTTTCTTCTTAAAGATATACATTGTATTAGCTGTTTTTCTCTACAATAAATCATTTCTGAGATATTCAGGATTGTTTATATAACTTCTTTATGCCAATGTGCTTCTTTTCAGGGTAATTAGTAGTACAGGGAACCTGCAGGGGAGGGGTATAGCTGCATGAAAAAATGGGGAGCATTGTTTATCATGTACACTGTGTTACTAATTAAAGTGTCAAAGCAGGTACTATTCAGGAGCCCCTTGCATGCTGCATATCTGAGAAATGATTTACATAGCAAAAATGGCATGTACAATGTGAAGCAACGCTCTTTATGAATAACCTACATAAATTTGATTTTGGAAGAGTCCCTTTAAAGGCAAAAGCCAAAGGCACTTTAATATTCTGAAAATAGTATTGTCATGGATTGGAGGAAATGTGATAAACAATAATGAGGATTTCCCATTATTTTCCAAACATTATTACTGAGTATATGCACTTCCTTGTAGATGGTGTTGTTATTTATTAAGAGTAGTGTAGTTTTTATATACAATTTCAGTGTGTTATGGTAAATGGCAGACTCACTATTTTTATTATTTAAATCCTTAGAGTTGATCAGAGCACATTGGGGTTACTGACTCCTTGTAGTGTGCATGGACTGTCTGATTCTTTGATTCTTCTACATTATGCTTTTGTGCTTTCTTTTGAACTGTGTCATCTGATAATATACATTTAGAGGATACATGGGCAGAAAAATAATGTAAAAAAGGTTCCTTAATTCATAATAGGATTTGATATGTGGTATTGTGAATTTGAGTATTGGCAAATGTCCTTATCTTACTCCAACTGGGCTTTAGTTGCAGCGATACCATATACTAAAAAGGATAGCAAGTCACAGAATGCGCAGGGACAGCATTCTCAATTATTTTACAAATAATAATTTGTCATTTTGTGGCTTTTAAACAGATGTTGGGAAACTGGACATTCGGGACTTTGGTGTTTACCGTCCTTGTATTTACAGTCACACTCAAGGTAACAATAAATACACAATGTTTTTGTTTTGATGCGAAAGGAAAACACATACATAATACAAAACATGTTTACACTTTGTGGAGCTATGAAAATTATCTTTCAATAAGGAATGGCTATTTTCTTAATCATTAGTGCGCCTTCTCTTTTTTTCCCCATGATTTTGTAATGCATTTTCTCTTAAAAACGTAAATTGTCTTTGCTTTTAGCTTGCACTGGATACCCAATACTGGACATGGATAAACCATTTTGTTATCTGGGGATCACTTTTATTCTACATCATCTTTTCCCTGCTCTGGGGAGGAATTGTCTGGTAAGGAACCATCAGTATTTTGAACTAGAGCACTGTCCTATAGTATACATGATAATATGTCTAAAACAACACAATAAAATATGAATTAAATGGAGTGGCTTTTTTAACTTTGCATCATAAATTGCTTTAATCAAAGGTAAATTATCCCAAATACGTTTTTTGTTTATTTTTCTCCTAGGCAGATTACCCTTTCTTTCATTTACATACAACACCAAGTTTAAACAGGCTGTTTGTCCCTTTAGATGACACCAGAATCAAAAATGTTGCTCATCACTGCCTCTTGTTTATAATTAAATGGTTAAAAACTATTTATGATTTCAAAATGTAGTTAATATTTTAGTAAAAGAAAAATAAACCATATTTGTCTCAATATTAACAGTTTAAAATACAATGCCAGAGATACGACTGCTAAGTTAACAGATTGCAATATGGCTAGACCTGGAGACACATGATGATATTTTAGTAGTGACATAGTTGGACTCAAAATTAACAAGAAAATATCAATGGAGAGAAGCAGACTGTGTTGCAGCATGTACATTATTTTTGTACTGCCAAATATACCCTTGAGCACTTCACACAAGGCACTCGAGAGCTGTTTGCTGCTACGTGACCCTTAGAAAACAGAAGAGTTTTCTATGTGGATCAGCAACATCTAACAAAGCTGAGTAATTGCTGTCACGGTATTGCTAAAAACCATTAAAAAAATGTTTGTAGTAGAAAATAACATTTCCGCCCTCCTGATGCAGGCACTTGGGGTGTTCATGTGATGGAGAGTATGAGACCCAACTAAATATTTGCATGAATTTCAGGTGCCTTGAAATAAACCTTTTGTTTTGTACTTTATTTTATGAAACACGTCTTGCAATTATGCTGTTCTGTTTCATGTTTTTATTTAGGAAGTTTTTTCAAATTTATTTTTATAGCACACAAGGAAAAGTCAATTTCACTAAAAGACCATTGCAAAATCCTAACAATAGAATGTAAACATTTTAATTAGGCACTGATTGTTAATACATATATTTGTCAATGGTTTATAAAAGTAAATTCTGTACTAAATGCAGCTTCTAAGCCTCCAGTTGAGTTGTTGAACTCCACTCTGTGAGTTCAGGGTGTGGTCTATGTCTAGCTGGGAGACAGAGATATAGCCAGGCACAAGCTTGTGTCTAAATGGGGCCCTTCACTGACTGCCTCCCAGCCAGAGCTGATAAGCTGCTTAATACCAAGGGAAAACACATTAATATAGCCATCATCCAGCCAAGAAAGAGTGCCTGCTCATAACACTCTTGAGTGTAATAATTTAGCACTGCCCCCTACTCCCACCCTCATGATCCCATAGGGGTAGAGACAAGTTGTTCAATTTGAGGCTTAGATGCTGATGTTTTTTTTAGTTTATTATTTAATATATGTTTATTCATAAATTCATTAAACAGGAATTGTATTCATTGTCAATGCATAACTAAAATATCCACCTCCTGCATTATAGAGACTCTTTAATAATGTTTTTTTTTCCCTTTATAACGGCATCTCCTGAAGTGGAAACAAACCAAATTTACTGATTTTGTTGGTTATTTCTTGAGATCACCACTGGGGAAAGAAAAATAATTACATGTCTCAGTTTGACAAAACATGCCCTAAGGACATTTTTTTATTACAATTTACTGTACTGTATACATCAGACTGTTATTGTTCATTGGTATTGTACAACAGGGTTTGCTCAGGTACATGTTTTTTCTCATTAGTTTAATTATTAGTATAATTTATGCTCTCTGGGGAATTTCACCATCACACATCTGAAAAAAAGTTTGGTGTCTAACAGAAGTATCTTTTTACATAATGTGTCCGTGGCATTATTCAGTAGTCTGATTCTAAGAATTTGAGGACTAATTAAAACCACATTATCTGCTTATTTCTATATGTGTGTGGTGAAATGTTCATTCAACTCTTCATTAAACTATAACACACCATGTATTAATAGCAAGTTAATAAGATGGTTCTAGCTTTATAACTGCTTACAAAATTTAGCAATTTTATTATATTACTATTTCTAATGAATTAAAAAATAAATTCCATATACAAGATATTTCCAAAAAATCTATTCAAATGTAGGAAAGGTGCCTAATTGACAAAAAGTATATTATCATTTACAAGTGTATACTCTCATCTAAACATATGTAAGAATTTTCATTATTCGTATTGATAGATTATATTAGAATTATTCAAGTGAGCTTGTTAGGTACAAAAAGATAGTAATCGGTAATTAACGATTCTCAGTACTTTAGTTACCTTGCTATTTAAAGCTAATAGAGGATCTTGTGTGTTACTGTTCTGCATTTCATTGCTGTCAAATTTACCATTGTTTTTCTGTTTTCACATTTTAGGCCTTTTCTCAATTATCAGAGGATGTATTATGTGTTTATGCAAATGTTGTCCAGTGGTCCTGCCTGGCTGGGCATTGTTGTTCTCCTTACTGTCAGCTTGCTCCCTGACGTCCTCAAGAAAGTTCTATGCAGGCAGCTATGGCCCACTGCAACAGAACGGATCCAGGTAAATGTAACTCCCCAACCCCAACAAAACAGGTCGGATTAGCTCTTGATAAAGCTTTTTAATGTCAGGTCCCATCATTATTTAATCATTTAATAGAGCCCATCTGGAAACATGTTTAAAGTCTCCACAAATGGTAATTACAATTTTTCTGATCATCTTGTTCCAACCACCTAAGGCATGAAGAGATAAAGTCAAAAATATGTATTTTGCACAAGCCAAAATAATACATATAACTGTTTAAAGTTTTTTTTTTTTTTATATTATGCTAAATCCAGACATAAAACTTAAAGGGCCAGTGTATTTTAGGAACAACTTCCCATGTGAAATGTGCATCAAAGTAACAGCATTAGCAACTCTGTAAGACACTGTTATTATCCTTTATTTGTTAAGAGCTAACAAATTCTGTAGTGCTATAGCAGAATTAAGTACAAAACAAAATACAATATTAAAACATGGAAAAATAAGGTAGGATCCTGTCTTTGAACTTAAAATTCTATGTTTTTCCCCCAAAATGCCTTATACAGTGAGGGAAAAAGTATTTGATCCCTTGCTGATTTTGAACGTTTGTCCACTGACAAAGAAATGATCAGTCTATAATTTAATGGTAGGTGTATTTTAATAGCGAGAGACAGAATAACAAACAAAAAACCCCAAGAAGACACGCATGTCAAAAAAGTTATAAATTGATTTGCGGGTCAATGAGTGAAATAAGTGTTTGACCCCTTTGACTTAGTACTTGGTGGCAAAACCCTTCCCACCTCCATGTTTGACAGTGGGGATGGTGTTCTTGGGGTTATAGGCAGCATTCCTCCTCCTCCAAACATGGCGCGTGGAGTTGAAGCCAAAGAGCTCGATTTTAATCTCATCTGACCACAACACTTTCACCCAGTTCTCCTCTGAATCATTCAGATGTTCATTGGCAAACTTCAGACGGGCCTGTGCATGTGCTTTCTTGAGCAGGGGGACATTGCGGGCGCTGCATGATTTCAGTCCTTCACGGCGTAGTGTGTTACCAATTGTTTTCTTGGTGACTATGGTCCCAGCTGCCTTGAGATTATTAACAAGATCCTCCCGTGTAGTTCTGGGCTTATTCCTCACCGTTCGCATGATCATTGAAACTCCACAAGGTAAAATCTTGCATTGACCATCAGACAGGAGACTGGTAGTTATTTTGTGTTTCTTCCATTTGCGAATAATCGCACCAACTGTTGTCACCTTCTCACCAAGCTGCTTGGCGATGGTCTTGTAGCCCATCCCAGACTTGTGTAGGTCTACAATCTTGTCCATGACATCCTTGGACAGCTCTTTGGTCTTGGCCATGGCGAAGAGTTTGGAATCTGATTGATTGATTGATTTTGTGGACAGGTGTCTTTTATACAGGTAACGAGCTGAGATTAGGAGTACTCCCATTAAGAGAGTGCTCCTAATCTCAGCTTGTTACCTGTATAATAGACATCTGAGAGCCAGAAATCTTACTGATTGATCGGGGATCAAATACTTATTTCACTCATTGACCTGCAAATCAATTTATAACTTTTTTGACATAAGTCTTTCTTGTTTGTTTTTGTTATTCTGTCTCTCACTGTTAAAATACACCTACCATTAAAATTATCGACTGATCATTTCTTTGTCAGTGGACAAACGTTCCAAATCAGCAGGGGATCAAATACTTTTTTCCCCTCACTGTAAGACTGAAAACCCACAAACTTATCTAAAGGGACTGGGAGAGACAGAAACCTGGGCAAGAATAACAAATAATAGTTTAGAGGACCAGGTTGGATACATAGATAAGGTATTGGTAGAGATACACAATTTAACTAGAAGAAAAAACGTTTTAAATATAATAACAGACATACATTCATACTAATATTAATAATAATAATGATGATGATGATGATGATAATTATAATTACTGTATTTATAGCATCCTCCATAGCCTGTAAATAACTCCAGTTGGTGTTCAGTTCTTTCAGTGGTTCTATTTTATTTGAGACATAAAGACAGTTGTACTTAAAATATAAATACTAATTTATAATATTTAGGATGCTTTGATGTAATGATAGAGGAATTAGCGGCAGAAAAAATGAGACACACTTATACCAATCTAGCTAGACCTTGCCTAGATTACTGTGTCCCATTCTAGAGACTGTATCTTCAAAAGGAAATTAACAAATTAAAAACAATTCAAAGAAGTGCAACTAAAATAGTTCATGGTGTAAAAGACAAAAATTACAAGGAAATACATAATGACCTGAATATGTATAGCTTAGAGGACACAGAGGTGATATGATAGAAACCTTCTAATATATCAAATAATTCAATAACACTCAAGAGAGAGGAGTCTTCTATAAAAAAAGAGGAATGTATGAACAAGAGGTCATGATTTGAAGTTGGAACATTAAAAGGTAACCTGAGAAAATACTACTGTACAGGAAGAGCAGTAGATAAGTGAAAGTGGTAGTCAAATCCAGTTAAGGAATTTAAGCAAGGTTGAAAAAAGTGTAGGGTATTCACTCGATTAAGCCATACCTGAATGGGCATACATAATAGGCCTCTTTGGCTCTCATTTGCGACCAAATCTATGTTTCTATGATTTTCTCTAAAATTGGCTTACGTAGCTACTAATGTTGTTATTTTGTGAAGTTTTTACTAAACTACAGCTCCTGCAGTTTATTTTTATGTCTGTGTTTGCCATATTTATTAAGCTGGAAATTGAACATGACAACTCTAAACAACCAGTCAATAATACCACTATTTACAACCCGTATCTATCTATCTATCTATCTATCTATCTATCTATCTGTCCATTTATCTATCTATCTATCTGTCTATCTATCTATCTATCTATCTGTCTATCTATCTATCTATCTATCTGTCCATCTATCTATCTATCTATCTTTCTTTCTATCTATCTATCTATCTGTCCATCTATCTATCTATCTATCTATCTATCTAGTCATCATCTAATCTTCTGTCTGTACAAAATGGTGTCCACATGAAGATGGAATCATACAATATTCCACACTTTGCTTTATTATGCCTATGCATACAGTATCTGATGTTTTCCTTGTTACAATTATTACATTTTTTCCTAAACACAAGAGTCTAGCCAAAAATAGAACACATGGTTTTATCAGATGTTATATTATTGTGACATCGGTTTCTGCATATATTGGTATATGTCATATTAATCTGTGCATAGTGGGAGATCATTTGTTACTTTATTTGCATACTTGTAGAAACACGGGTCAGACGCACTCAATCTGAGGACAAACAAACCTTAGTAGTTCTTCTTTAGGTATGATAACCTACCTTTTGGCTCACATGTGTCTGTTACAGGGGGCAGTAAAAACATAGTACATTTATGTTCACATGTGAATGTCTAAGAATATTTTTTTTAAACTTATTTTTAGACATTTAAATGTAAATGCAAATGTACTATTTATTTACTGTACTCTGTACAGTGAAGAGCTTCGATCACTTTCTTGACCACCATAAGCTTCACAGAGAAGAAATACCCTGTAACATGTTAGTCTGGCCTCATTGAAAAAAGGGAACCAGACCCAAAATGCTAGGTAATTCTGCCTACAGGACACACTATTAAGTGATGTCTGTCCCCGGGTGTGTGTGTCTCTGTTGGCTCTCTTATTTACATAGCAAATCTAAATCTGTGAAAAACAATACAAACTGCCATGATTCCAGGCCACAGCAGGAAAACAGCTTGTGCCATTATGCACCAGCATGATAGGTAGTTTATTACAATTCTCTCTTGCCTTATGTTTCTGTAACTACCTTTACATGTAATTCCTATATAGTATGCCCAATCGAGATATAAAAAGCTCAAAACTCAATATTAGCAGCAATTTATCTAGACATATCTACCATTATATGTGCCCAAAAAGCAGCAGTACATTTATTTAACCAGATTCAATTGTGGCATGTTCTAATAGATTAGATTATATCAGTTTCATGCTGCATTTTCTGCCACAGTTTACAGTGTATTATTTTTAAACACAATATATTTTTTTACTATAAATAAAAAAGTTGCTTAAAATGATCTTCTTTGTTAAATGATTTGAAGCCAGGATTGTTACAGTGGCTGTTTAAAATCAAAATGTGAATAAGGATATTGTTTAATAAGTAATGCTTATATTCATTTATTGAGCTTTTTCTTTCTCTTACCTGCACTAACATGCATTAGCAAAGCTTTAGTGTTTAATCAGATGTATCCCTTGTGTTTCCTTCTCCCTCTTCCTTTCTCCTTTCCTGTCTTCCAACCTGCTTTGCGTAAATAACCGCTACATTGCTTAAACATTAATGATGCACATGGGTACCTGCTGCCTCCTGCTGGCGAACTCACAGACTAAACAGCCGTGCCTTTCTGTTGAGCAGTCCACCATCTTTATGCTTTCTCAGACCTCGAGCAATATAACTTTCTAACGGACCTCAAGGTGATAACTTTTTTCTGACTTTTTGCATGATCAAAAATTCCTTTACAGACTGACAGCAAGTTGTCTAATTAGGGGGTTCATTCCAGTTCAGCTTTGACTGCATGTTCTATAAACTGTTAATGAGAGAAAAGCTAATTAAACTGCATTTATTTGTTTCTTCATAAGAATTCTGCTAGCTAGACTTTTTCTAAGAATATATAAAATGAAAGAACCACTGTGGATATATTTTAAACTTTAATATTTTGAAGAATTATACTTATATAATAGACAACATGTTTTTTGAATGTAAAAAAAATAATTCAGCATCTAGTATCTTTTACATACAATTATTCTACTTCCTAAAGTGCAGGAGATTTTGAAAACAGGGCGTTCCTCTCTGCACAATGGGAATGTGGCAGTAACAACTGAGAGTGCTCTTAGCAGTACTAAAGGGGTGCTCATAAGTTTACAGGACACACCCAGTAACATGCAGCAGGCAAGAAAGCAAAATGGATCCCTGCAGTAAATAATACAATAATAAAAGTTGCAAAATGTAAAGGTTGCTCTTATTTTTACTTTCTAAAAACATTTTGACCAGTATCATGTTTAGCTAAATGACCGTACAGAAAAACATTTGACCATAGTGGTTCTTTACATGACAACTGACATGTTTACCTCTGGGTCCTACTTCAAACCAATATACTTCACCAGGGTCTGAGATTACTCATCACAGGCCTGGATTTCCGTCTTTACCAGCCATACACAGTCAATCACTGTCTCTAATACCCTGTGCTCAGCAGGGAAATATTGAGTCACATATTTCTTTCTAGGCCAACAAAGTCTATACTAAAGAAACATAGGACCTTTTCTATTTTGAGGCCGCACAGATTCAGAATAGTGGGGTTGAGCTCTGCGCCACAGCACTACATGATGGTGCAAAAAATGTACTGCAGGCAAAGAACTATTCCATCCTCCGATCTGGCTCATAAAGCGCAAAAGGCCTTGAACTATGAGAGGTGCGCCACAGGCCCTGGGGGGCTGAGTGCCCGCGCCGAACATATCGATGGCCTCGCTGTTGCCTCAGCGACGTCAAGATGCGACACGTCGGAGGATGGAATAGTTCTTTGCCTGCAGTAATTTTTTACATCACTAGGTGGTGCTGTGACGCAAAGCTCAACCCCACTGTTCTGAATCTGTGCAGCCTCAAAATAGACTAGATCCGAAACATATTTTCGTGGGGTGACAAGCTGCCTGAAGTTGCCAGTATAGTGCTATGGGATCTATCCCTTTTCATATTATTCACCAGTGACAGCAGCAGTTGCGGCAAGTGCCCACTAGATGGCGCTGTCAATATTTTGCTGCGCTGCCAATATTTGAGACAAGTTGTAACCTTAGAAGGTTACCCTTACCTTTAAACTAACCCTAACTCTCACCCTATCCCTTACAGTCTACCTAACCCTAACTCTATGTTATCTGCACTGAAAATCCGTAGCGTCATCTAGCGGTTGGTGGCCGCCACTGCTGGCGAATTTATGGCAAGTTTAAAAAGGGAAAGGACCGTGCGATGGAACAGTTTATATATTCAAAGATAAATCTGTATGCAGTGGCATTTCTGCCTATAAATGTACCTAATAGTGTGTTTGTGTATGAAATTATAGGAAAGGGGACATAGGAAAAACATAATGCTGCATAAGAAGTAAATACACCTTGAGGAACACTAAATATCCCTCATAAGTTTGAGAACATTTTGAGGCTCAGTTACTTGATTCACCTTCTCAATGTTTCTCGATTGATAAGATTTTACTATGGTTTGCCAAAAACATTTTATCAGGTCTGAAGAGTCTACAAAGTGGAGGAACTCAATCGATACTTGCAGCTAAAATATAATTTTGACGTAGATTCTGACATATTAAACTACCGTATTTTTAAAATAATATTTTGCAAGAAAAAGTTTTTTTTTAATGTCCTGTACTGTTAAAATGTTTTCATTAAAACGTTTTTGTATCTCTCTCATTAGCTAGAACTGTATCTCGAAGATCTAAACTTAAAGATAATGATGAGCTAGAAAATTATTGTATTATTTATGTGCAATTAACTCTGGTCGCACCTCTTCTGAAGTACCTGTAATGCTAACCTTCCTTCTCTTTCATTCTACATGGTGTGTGAGCATTTAACATTTATCAATTAAGCCAATCAACAAAACTGCAAATACTTTGGAGGATATATATGCTTTTTACAATTTACTTCCATGCTTTTTTCTATTATATTCTTGTTTAGAGATTATTGATGTTCTACAAATTATTTTTCTGAAGCAATACATTATTTTTACAAAAGCACTTGCTATTTTGAAATAACATCAAGTTTTATTACTACTATACTGACAACCCTGTCATACCTCAGTGCTTTGTGAAACCTGAAGGTTATTTAGATAGGCAATTTAACCTGCCCTGTCACGCTGACTCGGAGATAGCTACCCATGAGCAATTTTCCAATTTAAAAGGTATAATATCTGTATTGCTATCTATCACTAATACTGCCTGAATGCTTGAAACAAGAAGTTGAGGGGGAATCAATAGAGCTTAGAAAAAATAGAGATAATCCCATGTGATCATAATTAAAAAAAATAAATGTATATGTTTAGTATTATTATTATCGTTTATTTGTAACGCACCAACATATTCCATAGAGATATACAGAGTTACGTTCCAAGCAAAGACAATTACAATATTAACACGTTACAAAGAATGGAGGGCCCGGTCTTTGAGCTTAGAATCCAGTGTCCATAGCGCTTTCCCCAAAGCACTGTGCAAGATTGAAAACTCACAGACTTACAATATATATATATATATATTTAAAGCACATATACATAGAGGGGACAGATAATTGTATAATTGTATATACCGATAGGTAGTAGAGACAGGGAGGTGGTCAATTTTATCTACGGACAGATAATCCTATATACTTATAGACATATATATATATATATATATATATATATATATATATATATATAGACACATATACATATACATAGAGGGGACAGATAATTGTATATACAGATAGGTAGGCAATTTTATCTACGGTCAGGTAATCCTATATACAGATAGACATACAGACCTTTTTATCTACAGATATTAAGAGAATCCCACACACATAATAGTTGTATATACATACAGACAGATATGTGCATTACAGATAGAACATGTCATCTACAGACAGATATACAGACAGACCAATAGATGACTAGAGTCAGGTACATCATTTTGTATACAGACATATAACACAAGTTCTTCATTGGGTTCCTGATGCAGTTGAAATATTGCTTGTTTTTTCTATGATAAGCCCATAGTTTAATATTTTAACCAATATACATTTCAGTGTTTTTAGGACACCTGAATCTGAACGTATACTGAGATACCCGGTTCATGTAACCAGACAACAAGATTCATAAAATGGAAAACTTAAAACCCAAAAATCCTGAATGTAAATTTCAATATAAAGAGGCATTGTGAGCAGAATAGAAATATATTTGGATAGTTAATGGAGCATTTGCTAGAAAATGAATTCATAAAGACATTTATATATTCAGTTTCTCTAAGCTATGCAAGTCTCATTAATGAAATGAATCACTAAACCTGTGTTCAGCAGACATCTCAGTATCTTTCCTCATCCTTGCAGAAGATATTGAATCAAAAGTCATCTGTAAATGCAGTTCCAAGCAATGAAGGGCCACTTCTGGAAGAATTCAGAGCTGCTGAGACATAGGTGCAGTAAGTGCATTACATAGGTAAATGGTGTGGCCAGTTTGGATTCTTCTCTTGGTGTGCTGCTGAATCTCTGCATATTTTTCCTCCAAACCTTTTGCTGTGATTGCCAGTATAAAAGTATTTTGAAAAACAATAGCGATACTTAAACCTGGAATATTTTGTTTCTTTCGTGGTATACATTCTGTGGGATGTAAAATTCACTGTAAAATGCAGTACAGAGCTACAAAAGAGGTGCAACAAGAGATATAATGGTAATATATGAATCAGGACGGTGTTCCAATACTATCTACTTTTACTAGTGGTTTGCAAACCCTTCACTTACTGTACTTGGTCAGTCCATGTTTTATGAATTACTGATGCACCCGCACACAGGTGACTGCACACAATTTGCATATGGAAACAATGGCTTACAGTTTCCATAGAAGCCCAGTTCAATGCTTACAACAAAGGGAAGGCATGAAACCCACTACTCAAACCTGAAATATTCACTGATGTAGAGCCATACACAACCATGTGCAGTTATACTTTTTATAAGTTGCCATACTTAAGCATTTTTGTATTAAATATAAGGGTATTGGATTTGTACAGACATACAGGTAATGTGAAAGTATAAACCAACTTAACATTATCCAAAACATTGACAGCCTTATTTAATTGCGATTCAGCAAATTTAACAGGGCTCTATTTAAGCACAGAGTATATTTTTTTACAGAAGTTTTTAGTTAGTGAAGACCTTGCTTTTGGATAGAAGTTCACTAACTAAAAACTTCTGTAACAAAAATATGCTATGTGCTTATATAGAGCCCTATTCAATTGGCTGAATCACAATTTAATAAGGCTGTGAATCTAAAAAGAATCACAGTACAATAAAACAAAATCAGGGGAGAATCATAAAGCTAGATTTTAGTTTATACATAAATATATTTCATTCAAACAAGAATATTATTATCTATTTTTACTATATTAGAGGACCACTGTTGTCAATTCATTCTGTATGGTCTTTTGAATAACTAAAGGTGATGGTGGGTAAAATGTTTTTAGAAAGCAAAAAAAAAGGTGATAATAGAAGCTTTACATTATAATGTTTTATATGCAAATTATTCCATATTGCAAATTCCTGTTTCCTTTAAAAGATTTTCTAATTCTTCTGTTACTCTTTCAAGAAAGTTCATCATTTTAAACAGATGCATATAAATGGTAGTATCTTTTTTACATTCTAAAAACGTTTTTCTTAAGTATAGTATAGTTTAAATAAATGTAGTCCATGCATACAAAACAGATGATGTTCACTTAAGGAATTTATGTCTGTGACATTTTATTTACAGTTGTATAGGATGAATCTTTCAAATGCTATTCTAACTTTCTCATCATCAAATCTGGGAATAAAGGTGTTTAATTAGTAAGACCATTGACTTCACACTTACTTGTAGATTGGCAGATCCATTAATATACCACATTAAAGGGACATTGAAGGTTTCTGAATTTCTCTAGAAATATAATATACCTTTGTATCTCTTTACTTTTGTGCTTCATTTTATTAAGAACTGCTTAAAAGCTCCTGTTTTGTTTTTTCTTACAAATAGTTCCTAGTTGGTTTCTTCCCTCTGCAGCTCATGAAGAAGTTTATCTTTAAGTATAGGATGTGCAGTGGCAACATTCTGCAACATGCTGCTTGAGACAGGCTAATTTGAAAACTGTACTGTATAGTTTGTTTATTTATGAGCTGCATGAGCTACAGAGGGCAGACCCAAACAGGTACACATTGTATCATTTTAGGCAGAAAAAAAACAGAGCTTATAAGCACTTCATAATAAAAATAAATAGACAAATAGATATATTCTAGGGAAATCCAAAAACCTTCCACGTCCCTTTAATACAGTGCCTTGCAAAAGTATTCACCCCCCTTGGCATTTTTCGTGTTTTGTTGCCTCACAACCTGGAATTAACATGGATTGTTTGAGGATTTGCATCATTTAATTTACAGAACATGCCCACAACTTTGAAGACGTTTTTTTTTTATTGTGACGCGAACAACAAATAGGACAAAATAACAGAAAAAGTCAATGTGCATAACTATTCACCCCCTAATGTCAATACTTTGTAGAGCCACCTTTGCGGAAATCACAGCTCCAAGTCGCTCTGGATAAGTCTCTATGAGCTTGCCACATCTTACCACTGGGATTTTGCCCATTCCTCCTTGCAAAACTGCTCCAGCTCCTTCAAGTTGGATGGCTTGCGCTTGTGAACAGCAATCTTTAAGTCTGACCACAGATTTTCTATTGGATTGAGGTCTGGGCTTTGACTAGGCCATTCCAACACATTTACATGTTTCCCCTTAAACCACTCAAGTGTTGCTTTAGCACTGTGTTTGGGGTCATTTTCCTGCTGGAAGGTAAACCTCCATCCTAGCCTGCTGACTTGTACTTCTCAACAACATTGTTCCTTACTTGTTTGGAGAGTTCCTTGGTTTTCATGGCAGTGTTTGGTTAGTTGTGCCTCTTGCTTAGGTGTTGCAGCCTCTGGGGCCTTTCAAAAAAGGTGTGTATATGTAATGACAGATCATGTGACACTTAGATTGCACACAGGTGGACATCATTTCACTAATTATGTGACTTCTGACGGTAATTGGTTGCACCAGAGCTTTTTATGGGCTTCATAACAAAGGGGGTGAATACATACGCACATGACAATTTTCTGTTTTCTATTTCTAAAAAATAGTTTTATGTATATATTTTTCTTATTTATCTTCACCAACTTAGGCTATTGTGTTCTGATCCATCACATACAATTCAGCTTAACAAAACATTGAACTTAAGGCTGTAATGTAACAAAATAGGTAAAAAGTCAAGGGGAGGGTGAATACTTTTGCAATGCACTGTATATGAACATCAGGGATTGACTAAATGTACATTTATGTAATGATAGACAAAATACCTTCTTTATAACCTCTGGTGAATACCCAAATCTTTAAGAAAGATAATTAGGCATCACAATTCACTGCATTCCAGGTCGAACAAGCATCAAATTGTCTAGAACATCACATTATACTGTGTTCTAGTTCTGTGTTGTGGCACTATGAAGTCATGTATATATCTTCTGAGATAATACCCTTCTTGTGTGCATTGTTGAATTGTTGTGATGTACTCATTGTTTTCATCTCTTCACAGAATGCTTCCAGGCAGTCTCTGGACCACGTTTCTGAGTTCACACCTCTTGCCTCAATGCAGAGCCCAAGCTACCAAAGCAACGAGTTCAACTGCACTGCAGCCACCAGGTCTAATTCTCTTTCTAAAAAAGTGATGCTCACTCACTGGCAAAGCAATGATTATTTAAAACTCCCGTCCCTCTTTGGCTATTCCAATGCGCGCTATAGCTCCAGCACTGGCTCTTACCTCAGCAGGTCAGGGTTGGAAACATCTGTGTGACACATCACCACTTCAAGCCTTTAAGAACTATTTTATTTTAATAATTGTTGAGATGCAGCAAAATGATTGTTTAGTAGAACTTATTATAAGGTCTCCTGGACCCAATCAATGCTGCCTGACTTATGGAGAGGAATACCCTCTTCTCCTCTAGGTCTAGGAGGTTGTTGATATTTTTAAGCACTGCAGCAATGAACAATCTTCACAGTCTGGTACTGTGTGACTGATAGCACTAGTATATATTCCCTCTGTTGCCTGTCCAGAGTTATGTCTTTATTGTCCTATCTGCTTTAGTCTTTTTTATACAGCAAATTGACGCATTAGAAGATTTATATGTTAAAGTCAACTGGTTGATACTTGGTGGAACACCTCGTAGACCTAACTGAAGACCCTTCTCTCTCTTTTTCTCTCTTTCTCTGTCGGTTACAAAAGAACAAGCTGGTGTTGCCTTTGTGCACATTTTATTTCAAGAAACACTGTCTAACAATGATTTCATTGTAAGTTGCCAAATACGTTATTTTACAGTTCGTGTTCTCTCCCTTAGTAGATATAGATTCCTCCACATGTGATCCTGTTTTGTGGTCTAAGCTGGCTATCTTTGTCTATAAATAAGTTAGCATTGCTGTTACATAAGGAACATTCCAGGGCTGAATACTTTGTATAACCTTTAACCTTGGATGGTACTTTATGGAACAGATCCAGTTATTAAGTGTAGGTTTTTATGTCTGCCTTAACAGTCAAGACATATCTTACTTGTTTAAGCATTTGAATTCAGAAAAGTTTCCTGACACTATTTTAATTTTTACTTTTAAAATTTAGGATATTTCACAATCATAATAATAAGACAACAATAATTACACAAGTATAATTAAACAAATTAAGCTAAGCTAAGTGTATCATTGCAATTACTCTTTTCTATGGGTAATGGAACAGAACACAATCACCACAGATTGCAATGCCAGAGAACCTTAGTAAATTACTCTCCATCTGTCTGTAAAATATATAGAAGAAATCATGCAAACATCACAGTTTCATGTTAACAAATTAGTTGTACTTTTTGCTACTATTATTTCTTTCTCATCAGTCTAGAAAATACTTTCATCTTAAAATGACATTTGCTTGGCATTTGTTTTTGTTATTATTTGAAATAATGTATGTATATATATATATATATATATATATATATATATATATATATATATATTGTGACAAACTGCCATTCTCTTCTGCCTTATTCTCTGTGTTTCCTATAACTTCTAATTTTTGGTACATAATACTCAATAGACTTCCATAAATGTATCCAATTTTTAATAAAATAGTTGTCAGGGTATAAAAATAACAAAACAAAAATAATGAAAATAAAATCTACATTTATTTACTGGCTGACTTTATGAACACCATCTCAGCGCCTGGACAGCTTATCTGTCACAGGGGTAAACAAAATACTGCATTCACAATTAGTCTCAGTTTATACACTTTTCAGTGTTTAAAGTAATAACCGTGGGTAGAGCATAGGTCCACCCTTCACTCCATATGCTCTGCTCCAGGGATCATTTGATACTGCAGGTTATCTTGCTGGGCTGAAAGTCCAAACCCTCAGTCTCTTCCCTGGGGTTTAATATAATAAATCTGGTTCCTTATTTTCTCCAATGTCTCTGCCAGTCTTTGCAGCTTTTCTTTGGCAAATATGCCTGCAAAGCCTCTGCATGCAAGTTCTCTCACTCACTACTCACAGGCAGCTGCACTTCTTCTGTTTGCTGGAGGTCCTCCCCCTTACTCCACAGTTCCACTCAGGAAGCTGTGAATCAGTTGTTTTCTCTTAATTAGATCTGCAGGAGTTAAGTCCCTCTCTCCTGGGGAGAAATCTTCACAGCTCTGTATCTTTCACCATCCTCTGGAGGATGCTCTGTCACAATATATATATATATATATATATATATATACATTACATAGATATATAAATGGCAAGCTAGTGTATGCAGCTGTATATTGCCGGCCAGTGGCGTAGCTAAGGGGGGGCGAGGGGGGCGGACCGCCCCCGGTGACAGCATCTGGAGGGGTGACAGAGAGGGCTGAAATCTTTTGTTGGAGGTGACATAGTGTCACCCGCTGACACTATGTCACCTCCAACAAAAAATTTCAGCCCTCTCTGTGGCTCCCATCCTCCGGCCGGAACTACTTTCTGGATCAAGCCTTGCATTGCACATGCGCATCCCGCCTGCGCGATTCGCGGCTTGATCCAAGAAGTAGTTCTGGCTGGAGGACGGTCGGCGCAGAGGAGAAGACGGTGAGTGCGGCGATGCTGGCAGGATTGGAACCAGGTACGAGCATCAGCGGGGCAGAGCAGGGGGAGCATCAGCGGGGCAGAGCAGGGGGAGCATCAGCGGGGCATATCTGGGGGAGCATCAGCGGGGCAGAGCAGGGGGGAGCATCAGCGGGGCAGAGCAGGGGGGAGCATCAGTGGGGCAGAGCAGGGGGAGCATCAGCGGGGCAGAGCAGGGGGAGCATCAGCGGGGCAGAGCAGGGGGAGCATCAGCGGGGCAGAGCAGGGGGAGCATCAGCGGGGCAAAGCAGGGGGATCATCAGTGGGGCAGAGCAGGGGGAGCATCAGCGGGGCAGATCAGGGGGAGCATCAGCGGGGCAGATCAGGGGGAGCATCAGCGGGGCAGATCAGTGGGAGCATCAGCGGGGCAGATCAGTGGGAGCATCAGTGGGGCAGAGCAGGGGGAGCATCAGCGGGGCATAGCAGGGGGAGCATCAGCGGGGCAGAGCAGGGGGAGCATCAGCGGGGCAAAGCAGGGGGAGCATCAGTGGGGCAGAGCAGGGGGAGCATCAGCGGGGCAGATCAGGGGGAGCATCAGCGGGGCAGATCAGTGGGAGCATCAGCGGGGCAGATCAGTGGGAGCATCAGCGGGCTAGATCGGCGGGGCAGAGCAGGGGGAGTATCAGCGGGGCAGAGCAGGGGGATCATCAGTGGGGCAGAGCAGGGGGATCATCAGTGGGGCAGGGGGAGCAGTGTGGGCCTCTGAAAGGAGGAGGAAGGGGACAGACATGGGAGGCATTGAAGCCTCTCCCATAAGCCTTGAGATGAGCGCCTGCGGCGCACATCGCAGTCGCAGGTCACTGGGGTGACATTTGAACGGACCGCCCCGGGTGACGTTTACTCTAGCTATGCCACTGTTGCCGGCATAGATGTGCCCTGTCCAATGATTGCTGGCCAATGAGGAATCTTCTCAGTCTGGGCTTTCTACAAGATTATGAAAGGAAGAGATCGATGCATACAGACAAGTGACATAGTAATATTAAGGACATGTGGAGAGAGAGAAACAGAAAATTTGGAGCAGTGAGAACAGATAAGGTAGAGGCAAGAAAAACAGATGCAAATAAAGAGAAGGGATAAGAGCAGCAAAGAGAAAGAAAGAGACACAGGGGGGAAATAAATCTAGATAAAGTTTAAATCCTAAGCAAATATCAGCATAATTTGCTAGTTGAATTATAAAAAATAAATGATTAGATCAGTGAGATAAATTGATTCAGCTCAATTATTTTATTTTTATAATCCAATTCTATTTCTTAACATAATGTTAAAGATGGATAACCTGCACTATTAAAGAGGTTCTTTTGGCAGATGTGTGTTTCATATAAATATTTACCTAGATGAGTTAATTACTTTTAGTCCCTCAATATATTTGTATAAAATTTACATTTCATTTACTTCAGATCCTCACCAGGAGGACTCCTGGAACATCCCTCTTTCTTCCTGTTCTCTCTCAAATAGAGTGACATGTTTCAGATCTGCAATCTAAGGGCATGCCCACAGGGGAGGATGTTCATACTACCTGTCTGGTGTTGCTACATACTTAAAGCCTATCAATGTCTGCTTGTAGGAGCATGAGCCACTGGTAGTGTTTTTATTATTTGGAATTAATTGGTTTATTATTTAGTGACAAAAAGATGGTTGAGTAAACATTCAGTTGACTTTCTGATTAACTATTTTTATTATTATGTATGAAAATGTATTTTAAATGTAATTGTCAAGCAAATATCACCATATGGTGCCTCAGGAAACAAGTTCTGTAATGTTCTCAGTTTGTACAAACTTGTTTAATCTCTTGAATTAGCATTACAAAATTGGTGTATTTGTATCATAAAGTATAGCAGGATAGCCAGTTTGTAATAATTCTTATTGATATGTTATACTAACAGATATAATTTAATACAGTAGTATCTCCTGTGTGTTATGTAAGTAACTCATATTGTATAATTCCACTGCCTGTAGCAAAGTTTGTATTCTAACCCCAGTGTGTATAATAACTGCTGTACAACTAGCGTTTTATAAGAATAACCAGCCACTCCTCACAAGTCATCCCATTTCCCATTTTAATTAGGGTTCATGCCCTATGCTAATCAGTGCTGAATCTATGTTAAATAACTGAAGTTACAATAAATAATTTGTTTAGTGGCAAATCAAAGTACAGTGAGTAGTAAACTAATCAGAACTAGGTTTGCTTATGCAAGGCAATATTATTCATACAATAATACCTACATTATTTATTGCAATGAAAAAGAAATGCCTAACAAGAGTAGACCGAGCAGTTCTGATTGAATTATGATAATGTATAATCACTTAGAGCAGGTTGTAAAAAAACATTTATACATCTGAAAATGGGATCTGGAAAAAAAATGTGAAAAGTTTAATGGACTAATGCTGGAATTAATTCATCAGAAGTCAAAGTAGCACAAAGTGGCATAAAAAAGGCATATTTATTCCTATATTATTTGTGGAGAAAATTGCCATCCCAGTCCTTCATAGTCCTTTACGGTTCCTGCAGTGTTAGTTTAGTGAATCTACCCCTTAACATCATGAACAAAACAACACAATACATTACATGACAGATTAAAAAGGTAATAACACATTCAGAGTATGAAATTGTTAATTGCTAAGCAGTGAGAAATATATTATATTTTACTTTCTCTTTGTATAGACAACACATGATCACTTATTCCTAACTCACAATTCAAACAGAATTTTGTAACACAAGATAAGGTAATTTTAATTAAATATATTTCTTGTGTGTGGCAACTTTAATGAAGCATCAGATTGTAAGTTGTGTGCAATTATTGTAGACTTCATAACAATTAAATTACACCCTATTTATCTTACTCTTCTTCTTATCCTCGTTGCCTATACATTGTTATAGTCACTCCAGTTTTGCTCCATTATTGCGTACATCATTCATCATATGCACTTGTTTTATATATATATATATATATATATATATATATATATATATGTCACACACCCAGCCAATATTATTCTGCTGCTTTCTGATCTACTATTTAGAAAAGTGTATGATTCATTGAAGCATTAAAAACATTGTAGTTTTTATTACAACTGCCCTTTTATTTGAAACAATTCTAAATGCTTGCATTATAATAGGGAAACAGATTGCTATATCAAAAGCCCATATAACTTCAAATTTATTGCTTGATGCTTAATTAAAATTATGTTAGTTGCATAATCTTACAGTTGACCCAGATGCTTGTATATATATATATATATATATATATATATAAAGTGCGTGTTTGTATTTTGCGTAAAAATAGCAAATTGTAAATCCATTTTAAATGCTCTATCAAAAGTGCCCAGAACTCCAACATTTCTACTTTACATACACATGTAACAAATGCCATGGCTAATATATCTTCCATGCTAGTATAGCCTTCATTGTAACTCTCCCGTAACATTTATCCTTATCCTGATACTTACCTTGCTTTCAATGCTTAGGCATTTATAAAGACGAAAGGTGATGTGAGCAAAGTGATCTACTGATATATTATACAAGCTCTATTATTTTTGCTTTATCCCTCACTTAATATACACCTAAACTGTGATGGCTTTAAAATCTGTGTAAAATTCATACATAAACTACATACATGTATATAGATACATATTAACGTATTTATTACATTTAGAAACATGTCACTGTAACACGTTTTGTGCTCACATTACAAGTCCTCTTAGGAAACACAAAAAACAACTGCCATTGAAGTAAATATAATATATATATACCAAAAATCCCAGTGAAACTCTACATTACATGTAGTAAACTGTATATTGTTGTTTTATTTCAGTCCAGTCATAGTACAATTCATATACATGCATTTAGTTTGGTGTTACAGCAACTGTTAAATTTAAAATGTATATTGCATAAAATAATTAAGGTACAACCTTTCTGTGAACTGCATTGTCTTCAAATGAAGTTCATCAAGCACACCATGTGAAATATGCCATAAAAATATCACCTCTTATAAACCCTTTTAGATATAGTTTTTAAGTTTAGTTCAACAGGGGATTAAAAGTAGTTTGTATAGAAAACACAGGAAGGGTCCTTATTAATCCACATTTTTACTTTAATTTAAAGTTTATTGAAATGTTCATAATTTAACATATTTCAGTTTTACAAGGAGTAAGATAGATGAAGGGTAGCCTGGTATTTGATGCTATATGATAAATATACCCATTTGTGTCTTATAATCAAGGAACTAGAAAGACATTGGCTAGGTACCACATATTAACTGGTCTCTTGTGCTCAAAATGAAGGACTGATTACTTTTTATGTTTTATTTCTACAATGTACACACATAGAAAACATTATGAGGGCAATTTCATATGTTTCTTACAGCATCCCACATCAATGGATTATATATAGCCTGCAGTGTGAGAAGATTAGGCTGCCATATACTTCATTTAGCACTTCATTTGCCAGTGCTGAAAGGGCCTCAGTTATGTCCTTCTTGATCACCAAGAGCAGTACATTCTGAGATGATAGGGTTAGTTTGGATAGCCATTAATAAAAGCAATACTCAGCAAATCCACCATCTTAATATTACCTATATTTTCACCTATACCTACTATGACCTAACATTTTATTGTTACCTTTAATACTAACACCCTTCCCTGCTCCTCTGCACTGACCTTAAATACTAACACCCTTCCTTGCTCCTCTGCACTAACTGGTTTCTTTTTTCTCTTGCAGCTGCCATGTACTTCATTTGTCATTTCAACCTTATAAGGAGGAAATTTACTTTTATTGTATAAAAATATTGCATTCCTGTTCTGTCTGCTAACAAAGCCTTTTGACAGCCTTCAATGTAGGTTTATACAATAATCGACTGATAGACAGGCGTTGTTGTTTTACATGATTTATTGTTTCAGAAAATCATAAGAGTTATGAATCACAGTGTAGTAAAATTCAGCTAAATGACCCCAATGTTATTTAGAATATCTTTTTGCCAGTAATGTTTGTCCATTTTTTATATATGCTTCAGATATACTCAGAATGAGAAGCAAGATAAATTCAGTTGTCTCTACACAAACCTCGAGTCTCATTATTTTTTTTTGCAACACACATAATTTGATCTAGGCCTCTAGTACAGGTATCCCAAACCAGTCCTTGCTGAATCCCAGACAGGACACCATTTACAGGTGAGGCATTAGAGGCTCTATCTCCTGTTGAGGGATGATAAGGCATCATCTATATTCAGATATAGTTGCCCCCACCTCTTGCTCTGTCTCGGGTTCTCTGAAGATGGTTTGGGTCAACCATTATACTAAAATAATTGCTATAGTCTTCCACTACCAAATACATGAATAGCTTAACTGACCATGTTTTGCTTATACACAAATGAAACATGTTTTACATTAATCTACAATATATTTTATAATGGGGTACTAGATGTGTTAAAATAATTGATTGTACAGGTAACACTGTGGTGATATGCTTCTGATAATTTATTACTGTGTAATAACAGATATTGTGACTTATTAATAACAGACCATGGGAGAGTAATCACAAACAGCTGGCTTACTAGTGTATGATTTATTCTGAAGGGTCTCTAATAAATGTATAAATCCCAGAGTCTTTACACTAGTCTTAACTAGGTCCCTATGTTCATGATAACTGTAATCTGTAAGGTATCAACATTTTATATTCTACAGATTACAGATCTCGTCAGATAGAAGATTGTCAAGCACATTGTTTTATTTTAATTCAAACTTATATTCTTATCATGAGACGTATTTAAAACAGGCTTGGTATTAATTGTATTTGACTATACCTGAGCAATCTCATTGGCATTTCTCAAAGCACAATGCAAATGTTTCAATAAAACATTAGCAAGTAATGTTCACACTTTAATGATAAGACATGTAGATTAAACATTTGATTGTCTGTAATAATGTATATATAAGCAATGCTACTAAGTCCAATGTGGGACAGTCCACATGCACCTGGATACCCTCATCCTTGAATCCTCTGGCTCCATTAATAAGCTTCTGTATCTAGCTAAATAGTTTAATGGCAGCAAAGTCAAATATTAAGTGCTCAAGACAAGATTATTGTTTAGCAGAACTTCACTGCTTTTGTAGACCAGTATATTTGGAGGCTAAAACTTTGAAAACATTCACACCTAGCTCATCAATTGAAAATAATTATTTGCATTTTGTCTTGATCCAACAAATAGTGTACATACTTGGCCTCAGTTTAATAAAAAAACATAATTTTCAGTTTCCTATTCTGTATACTTGTAATTTCCGATACAATGATTAAGTGAAATATTATGTTTAAATGCAGGGCAATGAACAAAGTTAGCACCTAAATTGCACAATATCTGCTCAATTATCTGTAATATTATGTATTTTTGTAGTTAGATATTTGTCTCCATAGTCCTAAGCTTATTATTTGCTTGTGGGATTATTAGCAATGTTATACTTAAGAAGAATGTTTCTAGTTTCTAGTTGGTAAGACACTCTTGTGGATAATGATAGTGTTTACATGACAGCTATAATAATAACTGTTTACCTTGAACAACTTCACTTATTCTCCCAAATAAGGATATTTAATGATACCCTTTCATATTAGGTATTTAACCTATTAGCAGGTTTTAATGCAAATTATTTAATTATAATTGCTATATAAGATATATTGCTTGGCAGATCAAGGATGCTAATGTTTTACAATCCTAAAGCAAATGGCAATTGATGATGGGTGCAATCTTAGCTTTAACACCACAGAAGTCTGATTCCTACTTCTGTTATTTTCCCTTTTATTTTTTGTAACTTAGGACGTTGGTGCGTTTCATTGGTATTGATCAGTTGCTTGTTTGTATATTAAACTAGGACAATATATGTAGGAGAGAGTGACCTGTAAAAAGTTACAACTGAACAAAAGCAAAGGTATGGCCAAGAAAGAATGTGTATTGCACAATGCTATTCTCAAGCACAGCACAAACCTGCTGCTATATCTATATCCTTTGAGGTCCAAACGTAATTTTGTATACATCTGTGGTATCACATAGCAGTGCATCTGAACATATTGGTTTGGGCATGAAATAATAAAATGCAGCTGAAAATGGTGTACAGTCAAATCTAAATGTAGGTGGAGGAGGTACTGGTAGTCTATGACTTGTACACGTGTGGTTACAATATACACACAAGTGGAAATTCATAAAAAAAGTAAATAGATAGTTGTGATGCTGCATCTCTAGTAAATTCTCATTTAATGTTATAGAGCTCAGCAGCAGGTCAAATCTGCAGCTCTATTACAAAGGTGTGTGGAAAGGACAATTACCTGGCAGGAAATAGACTACTGAGGGTGTCCAATCATACATTCCTGTTATATCCTCTACAAGTCAATAGGTTTTATGGCTGATGCTCAGCTGGGGAATAGATTACTCGGAAGGCAAAATGTATTACAAAGCTGTGTACATGTCTGTAATATGTAGGTAATACACTGAAAGCTTTCATTTTTTTTTATTATGCCGCATATATCCATATGATAGTTTTAAGGAGGTCATTCAAAAATTGCTGCTCAGTAAGAGTCCAGCTATTGATGGCAAGTGTCCAGCTGTTGATGGCAAACTGTAAGATCATACACTCTGTACTATGCAGCAATCTTAATAGTCATCTCCTGATATTACAGAAGTGCAGTGATTCATATCTAACATTGTAGATCGTCATTTATGTTCCTTCAGTTTTCCAGTGTTTGTTAATACTGCACAATGCTACAATCTCAATGTAAAATCACACCCAAATATTGCCTTTTGTCTTATATTTCTTTGTTCTGTACTTAGAAAAGAGAGGTGCAAGTTTTGATTCATAGTTTGTACTCTTATTCATGTCAGCATGGAAGCACTTGAATTTGTGTCACTGTTTTAAATTATGTTGTGTGCATTTATCACTGTGTAAAGTACAAATGTGTTGAAGAAAATACTATAGCTTTCAGAGCATTTAATGTAAAGAATGTTGTTGCTTGTAATCTGAGCAGATTTTGGGGGGTATATAAAAGTGACCTTCAAGCAGAATATCAGCATTGATTGGACCTATCTATGGAAATATAAAGTAAACAGACCTATTTTGTATATATTTTCCACTGGATTTTTTTTTACTTTTTATTTTTGTGTAGAGCAAGATGAAAAAAAGAGGTGAAAATGTGATGATTTTGTTTCTCTCAGTTAACTGACAACAAAGCAATCTGAGTGCAATAAAATAAATAAGTTGAGAAAAGCAGCATGCTGTTCTTTTTTCTAGATACACTTAGGATTCAGAAAAATATATTGAATAAAATAAAATGCTTATTGAGTTACTTGATGATATAGGAGTAGGATTATCTCCATTACTGAGATAGATACACCAAAAACATGTTAGGCTCTTTTGAAAGAGCATTTAAAGTGTATGCATTCTCCTAGCCATTTACTACTGCACAAATGAACACTCCCAGCAAAACTCTGCAACTTGAGCAAATAAGCTTTTCGTGAAAATTTTCACTGAGTTGTTTCAAATTAATTATACATCACTTGAGTACCTCACACTGATCCCAGCTATGTTTACTTGCTTTGACCATTTTTACATCATTCAGAGTTATCGACGATAGGATTATTTAAAGGATTATTGCAGTTCAAGAAAATGCAGAAGCAGACACCTTACATAATTAAAATCAACTATAGTGTTCTAGGAATGTAAACGCCCCACTCACACAGACAGCTTCCAGCAATGTATCATGGATCCCTCCAGGGTCCAGCAGAGGCATCAACATTCATTGTTTAAAAACTAGCTGTACGTTTAATGATTATTTTCTTATACAGACAAAGGGCCCCATTCCTATATCTTACGCAAGCAGTTACAGAGCAGGTTGCACCGATCTATCTCAATCACTGAAAGTTACGGTGATGTGTCACATAAAAATTTGCCTTACTTTTAACATGGCTATACACAATTAGCTTACCCTGGGTAAGCACTTTTTTTCCAACCTAAACTTACATGTACTCCAGACCATCCGTGGAGGTAGAAAACTGCCCAATTGAGTCAGATATGAGGTTAATCAATCCCCTGCTTATCCCCGATCCCCAACAAAAATATAACCGCCAAAATATCAACCACTGCAATGAGGGGCCCTAACTGACTGCTGTGGCACATATATTTAACCCCTATGCCATGGGGGACCCCTGTTACATCTACAGACTACCCCAGCCATGGAGGTCCATATAGACACCCATGGTATTGTAAATTAAACCCTGACTTTAATAGTAAACTAAATAATTACACTATGTGCCATGGGGGTCCTCAAGGACCCCCATGGAACCTAAGTAAAACAAAAGCACTAATACTACACACACAAAAACGAAATCACAAAAAAAGCTAAGGTACAGAAAATAACAAAAAATACAATAACATTTAAAAAAACACTACATAAAAGTAAAATCATGGGAATTGTATTTGAACCAATCAGAATCCTCAGATTCACTGGCCTTATCAGTCAGCATTATGGTTGGTTCAATTCAAGATAGGGGGTTAACTTTAGGTGATATCTAGGTTCTTCTAAGTAAAAAAAAACACTAACACTACAGAAAATAAAAAACATTGCAAAAAATAAAAAAAATAAAGTGCACAATCTAACAAAATAAAAAATAAACAATAAAATAAAAAACACTGTAACCACACTGGATGGGATTGTTCAAAAAATGTATTTTCCATAACTGTATATTTACTCTAAAATATAAAGTGTATTTAATGCAATACTGGTTCTATAGAGCTGTACATATAATAGTACGCTACCAAGCCAGAATTTATTTTACTATTTCTTAACAAAAATGAGTTTTAATGACAATGAGTTACACATGTAGCTGTGTGTTATATTCCAAATAAATATGGCACCTTATTCAATGATGCATTAAAGTTACAATGTAACTACTTTTAAAAATGTAAGTAATATTTTTTATAACATAATTTTGTTTGTTACAATTTCTTGCACAAAATGTAAGCTTTTAAATTAGTATTAAGGTCAATGTACAATACAATTCATGATCACTGTGGTCACTGTGAGATCAGGACACATTCCTTTAAAATGTTTTCTTATATTCATTAATATTCATAAAAAGTATTCTGTCACAGCAGATCAAACAGTAAATATATATATATTTACTGTATATATATACATAAATAGACATAGATGTATTTCTTTTTGTTATAAGTTTATTTTTTTTACCTTAATTTTAGTTTATGTCATTCCTCTCCCCACATTTTCTAATACCATAATTCTGTTTACATTTCCTTTAGTGTTTCGTCTTAATGACAATGGAATCGACTATCTCCTGCACACGTTATATGGATGTTTTTGTTTTCTGGTCCTCTGCACTCTCCACGGTATCTGACGAGACACTAATCATTATGAAGTTTTATACGTACAATAGACACCGGCTGTACAATACCCAAGAGTGCATCACAACCACACCTAATGAAACAGCAACTAAATCTAATGCTTATAAATGTTTGATCTGTATATATATATATATATATAACTCAATATTACAATTTATCAGATATTTCATTATTACATAAATATATTTTATACAATAGCAAAATGCAATCAAATAAAACAATGAATACATTGAATTTAAAAATAATTATGGATGGCTTACATTGTCTAAATATTGAGACAGAGGGTTCAGCAGGAATGAAATACCTTAATTTCCGTCAACACATAGTAAAATAAAATTTGCCAGAATTGGGGCATTCACCATTGTGCTACTATGTATTTCTGCACAATCCTGCATTTTCATTTCTTAATTTATATATTAACAATAGGCTGCTTCATTCTGTTTTAATATCAAAAAGTTTAATACATTTTTTTTTTAAAGAACTGTATTCAAACATCTCTAAAAGACAGGAAAGCACATGAGGAATACATGACATGGGAGAGATCTCAAGCATAACATTGTTGATATGAATGAGAAGGAAGAAATCAATGTTCAATCCAATGGCTGAAATAGCGAGGAGTAGAGATGGTTTATGGCTATGGAACAGGCCAAGTAGAAGTCTAGGAGACAGAGAAAGTGGAAGAACAGATATCTCGAAGAAACACAAGATTGGACAGCAAGTACACCAAATACAATAAGTAAACCAAAAATGTAGGTCACAAAATAGGAAAGGTATGTGAACTGCATTCTGATGAACTAACAATAGCAATATATGAGTGGATGTCAATATGAAGTTAGACAGGTCAGCTCTTCTTTGTGGTATGGATTATCACATGCATCACAAAAATCTTGGTAGTATGAATGTAAGGTAGTGACTGTATTAAGGTGCCTGGTACAGATTGTTGATTTCAAACCACACTCTTTTATACCCTCTCCACTCCTTTTGCATCAGTCAGAGACCAGAGCACACAGCAGGAAGTTTGCTACAGCTGTCTCACCCCTATGTATACAAAAAATGGTGAAGCTAAGCAGCACAGGGCATTGGGAAAAAAACTATAAAAGTAAGAGCTTTAAAATATCACTACTACTAGCATTAAAAAACAAACATTTAAACACTATAAATCAAGTATACTTACCTATGTACTTTCATTTTAAAGCCCCATAGGATAACCTCAAGCTACAGACAGTATAAGCTGGAATCCCCCATAACACAATCACAGTCATCTATATATGGTATAAGATTTTCCCTAAACATGTTTTTATGTTTTTGTCTCACATAGCTGCTAATGCTATTTTGTTACGTACCTGTCAAGCATGTGAAGTTTTTACAAAACTACAGTGGTCCTTTAATACAGTGTTATTAGACTTCTTACACAAGTAATGTTTACAATTCTAACTTTCTCATAATCAGGTTTGGGAACAAAAGTGTTTAATTTGTAAGATCTTTGACTGCGCACTTATTTGTAGATTGGCAGATCCATTAATATACCACATTAAACGGACATAGAAGGTTTCTGAATGTCACTAGGAATATAATATACCTATGTATCTTTTTTACTTTTGTGTACTTTATTTTATTAAGAAGTGATTGAAAGCTTTATTTTTTCTGCCTCAAAACTTACAAATACAGTGCCTTGCAAAAGTATTCACCCCCTTGACTTTTTACCTGTCTTGTTACATTACAGCCTTAAGTTCAATATTTTGTTAATCTGAATTTTATGTGACGGATCAGAAAACAATAGTCTAAGTTGGTGAAGTGAAATGTGAAAAATATATACATAAAACTATTTTTTTAGAACTAGAAAACAGAAAATTGGCATGTGCGTATGTATTCACTCCCTTCGTTATGAAGCCCATAAAAAGCTCTGGTGCAACCAATTACCTTCAGAAGTCACATGATTAGTGAAATGATGTCCACCTGTGTGCAATCTAAGTGTCACATGATCTGTCATTACATATACACACCTTTTTTGAAGGGCCACAGAACCTGCAACACCTAAGTAAGAGGCACCACTAACCAAACACTGCCATGAAGACCAAGGAACTCTCCAAACAAGTAAGGAACAATGTTGTTGAGAAGTACAAGTCAGCAGGCTAGGATGGAGGTTCACCTTCCAGCAGGACAATGACCCCAAACACACTGCTAAAGCATCACTTGAGTGGTTTAAGGGGAAACATGTAATGTGCTGGAATGGCCTAGTCAAAGCCCAGACCTCAATCCAATAGAAAATCTGTGGTCAGACTTAAAGATTGCTGTTCACAAGAACAGACCATCCAACTTGAAGGAGCTGGAGCAGTTTTGCAAGCAGCAATGGGCAAAATCCCAGTGGTAAGATGTGGCAAGCTCATAGAGACTTATCCAAAGCGACTTGGAGCTGTGATTGCCACAAAAGGTGGCTCTACAAAGTATTGACTTTAGGGGGGTGAATAGTTATGCACATTTACTTTTTCTGTTATTTTGTCCTATTTGTTGTTTGCTTCACAATAATATAAAAAAAAAAGCTTCAAAGTTGTGGGCATGTTCTGTAAATTAAATGATGCAAATCCTCAAACAATCCATGTTAATTCCAGGTTGTGAGGCAAAAAAAAAAAGCAAAAAATGCCAAGGGGGTGAATACTTTTGCAAGGCACTGTAGTTCCTAACTGGTTTCTTCCCTCTTCAGCTCATGAAGACCGTGTGCTTTTAAGTAGAGGAGAGGGGTTGCTGACAGTCTAAAATGAAACACTGCACCTCACACTCTAAAAATTATAAATACAGATTATCTGGTATTAGATAATTCAGAACCTCCTGTAACCTGTCAGTCTCTTCCCCGCTGCAGTAACCTCTGAACTGATAGTGAATTACTGCTTCCGCTTTCAGTCATTTCCCCTATCACAGTCCCGCACAGCCTCACACTGCTCATCAACAACGGGTGGCTGCAGGTGCTCACATGGTTACTCTGGGCACGTAAGGTGTCACGTGGATTTGCCTGATTAACCCGATTTGCCAGACCACTACAGGTCCATGAAATCGGTTAATCTGACAAGACCCTGGAACGGAGGATGCTGGATTATTGATGTCCTACCTGTAAAAGTAAATAGATACAAAGGTATATATATTTGAAATCCAGAAATATTCGATGTCATTTAAGGGTGCTATTTGGAGACGTAGTTTTCAACACAAGTGAATATAAATGTTATCTAAATCCACGGTTCCTCCTACTTCGCCCAGTTTATAATAGTTCTAGGAACACATATCAAGTGGCTGTTTTCATTAAAGCAAAGTCCTCCAAAAGAGCATACTATAAATATGATGCTTCAGTTGTCTTTTAATCCATTAATGAACAGTACAAGTAATGTTAAATATAACGAATTGTGTACCATAGTACATACAAAGATTAAATAAACTGCATATTATCAAGTCATAATATAATGCCTTTTCAACATAATGTACCCTATATTAACAAATGCAGACTATTATCAGACATTAATACAGACATTCACTATGTTATTGCTCTTGACATGAGTGGGATATAAGATGCCTGAGAGATGAAGACACAATCCACTAAAAACTTTCAGTCACATTACATTTGAAGCCAGTAAGTTCAACGTGAGATCCGCAATGGCTACGGGCTCGAAATTTGGCCGCAAATTAGAACAGGCTGAGAGTTATGAACTTGAGAGGCAAACCCGTAAACCATTTGTTGAGCATTGAAGGCGAGTGATCAATTAGTCAAACCCATATTTATGGGTTTAGATGGAGCCAATCAAAACAGAGATCGTCATTATCACATCATCACAGAAAAATGGAGGTTGGATTTCAAAGTCTTATGGGGTTCAATTACGAGTTACGATCGGACCCACATTCCAGATATGATGCAATATTGATAAAGCCGTAAATATGATATTCTATTACATGCGAGTTACAGCGAGTTATAAACACATTGATTGCCAGGATCGATATAACACAAAATATAAACATGAAATAAAGGTTGGTTTTTTTTTGGCTGATTTGCGAGTTTGAGAATGTTGTGCTTTTAATTCTAAGACCTAACATCTTTCCCTGTTCATAAAAGTAAAGTAGTGTGCGTATATGTGCATTTAAAGTGCTACAGATTGGACTTCACAATAGTCCAATCTGTAGCACTTTATTTAAATTGACGTCAATAGAAACTGAGTAGTGGAAGGTATAATCAGAGTCAAAGGAAATTCTTGATAATGGATTTAATTTGCAGCTTACTTCAAAACTAAGTTTTAAAGGATCATTTTTGTGTGAGATTGGGAAATTGGTGTGCCCTATCCTCTACCAAGCATTACAAGAAAAATTTCAGCCACAACTGCCTGAAGAATTGTTCGGAATACAAAGAAAAACCCACAGGTAACCTCAGGAAAAATACAGGCTTCTCTGGAAAAAGACAGCGTGGTTGTTTCAAGGAGCTAAATACGACAATACTTGAACAAAAATGAGCTGCATGGTCCAGTTGCCGGAAAAAAGCCTTTACTGTGCAAATGCCACAAAAAAGCCTGGTTACAATATGCCCGACAACACCTTGACACTCTCTTCATGGCTTCTGGCACACTGTAATTTGGTGTGGCGAGACCAAAATAGAGCTTTATGGTCACAACAGGGGTCAACAAGGCCTATAGTGAAAAGACTACCATCCCCGGTGTGAAGCATGGTGGTGGCTCACAGATGTTTTGGGGGGGGGGGGAGCCTAAAGACACTGGGAATCTTGTGAAAATTGATGGCAAGAGGAATGCAGCATGTTATTAGAAAATACTGGAAGACAATTTGCATTCATTTGCACGAAGACTGCGCATAGGACGCTTTTGGACTTTCCTGCATGACAATGACCCTAAGCACAAGGCCAAGTTGAACCTCCAGTGGTTACAGCAGAAAAAGATGAAGGTTGTGGGGTGGGCATCACAGTCTCCTGACCTTAATATCATCAAGCCACTCTGGGGAGATCTCAAATGTGGGGTTCATGCAAGATGACCAAAGACTTTGCATGACCTGGAAGTATTTTGTCAAGACGAATGGGCAACTATACGCCCTGCAAGAATTAGGGGCCTCATAGACAACTATTACAAAAGACTGCACAGTGTCATTGATGCTAAAGGGGGCGCAATACACAGTATTAGGAACTAAGGGTATGTAAACATTTGGGTGATTTCTGTTATCCAAATGATTTTAAAAGGAGCCAGACAACTATGTGATAATAAATGGCTTCATATGATCACTATCCTTCAATAAAATACTTTTCAAAATAAATGCCAAAATTAAAAAAAATCTGCCAGGGTATTCAAACTTTTGAGCACAACTGTATATACTTTATATATATATATATATATATATATATATATATATATATATATATATATATATATATATATATATATAACATAAAGATGGATACAGTCCGAGAGAGATTCATTAACTGAAAAATAAATAGAATATATGATGTGGGCAACACATGATACTGAACAGGCCAAAATATTGAAAAACACATACATAAAACTTTCCTTAAACTGAAATGAAATCTAAATAAAAAATATTCATTATTAGCTCCAGTGATTTAAAAAAAAAATATGGTGAACACAACAAGGTCTAACGAGATACATTCACTTTTTAAAGAGGGTAAGATTACAGAAGATTGCAACCTACAAGCACAATTTTGCATGTCTACTAATGAATTTTGTGTATTTTTACAAATGCCTAGAGCTGAAACAGTAATTGACATTAATATAAAAATATCTGGTTAGAAATGAAAGCAAAAAATTAACCTTATCACTGCTACACAGAAATAGTGTAATGCGCCCAACATCACAAAAATCATGTTTATGACTTGCTGGGAAAGAGACCTAAACAACTGATGAGGAAAGATGGGCAGAGATATTTGAGGCAACATTCAAGGACAGCAGAAATGCCTCACAGAGGCTTCATAGATACTACATGCAATCAAAACTGTATAAGATGTATTTAAAGATTTCTCCATCATGCTTCAGAGGCTGTAACCATGATAGAATACTCTTACTTATCTTTTGGGAATGCAATATAGCAAAAACACTCTGGAATAAAAAAACAAATCTAACCCACTGCCTACTAAATATACCACTTGGAATAAATCTACCACATTTTGAAAGATTATGTGAATATATATATATATATATATATATATATATATATATATATATAGAGTAAATAAATAGTACATCTGTGTTCACATTTGAATGTCTAAAACAAGTTTAAAAACCTGCTTCCAGCTCAGAATTCCGAGAAAAACAGTTATTACACTGCATTCTGGGAAGCTAAGCCAGGACATGCAAATGTGCCCACAAATGCCTTGCTCTTCAGTCCTTAGCCATCATCAAACATGGCTTTCTTTAAGCTTATTCATGCTGTATTACAGAGCTTTAATGCAAAGCCAAGGTTGGATTAAACACAGGCTGAGTATCCAATGCATGTACAGCTGTTTCAATCTTACTGGCTATCATCAGCATGGAGCGGGATCTCAGCCTCTGTTGTGGACTTAATGAGAAGGTAGTTCACCACGACAATAATTTATAATATGGTGAGCAAAAGAGCGATAGAAGCCCTCCACCGTACAGTAGTACAGTAAATAAATAGTACATCTGTGTTCACATTTGAATGTCTAAAACAAGTTTAAAAACCTGCTTCCAGCTCAGAGTTCCGAGAATAACAGTTATTACACTTCATTCTGGGAAGCTAAGCCGGGACATGCAAATATATATATATAGCAGCACTTAAATACATATCACATCAAGATGGAAACAATGATATATACCCCTTAAACAACTTATCAACAGAACTGACCATATCCTAATAATGGCAAAATTATCCAGTACGCTAAATGACAAAACAAGTAAAAATATGTAGATACCATTGCTATGCTCTACGTATGCCGAACATCTGGTCAAGTAGTTAAACCAAAGCTGTGATCTAGAAAAATCTTCTAAAATAGTTGCATGATAATATAAATGGATTTCTGGAGCCTCTCCCCCATGTACTTCAACTTTCCTGCTTTGCACTATTCACCTGCGGCCCTCATCACAAGCCCCACACTGAGCGCCTTCGGCGCTCATCGCGTGGCTCGCAATGAGCGCCAAAGGCAACTCTTTCCTCCCGCCAACTGTACGGTACGCTTGATACAGGTTTCGTTAACCTGCAAGTTTTGTGCTTGGTAATGCCATGTGTGTCTTTCCACCATCTCCCCCTGTCCCTTCCGGGTGTCTTTCTCCTCGGTGTGCTGAATGTTTGCATGGCGCGCAGTGACTGCCGTTGGTTTATTTTTCAAGGTCCCTCGTGCCTGGCGTTGTTGGTGTAAGTGTTACTGTCTTTGCCGTTGTGTATTTTCTAAGTCACGCGTGCTTGGCTTTGCACAGCCTCGTTGGCATCCAGTTTCAGAATGTTTACGTTTTTCGTCTGCCAAATATAGCTCAAATTCGCTTGCAACCTCACTCCCAGGCTTCCTGGCTCTCCCCATGTGCTGTGTGTGAGTGTGTTATTATTTTTGTTAAACTATTTAATTTGTTTTTCATGTTTTTAGAGTTACGTGCTTCGGTCGCAGTTGCGACCCTTGCAACTGCATGGCTCGCAGTCGTGTGAAACTGCTCGCCGCCTAAGTCCCGTGAGCCTCAACTGTTCGCCTCGCTTTGTGAGGCAAGCAATGCAATGAGCGCCTTTGGCGCTCATTGCGGCCTAAGTCCTACGTGCCTCAACTGCTCGCCTCACTTTGCAAGGCGGGCAGGGCAATGAGCGCCTTTTGCGCTCATTGCAGCCCAAGTTCTGCGTGTTTGACGGCTCGCCCCGCTTCACAAGGCTCGCAAAGTTGGCCCTTATGAAGCCCAAGTGAAGCCCATTGTAAGCGTTCCCAACACTGACAACTATATATGTGATATATATTTAAAGCTCCCTCATACACAATATACATAAATACTATACAGATAGTCAGACCTTCTTAAAAAAAATTGATACATACACAATACAACACATAGACATACAATTACATTACATAGCATGGAGCTTGTGGCTGATAAAACTCCAGTAATAACTATTTATCTAATTTTTTGTTCATGCTACAACAGTGGATGGAATTTATAATCCAACAACAACTGACATTGTGTATAATGTTATCGAGTATTATTTCAATGTTTTCCTCATCTGTGACAATTTGAACTAAGCTCTATCTATCTATCCTCTAGTACAGTAATATGTATATATACTCAATCTGACAACCTAATGCTTCACTTGGGCTTGATCAGGGCCTAGTTCAAACCTACCTAGTAGTTCCGTCCGGTTCTTTGTAAATCCCTGGAACAGAAACAACCCAGTTTAAAGCCACTAAAGTGTCCAGCAATCCACAGGAGCCAATAGCTACCCAGCAGATGTTACCAGCTGTAACAGGGTCCAATGCAGATCCAGCAGCAATAATCCCAGAAATAAGGATTATTATATCCCTCAGAATTAAACACAGAGCTTTTCCCCACTGCACTGGATTCCCTACAACCAAGCACCTCGTTACCGGTAACCCCTCTGCCCAGGGACCCTGGTAATACACGTTCTTGAACTACCTGGGGAAAATGCAGCATTCCAATACCAAACTTGCTGGGGTTTCTTTCATACATCAATAAATGATGACACCACCCTGTATAATGCACACACACATACAACACCCTGTGTATAATACACACACACACAAACCATAACTCTGTTTCCCCCATCCCACAGGACCCACAATAAGAATGTAGCTGTCACAGTTCACTTGTTTAGACTGGGAGGACTTGGCCGGGGGAGAGAAGGAAGAATGAATAGCAAAAGCCCATGTTAATCAAGGGCCCCTCATAGCCCAATAGACCTACAATGTCTTGCAATGCCCCAACCCCCCCCCCCCCCTTGTCATATTCACAATGGCAATCTCACAAGATTCTCTTCCTGTTTGTAGCTCTCCATTTCTCAGGTGGTAACCCCCTAGTGGCGGTTTGTGCTCTATTTGTTTTTTTAAGCTAGATAGAATTTTTACAATTTTTAAGTATAATTCAGGCGCTTTTTACAGGAAAGCGTCCCTAGGCGGCTGCCTTGTTAGCCTAATGGGCAATCCAGCCTTGAGATAGTTCATTATTTTTATTTTAAATCTGATCATGAAATGTGTTTTATATTGATGCTTTAAGTTCTGGCAACGCACACAAAAAGAGAGGGAGAATATTTATACCTACAAGACCAAGTCAATGTTCATAAACAGATTGCTATCTGCCCCAAAACATGCAGCCAAAGCTCACAGCAGAACAACATGTAATTAAGGGCAAATAAGTAGGTCACACATGAAGATTAGAGATAATAGCAGACACGTCAAGTAGATTGAGAGACAAGAGGAACACCAAAGGTGTGCTGCCTACTGTACCCTGAGCTGATGTTGTAGAAAATATCCTATTCAGATTCCTTCTTAGTCAAACCAGGCACTTAAGAAATCAATCAATATCCAGCATCTCAATGCAGGGCGCAAATTTTGTGCAAAAGATCTACACGAGCAGTCTGCCAGAGAACTCAGAGAACATTTCTTATATAGTATGACAGAAGCCTAGTAACTAATGACTAGCTAACAAAGGGTTGTCCTACAAATGTTTCTCTGCACATACATACAAAGGACCACCATAAACCAGCCAGGGTCAGTGACAATATTCCTGTACATATCAGAGCGAAACACAGTCAGGACATAACATTACTTATTATGTTACATTTGATAGAAACTGCAAGAACAATAAAACTATGTGTTAGGCTCAGTGTTAGATGTACAAAATATGGAGTTGTAAAGCAATATGGAGTATACATACACCTACAACAACTCCTTTCAACATCAAGAGGTTTCAAGTAAGTAAGCAAACACTAAAGAAATACAACAATATTACACTAAGTAGGTTTTTTCAATATTTGTTGTAAACATTGCAAACCTAAAAATAAGAATAATCAAAAGTTGTACACCATCTTCAAACTGACTCCATAAGTTTCTTGTGTCCCAGAGGGAGAAAGGTCACTGGGAAACAGAATATATCAGGAATTATTGTTCCCAGAGAGCAACAGCGCTGTTAACCCAGTATGGTCTGTGTTCCATGTGACGTTCTCAGTAATGGAATTATTTGATCAAAGTTCACAGTGAAGGTGATTGCGGTGTGATGGTGACCAATGTAAGTGCAATGATCCTTTCCCACAGGAGCACAGACGGATGAGGAAAAAAGTGACTGCAATGGCAAGGGGAGACAACATAGCCTAACGCAATGCCCTCCAGACACCAGCCAATCAACCACCAATACCTAGATCATGGAGCCAATCTCCCCTTATACCGGTTTTCTTGTTAATGGGCATTGAGATGCCAATAGATTAATAGCCAATAGTAGCTGGGACAAAGGTTTAGCAATGATCATCAATCATTGTACACTCTTCCTGAAGGGAACCTATGTGCTGATATTATCAACAACCCAGATTTTGATGAAGACATTCACCAATCTCTCTAGTTACCCTTCCTTATTAGAAGATCCTATATTCTAGCAAGTTGACAGAACAAGGTAATTTAAGGCTAAAGGACAGGACAAAAAGAAGACTGGGTTAGAAAACTATAGAAAAGTAAAAAAATTACAAACAATATAAACACAGACTCATAAACTCTCCACACAAACCCAAACTCACACATCACACAAAGTCAGGCTTCTCTAAGGTTATAAGCTCCAAAAAATAAAAAAACAATCAATTTGCTTCTGAATATGATATCCTCTGGTCAAGGCAATAGTCCATTATGGGCAGATTTCCAGGCACAGAGTAAAGAGTATGTGACTTACTCTCACGGATCTTATATATTTTTTCTTGCCAGCAGACGTGCATGTTCACATTTTCAGGTCAATGAACCCCCCCCCCCCCCTTTCTTGGGTGCAGACTTCTGTCTGGGATTTGTCTTTATTGCTCATCTGTCATTATCTTTTGTTATCAGGATAAACACTTGGTAGGGACTTCCTCTCATCAGGGCAGACCTCGGCCTAGATGTTACCCTCCTTATTTCTTCCCTATTAAGTTCCTTTTTGTAAGACATCATGGCATGATAGTCTCCAACGTGTGGTCTTCTTCATCTGAGCACAGGCAAAAGTGTGACAAAAAAAAAATCCTTGCACCCAAGACCTGTTTTACAAGACCTTAAATTGATCTTACAAACTTACATCCTCTCATCACACACACCAATCCTAAAATAAATCCTTCCTAACTGCAATTTAAACTTGACATATGCACAACTCTGTAGAAGAGGTTTTATACATAGGAATATACTACAAAGCATAATCAAATCAAGTTAATAATGTAATTTATCATAAGGCTAGTAAAATAAATGCATAAGCAGCTATTAGTATTTACTCCTGCTAAGGCAGCAAGGTTGTCATTAGAACAGTTTCAGTACTAATATATTATGTCTCTAATGTCACTAAAGCACTATTTAATCTATCTTGTCACAGGTAAGTATACTAGTGAAGAAACTACTATTTATTTACTGATGATATATTAAATCAAATATTTTACTTGTTAATTTCTCCAAATGATGATATCACAGCCATCCTCACATGAAAGAAACAAGAGAGCACCCCTGTCACTGGAGCACACCTATATGTCTGATCTCCTAAAGGAGAGTTATAGTTTTTAAAATATAACCTTTATTAATAATAGTATAAAATGCTATTATAAAAAAATTTGGATTTGGACACTAGGAATAAAACTCTTGGGGCCTCATTCTATTATCGGCCGTAAACCGGCCGTAAGGCTGTGATTCTTACGGCCGGCCGTAAATCTTGCTAAGCTCTGAAATCTAAAAAGTCAAAAATAAATTCAAGACAGCTCTGTAAAGCTCTGTAAATGCTAGGGATCATATTGGGGGACATGAGGATTAAAAGTAACCCACTCTCAAGCTTGCACATCAGCCCAAACCCGAGTTCCAATTAACTGTTTATTTTCCGGCTGCGGCGTGGGCGGGTCTGAGGTGCTCCAAGCCCTATGGACTTTTTACATGGATATTTGACGTATATTAAAAAATATATATTTTACGGATTTGAGTATAGGGGAATTTTGTGCTATTTTTGCTAACACCGAAAATCACTTTATAGTCTTCTCAATGTGCAGGATGGCTTTATTTGGGCGATATTTCGTGCTTAATTGGTGCTAGCGGGACCTCTTTCCTGCAAGTAAGCTGCGGCTCGGTTTTAGCCTTGCAGAGAGGTTTCCCGGAGCAATTGAATTGCAAATAGGATTTTCTTACGGCCAATTTCCTTGCGGCCGTTTTAGATCAACGGATTTCCTCCGGCGCGAGCGGCCGCAAGAGATAGCAAGGCACCGGCCGCACGCCTGCCGGAATCCCCGGCCGGAGGGGAATAGAATAGCAGAATAGCTTGCGGCCGGTCCTTGCGGCCCCGCAACGGCTGCGGCCGATAATAGAATGAGGCCCTTGGTCTGGTATATATAAATTAATTGCTTTGATGAATTCCTATGCTCCTATAATAACCAAGAGAAAAGGACAACTCCTTGGTGAAAATAGGAAAGTGCTAAGTGCAAAAAATTAGTGTATTTTTAGATAAATATCTGGTATTTGGATTTAGGAAATAGAATGCTTGTCCCACCATTGTTTTAATTGAGAACTGGTGCAAATCAAACAAATATGGTCAATACATATATGTTGATCAACTATTGTTTATTCTAAGCCCACCTGTTTTTACTGAACAGTTTTACCATGGCTAAATGAAACTTGTGAGATGCTTCAATTCTAAGAATATATTTATATATATATGTGTATGATTCATGTAATATAAGAAGGATTATATTAAAAGAAATATATCAATTAAGGTATGATTACAAAAGGTCTGACACTCCACACTAACTGCAATAATTACTCTTTTTTTAAGAATAAATATTTTTAGCAAACACTGTTGGCCTCATTCAATTGAGAAATTGTAGCTTACGGGAGCCCGTAATGTAGCCCGAAAACAAATTTTCTATTCAATTGGGGTCTGTTTGCAATCCACAAACGATCTACTGGTTAAGGGGTGAAAATTCCTGTGTTTGTTATAACGATAACTTTCAACCCAACTAAGCCTTTGATCTTTCAAGACCGCAAGAGTTACAATCGCAAATCGCTATTCAATTGCTACAATTCCTCAAGTCCACAAATATTTTCACACCCATAAATGTCAAATATAGAAGAAAATCCTACAGGTACCAGATAGGATTCGCAAGCAGGTTTAACCCCTGTTTGTAGCAGTTAAAATACAATTTAAAAAATCAGTACTGCACTTTAAAAAAACAGGGAAAGCGATGAAAGACATTAGAATTAATTGCCCAACAGTCTCAAGATCATAAATCTATAAAACATATTTTTTTTGTATGTGTCATTTCAGTGTCATATCAATCTCGGGAATCAATGAGTTAATACATGTCAGGCCACATGGACTAGAACATTTCCTTCATTCATTTTTATTATTTTGTACATTGCTGGTTTGCGAGTCTGATCGCATATTGGACCCCTAAACGTTTATTGATTGACATGTAACCTCCATGTTTAACTGATCTAATGATGACAGTCTCATTTTCAATTGTCTGTTTCTAAATGGGTAGTTACCACCTTGCTTAATTGATTATTGTCACGCTCTGAAATGCTACATACGATTGCATGGTTTGTGGTTCTGGCCTACGGCCCGTAACTTGCAGGCTTGTTCAATTGAATCTGTATGGCGTGAAGGCCGCAATCTGCGGACTTGCAATTGAATGAGGCCCTGTGTGTTTAATTGTATCTAACATTTTGAAATGCTGACCTCAGTGCTGCAGGTTTATTTAAATTGTCGTTTTAGCAAAGATTGCATTGCTTTGGTAAATTAACTCATTGGAAAGAAATTTAAACCTATACCAAGAATTAACATTATCTTAACTCATATCTCATAGGAATTGCAGCAACATAAAAACTTCAACGTACAAGGAAAATAGGGGAACATTTAGAATCAATAAAACTAATACAAGCAGGTACAAAACTAGATAAAACCTTTATTAACATATGTTTCAAATGATTGACAGCATGCCGATGTGGTCTTATAACATCTGTCCAGGGATGATCAATCCCTAAAGTAGAGTGTTTTGTTTAATGATTTAGCAATCTGTCTGTCAGTCAAAGTGGACAAATTGTGCATAGGACTTTCACTCCACTGTATTGTGTTAAAATACACTTATGGAAAACTCAAAACAGGATCCACATAAAAAAAAAACATTACAATATTGACACAGAACTTATACAAATACAGAACATATAATAAGATAATTTGAGCACACAAAAATAATGTATTGGCAAGAATCTATGATTATAGGGGACCTAGCAAGGAGAAGAGTACTGCTGAATATAGAAAATAAATGCAACACAATTATTC
The DNA here is from genome assembly GCA_027410445.1 of Discoglossus pictus. Lineage (NCBI taxonomy): Eukaryota > Metazoa > Chordata > Amphibia > Anura > Alytidae > Discoglossus > Discoglossus pictus. The sequence continues at coordinate 308,595,322 of CM050164.1, read as the reverse complement.
CACAAATATGATTATTAAAGGCAGATACACCAAATATTGTAGTATTCATAATCTTCCTTTTATAACCATAGTAGATTCAATATTATCCTACATCAGCACCTACCTTTGACCAAGGGGTAGGGCATCCAGATGTATATTTATTCTCAAAACAATCCTCTAATGGTTTCTCCAATTATGGGTATTTCCAGATTATATACTGCTATGGAACAAACTTTTCAATCATTTTATCACCACTTGTCATCATCAGCTCATACAAAACATTTTTTCAAAGAACAATGAGGGTGTTAGGTGCAAGTTCGGTACTGGAGGGCCACACACATGCCTGGATTTGATGAAATTCACTTCTTCAGTCATCCTTATTAACTCACCTGTGCACAGAAAGGATATCATCAAATCCAGGCTTGTGTGTGGCCCTCCTTGACCTGACTTGCCTACCCCTGATCTTCCCAGCTAATGCCCTGTGCCTGTGTTGTAAAATGTTATGCTTATGCACATATAATCTGCTGTCCATCTCTATGTGGTAGCTTACTTGCTATCTGAAAGCCATGTCTGAAAGGTTCCATGTCTTAACATCTTAGGTGTCTTGACTACTCACTTATGTCAGAGTGGCTCACAGAGTCTTGCCTACACTACTTCTTGGTCTATGTTTATAAAGATTTTAAAAAAAACCTTATTGGAGTCTCGCTAGAACTCTTACTGAATGAAAGATTCTATTTAATTATCTGACAGTCAAATATAATATTTTTACAACAATCTATTATTTTTTCAGCTGACAGAATAACCATGTTTTACCATTTAACAGAATTTAACAATTAATGCAAAGAAACCATGTGAAATCAAATCATACTTTTAATTCCTTTTTTATTAATACGGATGGCACTAACTGCAAAGTTTGAGTCCAAATAAAGAGATACTCAGGTGACCTCCCTACAACATCCTAAGTAAGCATCATAAGCAAGCAACCTGAATCTCTCTCTATGGGATATAAAACTATTGTTCTACTTGAAAATTCCAATGACACTGTTCAGAATATAAAATGCTAGTAATTTTGGAACAGACTGATGATATAACAACATGCATGTTTCAGCCCTGAAAACATTACATTTTAGAACAAAGAATGAGAAAACACACTGTCCTTGGATTCAAGCCATGACAGTAACAATACAGGTCATGATTTCTTTGACTGTACAATCAGAAACATATTTAACAAAGTTAATATCCTAATTATCATAATTATGAATATATACCAGTTACTTCACTGATTGCACAATACACATCTAATTGACAACCACCTTCAATATAGCAAAATGACTTATGCTATTCAGCAACACAGTCTTGAAAAATCAAAAGTCAAGGCACAAATCTGTGCTTGCTCACTCCTGTGTCCTTGCATGTCAGTAATGTAGTTAGAGATTGCTGTAACTTGTTATCAGTGGAAATGCCATTTGACTCCTAGCTCTGTGTGCCCACTTTTAGTTCAGTTTCTCTTTATGTTAAAACTAACCATTTAGCAAAATAGAACTAGGCAAACAGAGGAAATTACACTCCCTTTCCCCTACCAAAACTACACCATATTTATCAATTATACCTATCCTATTTGTACACTGCATTGCAAATACAGCAATATTTTTAACACCACAATAAGGATCCAAAGGATCCAAATTCTACCAAATTCTGAGTTTTGGCATGTGTGACATGGACCAAGGTCACAGAGACACACTGAGGACAAAGCTGTCAGAGAAATACTCTGTATGCCGGCTGAAGTAGTGTAATAAGTGCTGCCCAGGATTTCACAGCACACTATGATACCAGGAGTAAAAGAAAAAATGTATTAAAAACTGCAGAGTTTTAAGACATCAAAATTTTGCGCTACTGTATGTTACAAAACAGTAGGTTTTATACAGAAACTGGAAATTGCTGATACATTTTTTAAATGTTCATTGGTTAGTAAAAGGAGCAGACAACTTTACTAAATAAAATCTTATATTCACAAAATCACTCTGAATTTCTTTTTCTTTTCATTCTTAGCAACCTTGCAACTTAGAGAACACCAGCATTCCTACCCTCGGATTCTGAGATTCACCTCAGGTCAACTTACTATACAGGTAGTTCCTTCCCTGTTATCAGATTTATGATTCCCTGCACAATAAAAACCTCATTACCGCTCAACACAAGGCTCTGTTAAACCAGACCACCAGCAACCTTTCAAGGCCAAATGTATAGTACAATAACACATCAGCAGGACTATCTCACCCTATGAGCCACATTTATACCTGTCCCCTAACTCCTTCTATCCACATACAAGTCTATCAATAAATTAAGTTTTGCTAACTGCCTTTCAGACTAATATAAGGAAATATGTAAATATCATTTATTTCCTTCATTAATAGATACATTTAAAAAAAATTTTTTATCCTAGTACCAATTATCATTTTGAGATATTGAAGTATTTTTCTTGCAATTTTTTTTTAGAATGAGCCAAAAAACAGCTAAATATTTTTTCTTAAGCCATATCTTAATTTTCATATGTAGAATACTTTCAAGGAGCAAGTTATGATCCTTAAGATCATTTTTTTCTGTCAGGGATTTCAGTGACATTATTCTTTATACTACACATATGGGCCCTCATTCAGTTGCGATTTGGCCAATTGAATAGGCCTCTAAATAAGCACATAACATATTTTTTTTAAAGAAGATTTTAGCTAGTAATCATCTATCCAAAAGCAAGGTTTTCACTAACTAAAAACTTCTTTAAAAAATATATGTTATGTGCTTATTTACAGGCCTATTCAATTGGCCGAATTGCAATTGAATAAGGGCCATGGTCTGGAGGTTGTTTGTGGAATTTATTTTATTCTTGTGATTCTTAAAGAAAAAATAGATAATGAGGAGTATTAATTCCTCTCTCTGTTTTAAAAAAAAGTAACACGCAACCTTTTCTCTTTCCCAATTTCTTATCACTTGTTATTGAGTTAAGTTTCAGGCTTTATTTTAGGACCACACGTGCAGAAAAGTCAAATTGTGTCTCTTATCTTTTTTTTATGTCCATTGACCTTTCAGTCAGTCATTTCCTTTGAGCAAGTCATTTTCAGAACCATGTGTTAGCTGTGCTGGTTAGAGCCCATAGCTGTGCTGGTTAGAGCCCTGGATTTGTTCACCACTTCTTAGGGTCCCATTAAATTAGAATTATAGTTACAGAGCAAAACAATTAGACAAGCCCGCAACATAAGTGTCCGACATCCAAATCTATAAACCACGCTTCTGCACGTTGCATTTGCGGCCGTGAACATAATCAATTAGGCAATGACTTACGGGTTTGAAGTACGCGTTGCGCTCCGGCCTTCATACCAGAAATAATGCAATATGAAATAATCAATAAATATGATATTCTAGTCCATGCGAGTTCTATTATATGTATTAACACATTGATTGCCGGGATCAATTAAACACAGAAATGTAACATAAAATAAAATGTTTTTTATTGCCGAATAGTGATGTCGCGAACATAAAATTTTCGGTCCGCGAACCGCAAACATGAATTGCCGCAAATGTTCGTGAACCGGCGAATCCGGCGAACCGCCATATACTTCAATGGGCAGGCGGATTTTAAGACCCACAGGGACTATTTCTGGCCACAATAGTGATGGAAAAGTTGTTTTAAGGGGACTAACACCTGGACTGTGGCATGCCGGCGGGGGATCCATGTCAAAACTCCCAGGGAAAATTACATAGTTGATGCAGAGTCTTGTTTTAATCCATAAAGGGCATAAATTACCTAACATTCTTAAATTGTTTGGAATAACGTGCTTTAAAACATCAGGTATGATGTTGTATCGATCAGGTAGTGTAAGGGTTAGGCCCGCTTCACAGTGACAAACCAAACTCCCCGTTTAACGCACCGCAAACAACCGCAAACAGTCCATTTGCACAACCGCAAACTCCCCATTTGCACAAGGTTGGATACCAAGCTAGCCATGTCCCGTTCCTTGTCCTCACTGATGTCATTGAAGGTCTCTTCCTCCACCCAGCCACGTACAACACCAAGGGTCCCCAAAAGGTGACAACAAGCCCCCTGGGACGCCTGCTGTGTTTGGTCTTCCACCTCCTCAAAGCCACCTTCCTCCTCTGACTCCTCTTCTTCACACTCCTCTCACTGCGTTGCCTCTCTCTGCATTATTATAAGGTGTGCTAAGTAGTACTACTCTTATCAGTTTAATACCTGTTACGTCACCTATCAGGGGACGTGTATAAGGCCTGGATTTTTGGAACCAGGAGATGGAAAAAGATGCTTGGTTGGTCCTCCCACTTCAATTTTGGGGCACGGCGCGTGCAATCTAAGGTACCACCAGATAGGAGTGGTATGTTTGTAAGTACTACTCTTATCAGTTTAATACCTGTTACGTCACCTATCAGGGGGCATGTATAAGGCCCCGATTTTTGAAACCGGGAGATGGAAAAAGATGCTTGGTTGGTCCTCCCACTTAAATTTTGGGGCACGGTGCGTGCAATCTAAGGTGCCACCAGATAGGAGTGGCGTGTTTGTAAGTACTACTCTTTTCAGTTTAATACCTGTTACGTCACTTATCAGGAGGCGTGTATAAAGCTGTGATTTTTGGAACTGGGAGATGGAAAAAGATGCTTGGTTGGTCCTCCCACTTCAATTTTGGGGCACGGCGCGTGCAATCTAAGGTGCCACCAGATAGGAGTGGCGTGTTTGTAAGTACTACTCTTATCAGTTTAATACTTGTTACGTCACCTATCAGGGGGCGTGTATAAGGCCTGGATTTTTAGAACCGGGAGATGGAAAAAGATGCTTGGTTGGTCATATCACTTCAATTTTGGGGCACGGCGCGTACAATCAAAGGTGCCACCAGATAGGAGTGGCGTGTTTGTAAGTACTACTCTTATCAGTTTAATACCTGTTACGTCACTTATCAGGGGGCGTGTATAGGGCCTGAATTTTTGGAACCGGGAGATGGAAAAAGATACTTGGTTGGTCGTATCACTTCAAATTTGGGGCACGGCACGTGCAATCAAAGGTGCCACCAGATAGGAGTGCCGTGTTTGTAAGTACTACTCTTATCAGTTTAATACCTGTTACAGCACCTATCAGGGGGCGTGTATAAGGCCTGGATTTTTGGAACCGGGAGATGGAAAAAGATGCTTGGTTGGTCCTCCCACTTCACTTGCACTGGGCACAGTATCAGTTGTGAGCCTGAGAAACACACAGAATAGCAGTCAGGCAAATTAACTTAGATTTAACAAAATACAATTTGTTTTTTTTTAAATGTACACTGCTGGTACACCACCTGATTGGATTGGTTGCACTGGGCACAGTAGCTTCCTCTCAGTAAGACTGCAAGTTAGTTATGATTCCAAAATGGCTGCTGTCCATGAGGTTGAAGGGTCTGGAAGGCAGGGTATGATGCTGATTGGCTGGAATGTGTCTGCTGACTGTGAGGTGCAGGGTCAAAGTTTGTTTAATGATAAAGTATAGGGGGCGGATCGAACATTGCATATGTTTGCAGTTCGCCGTGAACGCGAACATGCTATCTTCGCCGGGAACAGTCCGCCGGCGAACTATTCGCGACATCTCTATTGCCAAATATTTTTTATGCTCAAGCATGCCAAGGCACCAGCTGTGCAATACCTTACAGACTGATGCCCTCAGCCTTATCAGATAAGCTTATTGTGCCAGGGGAAAGGGGCCCACTGACATGGGTTAACATTGAGGATGTTGTGATTTATGTGTTATTCCTTGTTATGCCTGTTTAAAGTTGCCTGGGTGCCACTGGGCCCATACTGTGGTACTCATGTTTATAGTTGGGATGTGCGTATAAACATGATGGGGGAGATGGGATGTATGTCTGTGTTGTGCTTTGGGGGGACTCGCACTTACAAGAGAAATATTGTATATGCCCAACATTTCATAGTAATGGACTAGTCCCTTATTAACAACATTAAGGAGATTATTGAACCCTAGGAGTCACATGACATCTGTATCTCTATGTATCACAAGCCTCAGCCTGGTGTCTATATGCCTATTGTATGTACTTGTCACCTACCAAGAATACAGCTGTGCCAAGGGAAAACAATGGGTGATTGTATTAGACTGGCAGGCAGGGGTGATAACGTGAGCTAGAAGGATTAGGTGTAACCATGGATGCACATTTGCATTGATTGATCTGTTGTTGCTAAGAATGTGGTATAAATATGTTTGATGGTTTCAGTAAGATGTTATACTGGTTCACATAATTAAAGTGTGAATTTTGTTATTGATGCTAGTTCCTGGAGTAAGTTCTTACAAGAACTTAGAAAGATTTGTATGATATACAAGACCACAGACATCTCTCAGTCTAACCGAAGGGCTGAAAGTTCTTCCTGCTGTACAGAGGTAAAACAAAATGGTCACACCTGTGGGGAGAGGTTTGGGCAATAGGCTCTTATCATACCGCATTCAACATACAGGTTGTGACAAAATTGTTGCAATTTAATGACTATTTGCAATAGTAACCTTTACGGGCTTGACAGATCAAAGGCATGACAGATCTGTGCCTGGGTGACCACAATTAGGCAATCTAGTCCCCCTCCCCAGGTCCACTACCTCCCCTGACCAGTGTCTGAGTTCAGGTGTGTTCATTGTGTCATTTGGTTTCCCTATTCCAAACAGTTCCCTGGGGGTAACCAGTTCAGGTGACTGCTTACCAGGTGTTATCACCACCCTATAAATGCCTGGGGCAACCTCTGTGGATTCCCTGTCATTACAAGCCCCACTGGCCAGGGCAAGTGCTCATCCCTGGATATTAGGTCAGGAGCATAGTTGCTCCCATCCAGACTGTTTGCTTGACCTGGGTTGTGACAACAGTCATCTGTGCCAGGGTAATCAATGCAGTCCAATGGTGCCATTGCCATCCTCTCCAGCCAGGCCAGTACAAACAGCTGACTTTAAGCATCTAAAACAGTCCTTGGGCCTATTAGTTCACCCAGTCCAAAAAGTCTCAGGGGGGTACCCAGTCCAGGTGATCATTCCCAATGTGCCATGGCTAGCCCACCCTCCAAAAGCCGGCGTCAGACCCCCCCCCCCCCCCCCCTTCCCCATGTCTTAGGGAGAACGCTCCAGTTTAACAAGGAATAACACATAAATCACAACATCCCCGATGTTAAGCCATCTCAGTGGGCCCCTTTCCAGTGGCAAATTAAGCCTATCTTATAAGGCTGAGGGCATCAGTCTGTAAGGTATTGCCTTGGCATGCTTCAGACATGACAACTCCTCCCTCTTTCTTTTCAAGTGTAGCTTGGGGAGTCCATTGGATCCGAGGACTCCTCAACTACACTGAGGATTAGTGATCCTTCTGTCTTGACCACCCATCTGCATTCTGATGCTGCTTGCCCTTCCGATGCTGCACAGTACAGTTACATTTCTGCAAGGCAAAGCTCCATGAAATGTGGCCCATCCAGGCATGAAACAATCTGGGTTAGTCCTGGGCCAACACATTTTCTTTGGATTCCCCATGGCAAGAGTGTCCTGGGGGACCCTTACTGGTAGTCCAGGCTAGCATGTACTTGCAATAGCTCCCCAATTGGAGCAGTAAAGTAACCTGACCTGCTGAATCCACGCCTGGCCAGGCCCCAGGGTCCCAAATGTGGGCCACATTTTTTTCCCAGAGCTACCTCCCCACACCCAGCCAGCACCCATAGCTGTGCTGGGATATCTAAAACAGTCTCTAGGCCTATGTGACGACAAGTGGGCCATCCAGTCTCCATCCATAGGTCCGTTCCCTCCCCTGACCAGTGTCTGAATTCAGGGGTGTGCATTGGGTCTTTTAGTTTCCATAATCCAAACAGATCCCTGGGGGTAACCAGTTCAGGTGACTGCTCACCAGGTGTTATCACCAACACATTCCCCAAAAGCCAGGGCCAATGCCTTTTCCCCTCCCTTAGGGAAAATAGTCTTGGCATTATTCCCCTGTACCAACTCCAGGGGAGAAATAAATGCCTGGGGCAACTCCTGTGGATTCCCTGTCAGCACAAGCCCCACAGAAAGGGCAAGTGCTTATCCCTGGCTACTAGGCCAGCAGCATCGTTGCACCCATCCAGACTGTTTGCTTGACCTGGGCTCTGGTAACCGTCCTCTGTGCCCGGGTAATCAATGCAGTCCAAAGGTGCCATTGCCATCCTCTTCAGCCAGGCCAGTACAAACAGCTGACTTTCAGCATCTAAAACAATCCTTGGGCCCTTTTAATTTGCCCAGTCTAAAAAGTCCCAGGGGGGTACCCAGTCTAGGTGACCGTTCCCAAGGTGCCATGGCTAGCCCACCTCCCAAAAGTCGGGCCAGTTCCCTCCCCTTCCCCATGTCTTAGGGAAAACGCTCCAGTTTGGAGCCCAATAAAAAAACTCCAAGGAGGGACATACTGGTCTTTTCCTGGTGGCCTGGACTGGAAGTTCCACTTCCTGGGATGACAGCTGGATTAATGTCTTACATTCTTCTTTCTTGTCTCCCACCATCTGGGCATAGCACTCAGCTCCATCAGGATCCTTGGTCACTGGGTCCACCTGACCTGCTATTACTGTCTGGGATTCAGACTTCACTGCCTCTGGTATGCACCCATCATGAATGGTATTACCCTCATCTGTCCCATTCATAGTAACATTTACCTAGGCCTGGCCCATTTGTATATCCATATAGACACAGTCCTGCTCAGAATCAATAACATCCTCTCCCAAGACCACTTGACATGTTATGGGGCCCTCTGAGGGCATGTCCTCAGTGGTTACAAAGTCCATACATTCCCCATCCGACCCAGCCATAGCACAACTTATCTGTGCTACCTTGATCTCTGGCACAGGATCTTCTTCCCTGCCCGACTGGCGGGGTTTTCCCCAACTTGGAGGCCAAAGCCCATCCCTGGCAGCCTCATTCAGCAGATCCATATACTCTGCCTCTAGTTGTAATTCCTGCTGGATCAATGGCATCAGTTTAAACACCTTATCCATCCATGGGGCCATCCCCAGAGAGTTATAACGTATCTCGAGCAAGTGCCCACCCCACCATCCAGAGGGCCATATGCCAGTTCCCAGAGTGCCTCTTTCAACCCCAATGACAAATTGGGCTCCACACCAGGGATTTCCAACCAGGCTGCATACTGGTTCTCTAAGTCCCTTTTCTGCACCACCAGGTCCTCCAGCAACTCTGACAGCTCATGACCTGGCCATAGTCCCAGAAACGCTGTCCATTGGTTTAGAAGGGCCGTTTCTTGACAGTCCATTCCAAGGACAAAAAAATTGTTCTGTGTCCACTGAGGATAAGCATTCCCCATCCACAAAAGCTGTGGGGAAAATTGCATACCCCTCTCCTCTCCCACTGTCCCAGGAGAGTCATCTGCTGATCCATGTGGAAGCCTTTCCTCTGGTCTCAGCTCCATCATGTCCTTGTAAGTTGTCATCTTCTTGTATTCCACAGAGGTCCACCACTGCCACCAATTGTCACAAACTGTATTTTGAATTTGGTATGATAAGAGCCTATTGCCCAAACCTCTCCCCACAGGTATGACCATTTTGTTTTACCTCTGTACAGCAGGAAGAACTTTCGGCCCTTAAGTTAGACCGAGAGATGTCTGTGGTCTTGTATAGCATACAAATCTTTCTAAGTTCTGGTAAGAACTTATTCCAGGAACCAGCATCCAGCATCAATAACGAAATTCACACAATAATTATTGGAGCCAGTTAAGCATCTTTATTACTGACACCGTCAGACATATTTATACCACATTCTAGAAACAACAGATCAAACAATTCAAATGTGCATCCATGGTTACACCTGATTCTTCTAGCTCATGTTATCACCCCTGCCTGCCAGTCTAAGACAAACACCCATTGTTTTCCCTTGGCACCGCTGTATTCTTGGTAGGGGCCAATTACATACAGTAGGCCTGGAGACACCAGTCTGAGGCTTGTGATACATAGAGAGAGATGCTGGTGTCATGTGACTACTAGGGGGTAAATATCTCCCTAATTTTGTTAATAAGGGACTAGTCCATTACTATGAAATATTGGGCATATACAATAGTTCCCTTGTAAGTGCTAGCCTCCCCAAAAGCACAACACAGTCATACATCACATCACTCCCATCATGTTCGTACGCACACCCCAACTACAAACATGGGTACCGTAGTATGGGCCTAGTGGTACCCAGGCAACTTTAAACAGACAAAACAAGGAATAGCACATAAATCAGAACATCCCCAATGTTAACCCATCTCAGTGGGCCCCTTTCCCCTTGCACAATAAGCCTATCCTATAAGGCTGAGGACATCAGTCTGTACGGTATTTCGCAGCTGGTACCTTGGCATGCTTCAGCCAGGACACTGCCTCTCCCTCTTTTTTATAAATGTTTTCCCCACACAGAACATACCAGAGCTGTGCCATACTATTAAAAAAAAAATCAACATGACATTTGCTGTGCGTTGTTGAATGGGACTCCCTTCTTTTAGGTGATAGTCATTCTGGTGTACTGACCAGATGAAAATACATATATGTGCTGTCCACTGTCCACTTCTCTATTCGGGTCTCTTTGATAGAGCCCAGGTGAGTTACTCTATGATATGCATTGTAGTCTTGCACCTGGATCAACATAAGAGAACCTCAATACATATGCTGAATACTCATACAATCCTACTGGTGGTACTCATTGTACTGACTTTACTATCAATGTATTAAGCTTTATGTCATATGTTAATGTGTTAAGAATCAAATTCTGATTACCAGAACATTGATTAAGTTTATTATCATTGCACATGAACTTTGTATTTGAGACACATAAAGTTATATATTAATTTCACACATATTACATGGAATTACATTTACAAAATTATAACAAATCTCAAAAATGTGCAGTTATAAGTACTGTATATAATGTAAAGAAGTACAGCCAATCAGAGATGAGAGTTATCCGCATCTACCATCTACGCTAATCAGTAATGAGATGACTAAAGATAAAAGGAGGGGAACATTCAGTTCTCTTGTTAATGACCTATTGTGGGGTCATTATTTTACAGTATCAGTTTGTGAATGTAATTAACAATTATAGATTAATTTAATAAAGTAAAAGCCACCATGTCTAGTAAGAAAAGTGCAGTTACAAAAAAAAAGAAGGTGGCAATAAGACATTTTTTTGTAGGAAAGACTGGTTCATGCAATTTAATTCTATACGTAAGTGCCACAGCATGAAATTACTGTATTTTTCCATCTATAAGACCCCCCCCCCCATGTATAAGACGACCCCCTATTTTTGGAGCCCAAAATTAATAAATAAATAAATATGCAAATGTGTATTTTATAACTTTTTATTGTGTTACACATATATTTAAGTGCACCTTCTGTCATGATTTTCACTGATTTCTATTCCAGCTCAATATCCCTGTGATCACATCACTTATTACTCACTCGCAATCTGCATTGCAATTTTCCTGTTTATACAGGGATCACAAAGATATTGAGCTGGAATGGAAATCAGTGAAAATCATGACAGAAAGTACTCTGTAGAGCTCATTCGCGATGTGTAAGATTAACACAGGTAATCTTTGTAATGCTGCATCTGGCCACTAGATGACGCTGTTTTGAGGCAGGAGAAAAGTGCCATTTAATATATGTGTCACACAATAGGAAGTTATAAAATACACATTTCTATGCACACTTGAACTATAATGTAATCTAATTGGAACCAATGCATTTCCAATACTGTGATTGTTTCTCCTGCCTTAAATCTGGTGGCCAGATGCAGCATTAAAGTACCAGACCAGGGTATCTAATTGCAACATTACGTGTATAAGATGATCTCCCTACTTTAAACCTAAAAAACTTGTTAAAAAATAGTGTCTTATACACAGAAAAATATAGTAAGTGGCGTACCGACAAATGTAGATGCTGAAGAAGCTGCATCGAGAGTTTCAAACATGGGTGTAGGAGCCAAAGAAAGCCTAGGCGGGATACTGCATATACTATAACAATACCATACAACTGCATAAACACACAAATCTGCAGCGGATGGGTTGTCCCCCTCATCCCCTCCAGTTCCTACACCCATGGTTTCATACTTTTATTGAGGAGAGTAATTATCCTCTTGATCTCACTTGTATTGCCATTGTCAAAAAAGATCACTGCAGATCTTAGAGCAGCACTTACAAAAATGTTCTTTCTGTACTTCGAACATATCAAAGTTAATGTGCAAAGTTTATTTTTATTTAATAATTTTATGATGTATTACATGCAACCGATTTATATTCATGAAAATGCAATAATATTATATTCATTATATCAATTTTGAATGAGGCCAGGAACACAACTTATTAACTTCCATTATATGATTAAATTCATTTTAAAAATAAAAAAATGCAACAATTTTACAATCATTGAGCCATCTGTATTTAGGACCTCCAACTTCTCTGTCTCTAGCATTGCTCTTTTTCTGAAAGATATTTATCCACTCAACTTTAACAAACCATTTAATGTATTTTCTAGCACTGAGATATAACATGATTTAACCAAATATATTTCTATATAATATTGTCTGTTAATGGCATACTGGATGCTATTTTATTTAATCAAAATGAAGCTACAGGAGTCCAGTTTATGTATTTCAACTTATTTGAATAGCTTGAATTTGGAGTCTATAAAACCTGGTTTAACTATTTATTTGCTGGTCCAGCATTACTGATTTATTCTGTAATACCTATTAATTTAGCTTTTATAAAAATGTAATTATAAATTAAATAATTATCAAAGTGATGTCCTATCCCATGTAAGTGATGTCCTATCCCATGTAAGGGACATTGAAAGTATTTTTTTTTTGTTGCAGTTGAAAGAAGATATATGATAATGTACCACTGTGTGATTTAAAATGATGATGCTTTCAAACTAGAAAAAAAAAATATTTACGTGAATTAGGGTCTTGCCCTTGCCAGCCAATGAGCAGTTATATAGCTATCACTCATTCTTGCTGGCCAGTTAAATCTACAGAAATACATCTGCTCAGTGCACTTCCTGTTATTTTCAAGTGTAAACATGGTTTACTTAGTACTTTCCATGCAAAATACAACTTTCTTTGACTATTTAAAGCATGTTCTTTAAATGCATGAAAAAAAAAGAAGAGTGGTAAGGATTGGTCGCAGTGCTTTTCCTCACTGTGCAGGCAGGTGGGGCCTGAGACACTGAGCTCCTGCCTCTTACCCTGAACAGTCATCTCGCTTTATATCCTTATTTCCCTGTATGTCTATGCCCACATTTCTAGTGAGGGTATAGCAGGCACAAATGGAGCCACACCAAAAGCTGTATCCCCAGAAAACTCTGTATTATGTTTCTTTATAACTGTTTAAAAAAGTCCAAACACCTCCCCTGCATCTAACAGCCACTGTCTCTCTCATTTGCTAATTTTAAGGCGTGTTATAATAGTTTTTGCTTAGTTAATGGACTAAATTAAATGAAATCGTTTCTCTTAGTGTAACTGACCTAAATAGAACTTCTACAATCAGTAACTAAATATAATTTGATTACCATACTCTTCTCAATATTACTCACTTCATATTTACATATTACCAACATAAAACACATTTTGCAGTGTTTTGTATCTATCTGTACAAACAGCTGCATGTGGTTTTATAATATAATCTATATATTGATAACTTATGTGGTGTGAAAGAGGTTTTAAAAACGATAATTGTAAGATTTGTAAAAAATGTCCTCAGTATTACTATTCGGTATATACTAACGCTTGTCACATCTTAAACAGGTATAGGTGTATCTGTCTCTAAAGCTTCTCAATCTAAGTGTTTGTTCAATAAAAAAGCTATCACTTTATACTGCAATACTCTGATTATATATATATATATATATATATATATATATATACATATATATATTTCTCGGAATTCTGAGCAGGAAATACGTTTTTCAACTTATTTTAGGCATTCAAATGGGAACACAGCTGTACTATTTATTTACTGTACTACTGTATGATTGAGGGCTTCTATCACTCTTTTGCCCACCATAAACTACATGATTGTTGTGGTAAACTACCTCCTCATAAATCTACTACACAAGCTGGGAACCGGCCTCACGCTGATGAGCGGCAGTAACCTTGAAACAGTGCTGTCTGTGAGTAGGTTTCCATTTTGATCTTTGCTTAATGCTGAGTAATACAGCAGGCATATGCTTAAAGGAAGCCATGTTTCAAATGGTATTGGATTACAAGAGCAAACCCTTTGTGGGCACATTTGCACATCCCTGGCCAGGTTCCAAGAATTCAGTGTATTAACTTTATTTCTCAGAATTCTGAGCAGGAAATACATTTTTCTTACTTCTTTTAGCTATTCAAATATGAACACAAATGTACTATATATATATATATATATATATATATATATATATATATATATATATAGTAATTTAGTCATTATTAATCTATATATATATATATAGATTAATAACGAGTATTGCAATATAATTTGATGCCTTTTGTATTGGACAAATGTCTTGTTTATAATGACGAGCTTTTGAGAGGTTCGTCCTCTCTTTATCAAGTCTAAAGCAATACTAACATGTGATGGAACCCTCAGTTTGAATAATAACAGCAGATGCAGAGAGAGTGGAGACAGCATCTGACATCATCAGGTAAATACATATATGAGGATTAAACACAACATAGCAAAGGAAACATATACACATATTATATACACATATTCATCAATATATACATGAAAAAGCAGAGCACTGTAGTCCACAGTGATATATTTCTTGTTGGACAAACACCTCACTAAGAGTGCTAAGTCTGTTATGGTATAAGAGGAAAAAATCATATGAAATTCTGATAATGTGTTAGAAAACCCAAGTCCATATTAAGTCCTGTATTTTTAGTGTTGAAGAATGTGATCATCTTTATTTCAAATGCTTTTCTCTCTTGGATGTTTTTAAATTTTCCTATGAGTATTTTGACTTTTAAGTTTTGGATGGAGTGATCATTCTGGCTACAATTGTCCTACTGGACAACAATAACTGTCTTCATTATGCCTGTGTAAATTCATCCTTAAATGCATTTTTGTGCTGGTTTCTCCAATGTAACATCCTGTGTCACATAAAGTACATTGTATTATGTAAACCACATTAGATGATGTACATGAATATGATCCTTTGTTGTTATGTGTGGCTGTATCATCATTACAAATGTGATGGCATAATTTAAAGGCTGGATTGTTACAAGGTTTAGTTCAAATGTTTGTATTCAGTTGTTCATTGCCCAATTTTCTGCTGACAAGTTTTTGTTTCAGGTTTGGTGGTTGTTTAAATGCAAGGATGGGAGGTTTTGGGAATATATATTTTAATTCAGTATCTTCAATTAGTAATGGTTGTAAATCTTTGATTATTTTATGAATTTTCTCTAAAATTGGATGGTATGTGGTCACTAGCTGTATATGTGAAGTAGTTTCTTTTGTTTTGTACTTTAATACTGTAGGTGTTCTCGGGGTATTTTGATGGCAGTGGTTACTTTTTGTGTACTAATACAGGGTGTGTAATCATTTTGTTTGAAAAATTCAGACAGGGTTTTTTAATTTTTATCACAGTCTCCAGTGTTTGAGCAAATCTGATGGTATCTAATAGCTTGACAAACAACAACATGAATTTATAAAAAATAAAAGTAAAAAACTCAGCTACCTCTTCCAGCAAAACAACATACAACAGCGAATGGAAGAGAAAAGAAACAACCCAAATTTAGCCCTGAATTCTACTAACAACACATCTAAAAAACAAATAGTTTTTTCGGAAAAATATACAGAACACGCAGGAATTATAAATCTCTCAGACCATCAACTATCACAAGCAGAGACCACTGTTCTCTCCAAAGGATTGTCTTTCTGTCCATACATAAAACTAGATAAAAGCCATAGAAGAATTCTTCAGGAGATTAAGACTGGCAGAATTTTGCCACAAAAATGGACATAGCACAACATCATTAGACTGTAACAAGAAAAAAACACATATTTCAACCCACAACCTTGTATAAGCAGCAAACTGGACAGTTATATAGAAAGCTTTCGCCTGAGAACTGCATCCATTATAACAACACAATATAAAAGAGACTTGCACAATCTTACTCCATCAGATAGAACTGCCATAAAGATTTTAAAAAACAACCCTGACATCACCATCAAACCGGCAGACAAAGGAGGTACAGTTGTTATCATGAATATTCAGGACTACATAAATTAAGCCAACAGATAACACATACTACACGTAACTGAACCGGGACCCTACAGAAAAATATACTCTTCAACTTAAGAAACTCCTCAAAACATTCCCTAAAAATATACATCAAGAATTAGAACAACTCATCCCGCCAATCCTACAACTGGGACTTTCTATCTACTGCCAAAAGTCCACAAACCAGGCAACCTAGAGAGACCAATTGTTACAGGTATGGACACGCTGACTGAACACTGGATTTGTTGAAAACATCCTTAAACCATTAGTTAGTAACACCAGTAGCTATATACAAGACACCACTGACTTTCTCAACAAACTCAGTCAGATTAAAGACCTACCTGCTGACACACTACTTGTTACCATGGATGTCTCTTTACAGTAATATCCCACACAAAGATGGCACTGAGGCATGCTTTAAGTTTCTTTCAACAAAAATGCAAAACAATAAATATGGCCCTGATATTATTGTTAAACTAATAGAATATATTCTTACCCACAACTATTTTACTTTTTGAATTTATAGTCTTTTATTAGAAGGCATACAAGAATAAAACATTTTGCACAACTGTATTTTGTCAGTTAAGTTATGTAATGATTCACAGTATACCATTTTCCAGTAGTAAACTGACTAGGCCTTCTGTTTTAAAATTTTTAGTTATTAAAGTTTCATGAATCATAGTTAACATTTTGGTTTAAAAAAAAACAATATAAGATAAAACAAATAATAAGTAAGAGTGAAAAAAAAGCAAAATAAATATTGAATTAGTTAGCTAAACTATTATACTGCTAACCTAGCATAGAATATGGGGCAAATCTGAAATAGCCGCCCCTAAAAGTGCTCACAACCGACCTCAGTAAGGATACCACAATCCAAATTATATTTACAGGCCCCCCGCTTCAGATTCTTCTACAGGATCGCTTTACCAAAATGTAGATATTATATTATATTATAATATATTAGAGGGATGCTAAATGAAGATGCTAACGAAGCTTCCCAGATTGCCTGAAATTGGGAAACGCTGTCCAGAATAATATGGGTTAATCTTTCTAATTACCTCCTGGAAGTTAAGAGACACTGTCTTCCAACTACTGGCTATGTGTGTTTTAGCAGCTAACGCCATTAATTGAAATAATCTATTCTGAGGTTGAGATAATCCCGTAATATGAACCCCCAGCAGGCCAGATTCCATTCAGGGCGAAACCACCTTTGGAAAAAGTGTGGAGGCTAATTGGGCTAATTGCCCCATATTTTCTGGGTGGATGGACATAACCGCCAGGTGTTAATATGATCCTCTAAGTTTTGGCATCCCCTAAAACATTTATTGCTTTCTAGCGGCTTACATTTCTGTAGTTTGTCAGGTGTGCAGTAAACTCTATGTAAGACTTTGATGGGAGTCTCTAATAGAGCTGAATTGAGAGAGCCTCTGGAAAGATTGGAACAGGATTCCTTCCATTTGTCCCTGTCCCATTCTACCCCAAGGTCCCTTTCCCATTGTACTAAGAATTTGGGTTTCTGGTCGCCAGTAGAATTGAGAAAGGTATCGTACAGTGAGCCCAGAACACCTTTGATAAGAGGTAAATTTTTGCATATAACGGAGATCCAGGAGGCCCTGGGAGACCCAAATTCTCTTGAAATCTTACTGACCCAGCTCCTAATTTTCAAGTAATTATAAAGTTCCGTAACGGGCAAATCATGGGTTGTGCAGAAACAGTCACGGCCCACCAGAATGTAGAGATGTCGTTTGAGTCCGCTAAGATTCTTTGGAAAGACATAACTGACATAAGTGGGGACAAACCCGGAATAAGTCGATGCCTGGAGTTGGCCCACCAGCAGGAGCAAAGAGTTAGAGAAATCATGGGGTTTTGATGAGTTGTGAAGGGAGCTAGTAATTTAGGGATCCAAATCAGCTTATCCTAACTATGTGGAGACACGCAAGTCTGCATCTATTTTTACGCCTGAACATCACCTGCTTGGAGATACGAGGGTGTTTATTTCCCCATATAAACCTAAATATGCTGTTCTGAAATGTATCTAAGTCTGTAAGTGAGATTGGGATGGGAATGGTCCTGAAGAGATACAGAATCTTAGGTAGGATGCTCATTTTAGTAGCTGCTATACGGCCCGTCCAAGTAATGTTTAAGTTCGCCCACTTCTGCATATTTTCAGTCAAGGATTTGTAAATGGGGGGAAAGTTTCCTTGTATAAGTCGGCCATTTTAGATGTAAGTTTGACTCCTAGGTATTTTATAAACTGTGCGGGTCACACAAAGTTTTAATCAGATTTAAGAGAGTCAATCTCGATTTGTGACATACCCAACCCCAACGCTTCAGTTTTCTCTACATTTAGCTTAAGGCCTGAGATTTTGCTAAATTCCTTTATAGTTGACATGAGTGCTGGAATAGAGCGAAGGGGTTTGGTCTGGGTGCATAGTATGTCATCAGCAAAGAGAGAGCATTTAAAATGCTGGTGGCCCACTGGAATCCCTAGAATGTCGGAGTTAGATCTAATTGCTTGTGCAAATGGCAAGTGCAAATAACAGAGGTGAAAGTGGGCACCCTTGCCTGGTCCTTTTTTGAATGTAGATATTTGCTTTGCGCTCTCCTGGTAGCTTCAATTTTGCTGTTGGGGAGTCGTAGTATCTCCTAAGCAGGTTGATAAAGTGTCCCCTGAATCCAAACTTGTCTACTATTTTATACAAATACGGCCACTCTACCGTATCAAAAGCCTTCTCAATGTCTAAAGCTAGAAGGCACAATGGAGTGTCAGATTTGTGTGCTAGATACTGAGTATTTAAGACCCTCCTAACATTGTCCCCTGCCTCTCTGAAGGGAATAAACCCTGTTTGGTCCTTGTGAATTAAGTCTGGTAAGAATTTAGATATGCGATTGGCCATAATTTTGGCCAAAATCTTAACATCCCCATTAATCAGTGAGATGGGGCAGTCATTTTTTTACTTTTAGATTGTCCCTACCCTCTTTAGGAAAAATGACTATATCAGCCTGGTTTAGTTCGGGGGGCATGGATTCCCTGTTTAATATTGCATTTAATAAGGATGTTAAATAGGGGGTAAGAAGGGGTTCAATTTTTTTGTTATACAGGTTAATGAAGCCATCTGGCCCTGGGGCTATGCCCAGTTTAAGACCTTGAATAGTAGATTTAACTTCCTCTTGGGATACATCCGCATTCAAGTTAGCTAAGTGGAGGTCCGATATTGCAGGAAGATCATGTAAGTCAAGGAAGGAATCTATATCTGACTCACTACACTGAGGTTGGGAAGAATATATTAGTTGATAAAAATGTTGGAACACCTTTTGAATGTCATTAGGGCTAAAAGAGATTTGACCATCAGTCATTCTAATTTGGGTGGTTCTATGTTTGGACAATTTGTTGTTAAGTCTGGCTTGTTTGCCTTCCAGTAGTATAGATGTTTCATCCTTCTCATCGCCTGTTCAGTACGATGCAACAGTATGCCATTTAATTCTAACCTTGTTTCGTCTATAATCTTGCGCCCCGCAAGTGAGGGATTTTGTTGGTTTTATTCTTCTAGTCTCTTTGGTGTCGCCATTAGGTCTGCCTCCTTTTGCCCAAGAATTTTTCTTTGGGTAGAGGCCAACTTAATACAGGTTCCCCTGATAAAGGCCTTATGGGCAGCCCAGAGCCAGCCAGCATTAGTCTCATAAAATAGATTTATGTCTTTGACAATTGATTCCATGCTACTTGAGTTGGACAATAAGAATTCATTCATCTTCCAAGTGTAGGGGGGTCGTAAATTAGGACCCATATCTAGCTCAATGAGTACCAGGGAGTGATCCTACCAGGGGCAGAGGCAATCTCAGATTTTAAGATAGAGTCATATAGGGAAGAGCTAATGAGGAGAGTATCAATCCAAAAGTAAGTCAGGTGAGTTGGAGAAAATAATGTATATTTTCTACCATCCGGGTGGTGTCCGCCCAACCGTTATCGACCAACCCCAATCTATTGAACAAGGACTTAATCTGTTTTTTTTTGTTGGTGAATCTGTTGCTGGAGGGTTTCCCTGATCTATCCAGTATCGGGTCTAAAGTAAGATTTAGTTCCCCCCCAATTATCAATTTTCCCAGGTCCTGAGTTTCAATTCTCTTCAACAGGGAGATCAGAACTGTATAAGGGGAAGTCGTAGGAGAGTACAGAGAGACTAATGTAGTTCTATCCCCCCCCCCCCCCCAATAGTGCCAGTCACCATGACATAGTTACCTTCCTCATCTATAATTGTATTCTCTACCTGAAAAGGATTTTTTTTTTATGTAGAAGGATTGCACAGCCCGCTCTCTTAGTGGGAAGAGTGGCCAGAAAGTAGGTGGGTATTTCTTGTGTAAAAATGCAGGTTTATTTTTGTGGGAAAAATGGGTTTCCTGCATGAAAATAACTGAGGGTTAATGTGCTTTATATAATGTGAAGGCTTTCCTTCTTTTAAAAGGGGAGTTGAAACCCTTCACATTGTGGGTTATTAGGGTATAATTAGAGGGGGCCATTTAAAGGTAGGAGTGAGACCCTAGCTGTGTGTGTCATTACCTGATAGCTGGCCCCATGAGGAGCAAGGCGGAGGGGAGACCGGGAAGTCAACTTCTGCCCTGTAAATTGGTCTGCGAATGACTGGGAAGTCATCCTGTCATCAAACAGGGATACAAGGTTGAAAAAAAGAGGATTAGCTCGACATCAGTGAGGTAGAGACAGTTAAATAAGCAGATAAGTGGCATCAAATTAGTAATTAGCAGTTCTCTAAAGTTACAACTATGAAATTTTTGAAATAAGAACATTAAGCAACAGTCAATTTTCAATAATAATCTTCCTCCGAATCTCTAGACAAGGAGGAAGAATCCAATCCACATAAGGTGGGGAAATAATCCAGCAAGCTGTAAGAATACTGATAAACTTGTATCTTAAACCAAACAAACAATTGAAATCAGAGTTCTAGGTAAAAGCAGATAATCACCTAACATAATACTTAGCAATCAATAATGCGTGGTTAAAGTCCAATTTGGAGAGGTTCTAGTCAGGACGTGAGCTCATCTTTGAGTCGGCCAGTTGACTAGCGTCATCTGTGCAGGCCTTGTGTCTAGCGTGATAAGCACTTGCACTATCCAAAAGATGTTTTGTTGCCCCCTGAGAAGAAACTTGTTTACTGTGAACTTGAGCTGCCACCAGCGTCCACTGCCTCTTGGGGATGGGTGGATGAGGTTGCTCTTGCCTTGCTTCCCATATTTCCTCACAACAAAGATGCAAGCGCTTCAGCACCGATAAGCAGTCTTCTAGTGTGCAGGTGGTATAAGTTGTGCCCTGGAAGTTAAAAGAAAGGGCAAATGGAAAGTTCCAGCAGTACTGAATCTTGTATTGGAGAAGAATTGCAAGAGCAGGTTTCATTAGCCTTTGTTTGTTAAGAGTGTCAGGAGACAAGTCCGCATAGGACTGCAAGGGAGAGTTGTCTGGCCCCTTAATAGTATGTAGCTTCCTTGTAGCTGAAAGTAGAGTGTCTCTAGCTTGCTGCCTCAGGAATCTGACAATGACATCTTTAGGAGCATCCTGGCTCCTCGTACCTCCCAGAGCTCTATGGGGTCGTTCAATTTCCCACATGGTTTCAGCATGATCAGGGAGAATTGCAGCAATAGTGTCTCTCAGATATTGAGTTAGGTCTTGGATAGCTCTCGGAATGCCGCGGATGTGAATGTTGTGACGGCGAGACCGGTTTTCTAGGTCCTCTTATCTGCAATTAATGCTGAGCTTGGTAGTCTGCTGCATCAGTTTGGAATGGAATACCGGCTCAATAAATGTAGTTAAGACACCTGCTGGTTGTATTGCTGGATTATGTCCCCATTTAGCTCTTTGTCCATGGTTGGGGTATGTCCCTAAGTCTCATGGACGTTTGAAAACAAACCAAAAAAAAATATATATATATATATGTACACAAAGTCCAGAAATTGTCAGGGCCTCCTCGGACGGCCTCTTTGTAGCAATGAGAGGCATGGTTTCCACGTGTTTCCAAAGGCACTGAAGCAACTTATAGAACCAAGCTTAATGATCGTAATTTATCAGGTGCTGTTCAGGCGAGGTAGTGTAAAATACTGCATGTAGCGTAAGTCGGCAGGTATAGCAGCTATGTTATTCATATATAGCCAGAGTCTCTCTGCAGTATTCCTTATGGCCACAGGGTGGCAGTATAGAGGAAGCTATGCAAACAGTTTAACACAGTCCATGTATCTGCCTATGTAGACAGAATGCACTTACACAAGAGTTTTACTGATACTTGTTAAGTTAGCAGCTCTATAAATATTCTTGAATAAAAATAGAAATAATGTTTAATAGGCCATGTGGAAGCAGTATCAGTTGCAAAGTAGAACTAGAAGTTCCTGAACATATACAGGGAGATCACAGGTGGTGTGGCACAGAGTTGCCTAAATTCAAGCCCTTGACTATTATATTAGTTGAGGCTTCAGGGAAAGGAGCAGGAGAGGAGTCTTTTATATTGCAGCAATAATAAGTCCCAATAAGGCTCCCACAAAGCTCAGTATGTCAGGAAAGTTCTCTTGTTAAAAAGGAAAAACACAACAGAGCAACAGTAGGGAAAAAAAAACATTGTTCTACCCTCAGTGAGGGGCTTATCTGAACTTTCTCTGCAGGGTTTATTGTGATGTTGTATATTGCAGTGAGAGTACCTGAAGCATTAGCACCAGGTTCCAGTGCCCAGGCCTTCCCTCCTCCACCTTCCTGCACTTTCCAATGGCAGCCGCTTGTTCCTGGGCTCCTAGTGTGCCCTTTACCTTCCTGATCAGTCAGGCGCCGGGTGTCAGAAGACCCTGAGCTGGTCCTACCTCCAGCTGGGTCTCTCCTGGCATGTTCTGTGCCCCTCCTGGGTTTAGCACCTGTCCAGAGAGTGCCAGGCTCCGCTTCAGGCCTCCCTCTGGCGTGTTCCAAAAAGGCGGGCACGGTTTAACAGGCTTTCTGCCCTGCCTCTTCTGCTCTCAGCTTCAGGCCACTGCAGTCACCAGGGCTCCCCAGCAGGAACCAGCTGCCACCAGGTACCCCAGCTGCACTCCTCCAGTACTCCTGAGGAGGGGACACCACCTCAACGCGAGGCCTCCAAGTAAGGTATAGGGCCTCAGTCTTCTGCTCTCTGGTGCAGGTTCTACCCACAGGAAGAGTGAACGGAGGGTCCAAGGGGAATAGGGACTCCGTCCTATCTTTCCCTCAGATCTTGTAAGGGGATTATGCACCTTTCGGGCAATTTATAGGGCCTAAATCAGCCATTTATTACAGAGCTCAAGACAAACACGTCGGCTGGAGCCAGACGCAAGCTCCGCCCCCAAATGTTTTACTTTCAACCAAGATACCTACCTACAGATGATGGGGACTGCCATGGGTACCAAAATGGCTCCACAATACGCAAATCTATTTATGGCCAATCTAGAAGAAACATTCTTATCTGTATCCATTTACAAACCATACAAATATTACCATTACATAGATGATCTGTTCATCATATGGACAGAAAGAGAAAGAAAACTCAGAGACTTTCATAGTTCATTCAACACTGTCCATTCATCTATAAAACTTAAAATGTATTTCTCTACATAACATGTAAGCTTTCTAGACACTACTATCTCACCAATGGCACTCTCCACTCATCTGTATATAGGAAACCCACAAACATATGTAACAGCTCCAGTTTCCATCCCTCCCACACCAAACAAGCCATCATCCATAGCAAGCTATTAGATACCATCGGATTTGTTCAAACACTGGAGACCGTGATAAAAATGTAAAAACACTGTCTCAATATTTTAAACAAAAAGGTTATAAACTGTGTATTATTACCCAAAAAATAACCACTGCCATCAAAATACCCCGTGAACACCTATTACAGTACAGAACAAAAGAAACGACTTCACGTATACCTCCAGTGACCACATACCATCCAATTTTAGAGAAAATTCGGAAAATAATCAAAGATTTAAAACCATTACTAATTGAAGATACTCAATTAAAATCTAAATTCCTAAATCCTCCCATCCTTGCATTTAAACAACCACCAAACCTGAAACAAAAACTTGCCAGCAGAAAATTGCCTAATAACTGAATACAAAAAATGGAAATAAACCTTGTAACAAACATGCCTGCAAATTATGCCATTTGTAATGATGATACAGCCACACATAACAACAAAACCTATAACATCAAAGGAACATTTTCATGTACATCGTCCAATGTGGTTTATATAATACAATGTACTTTATGTGACACAGGCTGTTACATTGGAGAAACCGGCCAAAAATGCATTTAAGGATGAATTTACACAGGCATTCAATAAGGAAGCATAATGAAGACAGTTATTGTAGTCCAGTGGGACACCATTTTAGCCAGAATGATCACTCCATCTAAAATTTTAAAGTCAAAATACTCAGAGGAAAATTTAAAAACATCCAAGAGAGAAAAGCATTTTAAATAAAGATGATCACATTCTTCAACACTAAAAATACAGGGCTTAATATAGACTTTGGTTTTCTAACAAATTATCAGAATTTCATATGATTTTTTCATCTTATACCATAACAGACTTAGCACTCTTAGTGTGATATTTGTCCAACAGGAAATATATCACTGTGGACTACAGTGCTCTGCTTTTTCATGTATATATTGATGTATATGTGTATATAATATGCGTATATATGTTTTATTTGATATGTTGTGTTTATTCCACACATACGTATTTACCTGATGATGTCAGATGCTGTCTTCACTCTCTCTGCATCTGCTGTTATTATTCAAGTGAGGGTTCCATCTCATGCTAGTATTGCTTTAGACTTGATAAAAAGAGGATGAACCTCTTGAAAGCTCGTCATTATAAACAAGACGTTTGTCCAATACAAAAGGTATCAAATTATATTGCAATGCTCATTTTTAATCTATATATATAGTGTGACCGTTTGCCCCCTAGAGGTGCTTGGGTTCGGCATTTTGTGCATTGGGTAGATAAATTATTGGGAGGGGCTGGAAAAGTACCAGCGCTCTTGGTACATATTGGTACTAAAGACAACATTAGTGGAAGATGGAGTGTCCTAAAGAATGATTTTAGAGAAGTAGGGAATAAGCTTAAGGCAAGGACCTCAAAGGTAGTATTTTCTGAGATACTACCTGTGCCACGTGCTAGTCCAGGGGGACAGAAGGACCTTAGGCAATTTAATGTGTGGCTAAAAATATGGTGCTCTAAGGATGGGTTTGGGTTTTTAGAGCACTGTGCTGACTTCTCCCGTGGGTACAATCTCTATAACAGGGATGGATTGCACCTCAATGATGAGGGAGCTTTTGTCCTAGGGGATAGGAGATGGTAAAAAGGCTGGAGGAGTTTTTAAACTAGTAGGTTGGGAAGGGGCTAGATGAAAGTAATGGGGCAGAAAGTATAGAGGGGGTAAGGGATGAATTAACTATTAATGGAGGAGGAGTTGGGGGAGGGTTAGTATAGTCAATAGGGAGGTACTACAAAGTAACTCAAGTACAGAGGCAAGCACTTCAAAACTACAAACTCATAACAACATAAGATGTATGCTTGCTAATGCTAAAAGCTTGCCAGGAAAAATGGGAGAGTTAGAATTATTAGCAATTAATGAAAAATGGGTTTTAATAGGCATTACTGAAACCTGGTGGGATGAATCTCATGACTGGACTGTTAATCTAGATGGTTATAACCTATTTAGGAAAGATAGGAGAAATGGTAAAAGAGAAGGAGGGATTTGCCTATATGTTAAGCCTGAATTTAAGCCTATAGTCAGAAAATATATTTATGCTGGAAAAGGCGGTAATGTTGAATGTTTGTGGGTAGAGTTAAATAGCGAAGCAGCAAATTCCAATAGCATATTGGTAGGAGTATTCTATAAACCCACAAATATAATTGAGAGTGAGGAAATGCAAGTATTGATACAGATTGGAAATGCCGCTAAGCATGGGCAAGTTCTAAGAATTGCAGATTTTAACTACCCTGAAATAAACTGGATGAATGAGACCAGCAGTTCAGCGAAGGGGAGCAGGTTCTTGAGTACACTCAGGGATCATTATCTGCCATAGGTTATACAAGAACCTACTAGATATGAGGCTATCTTTGCTTTAGTTATCACAAATAACATTGATATGGTATCAAATGTTGAATTAGGGCAACCTTTGGGAAACAGTGATCACAACACAGTCTCATTTTAGATTGAATTAAAAAAACAGAACTGTAAGGGGCCTACAAAAACTCTTAGTTTTAAAAGGGCAGATTTTAACAGTCTAAGGGCAGCAATACAATGTATAGACTGGGACAAAGAACTGACGGGTAAAAATATTGAACTTAAATGGACAACATTTAAATCCTTATTAATTATACATACTTATCACCATATACCAAGTGGGAATAAAAGTAAAAGGAGTAAATCAGAATCAACGTGGCTTAACAATGATTTAAAGATCAAGATACAAAGTAAAAAACAGGCATTTAAATTGTACAAACAAGAGGGGACAGAGACTGCTTTACGTAAGTACAAGGAAATCAACAAGGCTTGCAAAAGAACAATTAGAAAACGAAAAATTAGTTGCAAAAGAGAGTAAGACTAACCCGAAAATATTTTATAAATATAATAATGGGCAGAAGGCCAGGAAGGAAAAGTTCAACCTTGGTTTCATCAGATAATAACACCTTTTCCCACATGCTTTTGGGAGACTTCTTCCCATTATTTAAAGTGCCTCTGATTAACCCCGAATAAAGTTCAGCTGCTCTGGTTGGTCTTTCCTGAAATTTTCTTAGTCGCATCCCACATGGGTCCACAGAGAGCTTCCAAAGCATCAGAGGGATCTCATTGTTAAAAGGTATCAGTCAGGAGAAGGGTACAAAATAATTTCCAAGGCATTAGATATACCATGGAAGACAGTGAAGACAGTCATCATCATCCCTCCAAAATTGATGTAAAGACGAGAAGAAAAAATGGTCTGGGAGGCTACCAAGAGGACTACAGCAACATTAAAGGAGCTGCAGGAATATCTGGCAAGTACTGGCTGTGTGGTACAGGTGACAACAATCTCCCGTATTCTTCATATGTCTGGGCTATGGGGTAGAGTGGCAAGACGAAAGCCTTTTCTTACGAAGAAAAACATATAAGCCAGGCTACATTTTGCAAAAACACATCTGAAGTCTCCCAAAAGCATGTGGGAAAAGGTGTTATGGTCTGATGAAACCAAGGTTGAACTTTTTGGCCATAATTCCAAAAGATATGTTTGGTGCAAAAACAACACTGCACATCACCAAAAGAACACCATACCCACAGTGAAGCATGGTGGTGGCAGCATCATGCTGTGTGGCTGTTTTTCTTCAGCTTGAACTGGGGGCTTAGTTAAGATAGAGGGAATTATGAACAGTTCCAAATACCAGTCAATATTGGCACAAAACCTTCAGGCTTCTGCTAGAAAGCTGTACTTGAAGAGGAACTTCATCTTTCAGCATGACAACGACCAAATGCATACATCCAAATCAACAAAGGAATGGCTTCACCAGAAGAAGATTAAAGTTTTGGAATGGCCCAGCCAAAGCCCAGACCTGAATCCGATTGAAAATCTGTGGGGTGATCTGAAGAGGGCTGTGCACAGGAGATGCCCTCACAATCTGACAGATTTGGAGTGTTTTTGCAAAGAAGAGTGGGCAAATCTTGCCAAGTCAAAATATGCCATGCTGATAGACTCATACCCAAAAAGATTAATACGAATAAATGTAAAGTTATGCATCTGGGAAGAAAAAATAGCAATGCAATTTATAATCTTAATGGAGCAAATCTAGGGTTATCATATAGTGAAAGGCATTTGTGAGTGCTTGTGGACAACCACCTAGGTAACAGTCCTCAATGTCAAGCAGCAGCTGCAAAGGCTAATGGAATATTAGCATGTATTAAGAAGGGTATAGAAGCAAGGGAAGCAAATATAATTCTGCCACTGTACTAATCCCTAGTATGCCCTTATTTGGAATATGGAGTACCATTTTGGGCACAACTTCATAAAAAGGAAATTTTCTTGCTGGGAAAGATACAGTGAAGAGCTACAAAACTAATAAGGGGAATTTTGCGCCTTCTTTTGTCACTGTCAATCAGATAGTAGCCAATCATTGTCCTTCATAGATCCTTATGGGACTGACTAGGTTAAATGGAGACTTACAGGGGTCTGTATAAACCCCCATAAGTGATGGGTTATATGGAGGCTTATGGGGGTCTGTATAGACTCCCATAAGTGATGGGGTTAGATAGAGGCTTATGGGGGTCTGTATAGACCCCCATAAGTGATGGGGTTAGATGGAGGCTTATGGGGGTCTGTATATAACCCATAAGTGATGGGTTAGATGGAAGCTTATGGGGGTCTGTATAGGGTCTGATGGTTTTAGCTGGAGGCTATAAGCGGTTAAATAGGCCCAGTTGGGGTTAGATAGACCCAGTTAGGTTTAAATATGCCTAGAGGGGTTAAATAGGCCCAGTGAGGGTTAGATTGGTACAGTTAGGGTTAAATAGGGTTTAGTATGGGTTAATGAGGTATAGTTAGGGTTAAGGGGTTAATGGAGTATAGTTAGGCTTGATACCCTCATTGCACTTATGGGGTTAACTTTGGAGTTAATATGTCCTTTAGGGGTCTATTGGACTGAGGGGTTTAATGTTGGTCTCATGACGGTCTATATTGATCCCCATGATTGCTGGGGTTAATTTTAGGTGCCCGGGGGGGTACTTATAGTAGCCCGGCAGATTGCAGCCACAAATGGCAGTATTGGCTAGCGGCTATGTGCCAGCAAGCCAATGTAGTACATGTCATCCTCATGTCCCCCGTTGTGTCCCCTATCATTTACATCGCTGTACAGAGCTGCATTGAATTTTTTTTTTACTTTTTAGTCTGGCGGGCTTGCACTCATATCTGCGGGCTAACGCCCGCGATCAGGTCCAAGCCCGCCAAAGCTAACAGCCGATTGCATCCCTTGCGATCGGCTGTAGGAAGGGGTGTGCAGGGCTATGAGGGGCCGCAGCACCCTTGCAAGGAATCGCAGCTTTGTGGCCATTTTATGGCCATTAATAGAATGAGGCCCTAAGATTCTAGATTCAAAGACAGGGCCCTCCATTCTTTTGCAATGTGTTAAAATAGTTTCTGCCTTGTACTTAACCCCTGTATAGTGCTATGGTATATGCTGGCGGGTTACAAATATAGGACAATAATAACAATAATTGGTTGGGTGCATGCTATTCAATGAAGCTTTTGGGATCGCATGACCTGCTCTATTAAAACATAGATTTTTTTTAATAGAGCAACTCTTGTTTACGCTCCTGTTTACAGAAACTTTTATCCTTGCTAGTAATGTTGTCTATGTCATCAGGAGCAGTGTGCATGCAACTGTGCATCCAGCCGAATCATTGTGGCATATACATTTGCCTGTTAAATTGCATATCTCCCAACTTTGCAAATGATCAAAATGTGCACATATTATTGAATACCAAAACACTGTTTACTATAGTTTGTAATGGTGGTTGTAGATTAAGCAACATGTCTGATTTTAAGAAAAATATACAGTTAATATGTGTACACTACTTGATATTCACATATTCTGTAGAGTTCAGAAATTTGGGAGAAAAGCACATGGCATGGCATTTCTCAAATAAAGGCATATGTTCTTAAATGGGGGGACTGGGTAGTGGAAGGTAAGTTAAAGGGTAAGTGTAATGTAACTACTTTGGCACATTGAAACACTCATTTTGGCATATGCATTTGCCAAGTCATTGTATAGCACTGCTTCCTCCACTTCTAGTTACTGAAATGGTTAGTTGTAGGGGTCAGAGTATGATTTTAAAAGGGCTCAGAGGGGCAGTGACAGATATGCCTGCATTCATGTGTATATTTTATTATAAATTTATATTTATTAAATCACAATAATATCATATGCTGCTAGTATTATTATTTTCTCTGGTCCATTAATGCCTTTTTTAAGTGACCAGGAACTGTGCTAATCCACCTTAACTAAACAAAGAGAGCCAGGCTTTGAGAGAGGAGGGGTTTGGAGCTAAATGCTACTTCATGAGGAGATAGTGATACAGGATCTGCTGGGGATACTCAATCTGCTATAACACAAGGTGCAGAACAGTCCAGCAACTGAAGAGGGTCCAAGCTCCTTACACTGTCCCTGCACCATCTGAGAGGTGAGACATGCTGGGGTATAATGTGAGACTGCACTGACTATCCTGCACAGCTAGGCACCTGCAGAGTACAGTCAGTGCTCACACTGTCAGGGCATAGCACATGCACCATCTGGGCATGCTGGGGTATAATGTGGGATTACAATGACTGTCCTTACTGCAGCATTTTATAGGTAATACATACTGTCTAGTACATTCACTATCTAGTAGGTGAGACATGCTGGGGTATAATGTGAGACTGCACTGACTATCCTGAACTGCTAGGCACCTTCAGAGTACAGTCAGTGCTCACACTGCCAGGGCATAGCACATGCACCATCTGAGCATGCTGGGGTATAATATGGGATCACAATGACTGTCCTTACTGCAGCATTTCATAGGTAATACAATACATACTGGCCAGGACATTCACTATCTAGTAGGTGAGACATGCTGGGGTAAAATGTGGGATTACACTGACTGTCCCTCAAGTGGCTCCTTACTGCACCATTTGATAGGTGAGACATGCTGGAGTATAATGTGGGATTACACTGGCTGTCCTAGACACCTGCACAGTACAGTCACTGCTCACACTGCCGGGACACAGCACATGCACCTTCCTTTGTTTATACAAGACATTGATTGACAGGTCATCTGTCACATCACTCACTTTCACTACTTAATAATCAGAGTGTCAGTTCACCAGCACATACAATGTTTTATTCCCTCTTTTGTCTCTATACTTTTAACCAAGCATTTATCATTGAGTGCATTGCTTAGTCTGCTCATGGCTGATGAAAGTATGGCTCAACTTTGAAGAACATGCTGACTACTAAAGCTCTACATGTGAAGTGCTGCAGGCTGCTCATGTACATGTATATTATATATTTTATTGCATAGGGAACACATAGTTTGAAGTTTTAGTTTTTGAGATGTGTAAAACATTGTTAGTTGTTTGCATAATGTGAAACCTATGAAAATCCAGAAATGAATAGTCTTTATAAATCAATATAACAGTAAAATGAATTTATGTGTAAACACAGGTATTACTGTATAATTGTTTAAACTCAAAGTACATATAATATTGCATGATTACATTATGTTTGTTTTGAAATGCAGTTAATTATAACACAGTATAAATATTTGTGCTTCTAGATACAGTATATTGCCTGATACAGTGTGGGGCTACAGTGCATGTGCTGGGTGCTTCTCTTTTAGAAATCCTAACCATAAAAATAAGAGATTCCCTCCATGTAATTGGAACAGTAACATTTATATTCAGCATTTCTATTAAAAATTGCTGAGTAACTGCTGTTTGCTTTGCCCTGCTCAGCTGCTTTTTGCTACAGTGTTAAATATTTAGTCACAGTTTTCAGATGACTGTATCAGCTGTGAGCATTGTCTTTCAATGTAATAAGTACTTTTAATACATATACAACATATGCATATACAGTATGAGGTGTATTGAACTCCACTAGGCTTGATGTTGCTGGAAATACCCTTTTGGTATGTAAAGGCATACATGCTTTAAGATGCCATGTATAGTTATATCAAGTACATACTTGGTTCTTACTTTCTCTGGCTTTCTTCTCCTAGTTACAGGGTAGTTGAAAGACTTATTTCATTATTGCATCTGGAAGAAGGTTTTTGATAATGTACTACTGTGTGTTTTCTTTTTCAAATGACTCTCTTAAACCAGAACAATCACATTCAAATGTTTAAAGGTATATGGAAGTTTCTTGGGTTATGAATGCATCTGATTGCATGAAAAATCCCCAAATAATCATGAATAACGTTATCCTAGAGTTTGTAACCTGTCTTCATTTTTCTGGCAGTTGATTTTTGAGAAGGAATGCTCCTGAAAATCCAAGCTAAATGAGCATAAAATTCATAATTTGTTGTGGCCAATCAGAGCCAGCTACAACATTGCATCAATATGGGGATTCAGTCTGCAGCAAAGCATCATGGGACTTGTAATCTTTTGTTCCTACCACACACCTCTCTCTCGTCCCTTGAATGATGCAACTCGGGCAGTTCTGCGC
Source organism: Discoglossus pictus (assembly GCA_027410445.1). Classification (NCBI taxonomy): domain Eukaryota; kingdom Metazoa; phylum Chordata; class Amphibia; order Anura; family Alytidae; genus Discoglossus; species Discoglossus pictus. Next base: position 308,562,839 of record CM050164.1, on the reverse strand, counting down.
TGGATTTCTGAACTGTGCTGCTATTGGGTGGACGGTTAATATAGGGTTGAAAAACATACTTGAATGTCATTTTTCTATTGGCTAGTATGGCGTGCACATGTAAGCAGCTCTAGGGTGGGGAAACCATTTTTTAAAAATAAAATAAATCTGTGTGTATAGAATGACTCAATGTAATGTGTGTGTCTGATATAAGCGTCAAGTGTTAGATTAGAGAAAGGTAAGAACACGGAAACTTCCACATATCTTTAAGTGATCTGGGGTCTTTATCCCAGTCAGGCAATAAGCAGTGATATGTGTTAATTTGTCTGCTTAATGTTTTTTCATTTAAAAATGAATGTAAAAAAAATTCCATGTTCCTTTAAAAGACCACTTTGGTCAAACTTGGTACTGGACAAAATGTTTTAGAAAGTGAAAAATTTACTTTTGTATGAGATTATTCTTTACTATTGTGGTCCATTTTCTCTTATGACCTCATCCTGTTAGCTACTTTCTCAGGAGGGTAGGTCCTTGTACACAAACTAGCTATCTATCAGTCCTGTTGACAGCACTACTCCTACCTCAGGAACATACAGCCTTATTAAATTGCGATTCCGACATAGCATATGTTTTTACAGAAGTTTTTAGTTAGTGAAGACCTTTGGATAGAAGTTCACTAACTAAAAACTTCTGTAAAAATATGCTGTGTGCTTATATAGAGCCCTATTCAATTGGCCAAATCACAATTTATTAAGGCTGATAATCAAGAAAAACTAAAGTGGTAGATTTCACAGTAGCAAAATTGCATATAAAATATAATAAATTAGAAGTATTATTATTTTTATTACAATTAAAAAACATTATGCCTGCTTTCAATGGCAATTCTTCAAAAAAGCATATAGAAAAATTAGCAGATTGGTTATTTAACAAAGTCTTTGCGAGCTGTGTGAAAACAGTTTATTAATATAAAATATTTATTTAAAGGACTGATGAAACTCACTTCAACACTGTTTTAAAAAAAAATCTAGACTATGACAGGCAAAATGTTTATTTAAAAACTGAAAATAAAATGTAATTATTAACTTGCATATGCATGTATACATTACTAAATTCTGAAAAGAAGGGCTTTGCTAAGTGCTTACATGTCCATTAGTTATCTTAAAAGCAGTGGCAGATTGGATTGCCTCATGTCACATGAAGCAGCTAAATGTACCTCTCCATTCAAGGTAACTTTTCACTTATACAAGCAGCTAAGTAGAAATAAAAATGGAAACTCCAACTATATTGTTAAAAATGTAAAAAGCTGTACAGGTTGTCCCCTGGTTACAGACGACATACGTTCTTTAAACCAGAATTGAATGTAACTCGGATCCCTGCTGAATAATAATATTAATACTAACAATACTATAATGGTTCATATGTGATAATAATAATAGAGTGTAATAATAAGTTACAGAAACTAGTGTGCTCTATTTTTTAATTCAAACAAAACATAAAAGCAAACTCATAGAAAAATCTGAAAAAAAAAACGTCTGCAACCCGGAGATCACCTGTATATATTTATTGCTAACCTCTAAAACATTTTGGCCGCTATCAAATGTTTTTCTTCGAAAAAGCATTCTGAAAACATGGGACAAGAATGGTGTTTTAATGCATAACTTTACACCACCGTGCATAAATATAATCTTACAAATGGATTATAAATATTTCAGTTTTTGATCAGCCTTTTAGAGCAATGTGCACGAGTAACATGACATTGACATTTTGTAGTCTCACTGTGTATTAATAGCTCAATGTGTTGAAGGAAGGTTTAAATAGAGGTGGGGGGACATTAGTACATAGTAATTTACACTTGCATTTAGTATGAAGGTGTGGGACTTTCACATCTGCTGAAAACTACATAATGTGTGAATCTACTGATTATATTGTGGGTTAGCCTATAAAGCTGTGACACATTGCAGCTAATGTCTATTATACGTCTATTGGTGATTACTACTGTTCTCTATACTTTGTGTATATTATTTTAAAGATACCCTGCACACACATATTTTATAAAGTTGAGCATTAGCACGTATATTATTTTTTAATAGGTTTGCTGATATGTCCCTATGTGCAATAAAACATGAATTAAAACAGCAAGCCACTGGGGATGTGTGCGAAGAGTACAAGCTCTTGTATACACTTTCATTGTGGTTGTGTTTTCCTCCTTCCCCAGAGGTTAACTGCTGAGTAGCAACCAGAAAACTACTAGTAACAGTGGTGGAGCTAGGAAAAGGAGGGCCCAAGGGCGTAGAGTTTTTCTTGGTTGGGCCTTCCGTACCAACTGACTCACTATGTGCCTCATTCAATTGCTAGAGAACTTCTATCCAAAAACAAGGTCTTCACTAACTAAAAATGTCTGTAAAAAAAATATGCTATGTGCTTATATAGAGCCCTATTCAATTGGCCAAATTGCAATTGAATGAGGCCCTATATATATTATTTATTTATATATATATTATTTTTTTCCTGTGTAATATTTGTGTCTGGGTAATACTTGTGTTTTGAGGAGACTTATCATTTTACAGCCAAATCAGCCTCCAGAATTGTACAAAGTGTGTTACTCTTAGGAATAGATGACCGTTAGTTAATTGCAGAGCAGACAGTTTATAGCTGTTCTTTCTTTCTTTCTTTTTTTTTACGTAATACAAGTTATCAAATAAACACAGAGAGCAAGCACTTGAATTTGAACTCCGGTTCCAGTGATTTTGAAAATGCAGCCTCATCAAATGTGTAGTAGTTAAGGGATGAATGCAAACACATTTCAGTTTCAAATGAAAATGCTTATAATGCCATCAATTTATAAGGACTTTTAAAAGAAAAACATTTTCCCACATGTTTTTTAATCCTATATCTGATGCGGAGCTCAACTGCTGACATAAGTGCCAATATAAGTGTAGTAAAGTTGGATGACATTTATGTAACTAAGGGCCTCATTCAAATGTGATTTGGCCAATTGAATAGGGCTCTATATAAGCACATAGCATATTCTTTTTACAGATGTTTTAGTTAGTAACTTCTATGCAAAAGCAAGGTCTTCACTAACTAAAAACTTATGTAAAAAATATATGCTATGTGCTTATATGGAGCCCTATTCAGTTGGCCAAATCGCATTTGAATGTCCCATGGTGTACAAATGGCAGAAAATAGTGTTTTATCTGTCATTATTAGTTTCAGTTTTCTCATAAATATTAAACGCTATGCTTAATCTGGCAGGGTCAAGAAGCAAAGATGCCCCAAATAAATCAGATTTTTTTATAAAATGTAAAACACTGGGAGGGTCAGAAAGGCCTAAATATTGTTTGGTGGGTTTTGCTTTGAATACAGATTTGTTTAGGCTGGGCTGAATTGCTAAAAAAAAGCTAAAGATTGATGACATAAATGCTAATCTTGAGAGTATTCGGATCAGTGTGCACAAGTGTTTTCAGGATAAAAAGAGAGGCTGGGGGAGTAGACGTCTTGTGATATACTTGAGGGATCATGATCAGAGAGGCAGAACATTGCCCTTCTAAGGGATTTAAAAAAAATGAACAGTTTTATGGCAGTGTTTCAGGACTATAAAGCAGATTAGTGTAGCGATACTTCACTACGCATTGCTGTACCATGTATAGGTTACATTGAGGCCAAGCTACCATGGCGTTCTGAACGGTATAAATTAGTGGTAGTCTTCTAAAGGAAAAAAAAACCTCATTATCAGTACAATTAAAACTAAATGCATTTTGGTTCGGAATCTAATTACCATTTCAGGGAAATATTACAGCTGTGACATAATTACATTTTGTTTTTGAAATCCATGGAAACATGAAAGTGTTTGATGTTCATAACAGAATTGTTTCTGATATGATTACTCATATATTGATAACATTTTAGGGTTGTGTTTTCCATTAACCAAATGTGGTTAGCACAATTCTGAGAGTATTGGAGTCATTTTAGCTTTGTTATTGATTTCAAAAGAATGGAAGAGGCTATGTTTTCAGGACAGTACTCCTAACATTAAAGGGCCACAGCAATCATTTTTGAATTATTATAAATTGTATTGTTTTCTATTAAAAATGAATAGTCTATATTCTGGAAAAAGGTACATTGAATTGAGACACAACAGGACTGTTTTCTCCTCTGTCCAGATTTGTTACAGGAAACAGAGGGAATCTTGTAGAGATCTGAATGCTAACAAATATGAGCCTGTATCCCCATTCAAATAAATGTAGATCAGATAAGAAAGCACAGTTACTAGGCTCTCCATGAGTCATTGTTTACACTTCCTGGTACGATAAGGGCAATTCAAATTCATTGCTAATCTATTTCTGTTTAGCTTTATTGGTGATTTTCTTAATGTAATTTAATTGCTATGCAAAAATGTAATGTATAAAACATGCTCATTTAAATGCATGATAGAAAGTTACTAAGTTTAAAGAGACTCTTCCCCCTTACGTGTTTGTCCTGAGAGTTGCAGTTTTTGTTATGCAGTAGCGTGTTCACTCCATGCTACCGTGATCACTTCAGTGTCAAAACTGATAAGTAAATCAAAAACAATGAAATGGGTATCATCTTGAGTGAAGAAGATACTAGCTTTGGTGTCTGCTGAAATAATGTGTAATACTTTTTAAAGGACGACTATAGTTTGCAAAAAACTTTTGTGGAATATGCAAATTATACAATATACAAATTAACATTGGCAGCTATGTAAACTATGAGCATAAAAGCATTTTTAGAGAATTTTTTTAGTTTTAGAAGACAGGGTCCAAAAAGATCCTTGAGGAGGTTAGGATTACTGTATTATAATTATTATTATTTATTTGTAACGCACCAACATATTCTTTAGCGCTATAGTTGGATTAAGTACAAGTCAAAAACTATTTTAACACATTGTAAATAATGGAGGGCGGTGTGTTTGAGCTTAGAATCTAGTGTGCTTAGCGCTTTTCCTAAAGCACCTTGCAAGATGATACCATGGGGCTCCATAGTGACTCCCATGGTAAAGGGGATAACATTAGCTTATGGTAGAATACCATAAGGGTCCATAGAGATAAGCATGTTGCTTATTATATTTGAGGTTTAATTGGCCCAAAGCAGAAGGAGTGGGGTAAGGGGGTCTAAAAGACTTTCCTGGGGAATTGAGGGGTCCCTGATGACCCACAGGCTCATAGAGGGTAGCTTGGAATAGGCGGAGAGGTGATAAACAACCCCACACTGATTTGTATGTATATTTAACCCCTGCAGCAGGTAGTGCAAGGAAGGGTATAGCTCTGAATTTAGTGAGAGCTGTTACGTGACATAACAGCACTTGGTGGGGGTTTATACATGTAGGGCTTAGTCTCATTGTGAGCATCCATAGGGCTTTACCAGAAAACATAGGATTAGGGAAGATTTATTTCAGGATCCATGTAGAAATACATGTATAAAAAGGAACATATCACACAGAGAAATCACTCATTAGGGTTTATGTGTAAGGGTTTGTTACAGGAGGAATGTAAAAACTCTGTAAGTGTTTACGTGAACTTTTCACTCACAAAATTTCCTATGCAAGCCATATTATTGAGCCCTTAATTGGGAAAATGTACTTTTATTCAGCAGTGTAAAAAGAAAAACAATACACATTTTTTAAGGCAAAATTGCATTATGTGTGGTTAAAAATTGCTTTAACCAATGATTCTTTATTTATATCATGATTTCACCTGTTTATTTCACTTGTTGGTATTGAAGTTATAATATGTGCACTATTTGCTTACTCTCTATATATAATTTCAGCATAAAGGCTTAGATACAAAAACAGCACATAATGCTGCAGTAGCCATGTATAAACTTGGATTTATTTGATATATCTTTTCTTGCAAATGTCATTTATTACTACCTTGCATTTTTATCAGGCTGCTTTGATGTGAAAATACTTGGCACATCTTATTTCAATATTTGTTTAAAGCTGTGTGTAAACTTTTATGTAAGTAATCAGTACAAACTAAAACAGCTAAATGTCCATACTGAAATCAGAGGTTTCCTCACATTGGATCAAGGAGGGAATTGCCCCCAAGCTGGTCATGTATGTGCCTTTGTGGGCTAGTTACAGTGTACAATGGGTTTGGTCAATGGTGGGCTAGGAGGATATTCTAGACACAAAATAAAAAGTTGTGAATCCCAACCTCACTGTATGAAGTAATGGCTCTCAAAGGAGAGGTATCATAAGTGATGCGGTGAACTCTCTTATACATTGGACTGTACTTAATTTACATTGTTTTATTCAGAATATCATTGCATTGTCCCCATTTTTTAAAGGATCATTGCAAGTAATAAAGTACTTTGCTTATCTAGTTCATCACTTGTTTTGTAAAAAATCTGTTTTTATAAAGTTAACAGCAAAGACATCTGTAAATCTAATGTTTTTAATGAATGTTAACTTGTCTAAGGTGTTGTGTCGCCATGTGCCAGTCTGGAAGCCGATAAACAGCCTTATTAAATTGGAGCCTCTTAAGTCCTACGTGTAGCTCGTAAGGGCTGCATGCTTGAAATTTGTCTGTTTTACGTCGCTATTAAATGAGAAATGCTGCGAGTTACGAGCAAGAGACGCTAAATCTCAAATCAGTTCTCGTCCGTCGGAGTTGCGTGCTAGAACACAAACAATCAAGTAAGCATTGTGTCACAAGAAAATGGAGGATGGATTGCAAAGTCTTACTGGGTTCAATTACGAGTTACGAACAAACGCACATTCCAGTCATGATGGAATATTAAGAAAGCAAATTACAGTATATGTATTAACACATTATTGCTGGGATCGATATAAACCAATAAAGATACATAGAATCAACTATTTTTCTGAGCCGATTTGCGGGCTTGAGAATGTTGTGCTATTAATTCTAAGACCTAACATCACTTTCCCTTTCAATATTAGAACAGTAGTGTGTTTTTATTTGATTTCAAGTGCTACGTATTGGGCTTTGCCCCCTTTGCGGGTCCTCGCGAGCACACGTTGGCCTTTGGGCTCCTTTCGCGTGTGACTTCTTTGCAACTTAATAGCTAATTTGAAAACGTATCGTTACAGACTTGACGGGTCAAAGGATTTACGGCCGCAAATTTCAATGTTGCTCAACACATAGTCTATTCTCGGCCGTCCTGCGTCTTAACACGCAAGTCCGCTGCGAGCTATGTTACAGGGCTGATTTAATAGCAGTAATCCATAATTTTGGAGTTAAGGGCTACGCTTTTAAATTAATTTGTTTTAAAACTAGCAGCTGTTTAATTATTCATGAGTTTTGATTTAGGCTTTCCGTTCATCTGTTAGGATTATTAAATAACCATTGTTTGTAAAATCAGGCAACAGAAATGTATTGATTTCACTAATAACATCAGTAGGAGACCTGGTGACACATGCACACAGCACAAGGATAGGAGGAGATAAATGACAACGCCTTAATAATTAAACAGTTGTTAGTTAACTTCAGTGATAAATAATGGGAATTATGTGATGAGAGGTAGGTGGAGACAGACGCAGCACCTCAGGTGACATTCATCTTTGCAAGTAACAGATTGAACCATTGCTTAAACCCAGGCTTACACATTTCCTTTAAAGGACCACTGTATATTAGTATAAACTTCACATTTGTGAAGTATACAAGGAATTAACAACCTCAACAACTATGGAAGTCACCAACATAAACATAAAATCATTTTCAGAAAAAAATATTATTTAAAGCAGACTCTACTATTGCCTGAAAGCCGCCATGATTGTCACACTTCCCTGTCAAAGCATGAGGGGGTGGTTACACAGCAAGGCGGGCAAGTATACTTGCAAGCTGCTTATATAAAGCCTGTTGGACGGTGGGGTAGCCTCTGGGGAAATCTTATCTAAATCAACCTAAGAATCAGCAAGTCTCCAACCCTCCTATATTCACCCCCCCCCCCCCCCCCCCCGAATACATTGGAGAAAACTTACCATTCTGTCACATTCTGCTACAAGAACACAGCATTGCCTAAGAGGAAAATTAGCTTTTTGTTAGAATTTTTCAGCTGCCCTTTTTACCGCTTTCTGTAATTTTTACCCCATTTCCAACATTGTATCTGCACAGTGGGTAAGTGGCAGTAACTGCCGCCAGTGATCTCTGCAGCACTAATGGGAATCTTGTTAGTTTACAGGAACTCACACACCTTAGGAAGTAAAAGCCAAAATTAAAGCCTGCAGCAAATAATCAACCTATTTAGACCCAGACAGTTTGCTTACAGGCTCTTTTTCCAACCTTGTATTGGAAAAAGATTGCTCACTTTATGTCCAATTTAGTTTGATGGCAATTTAGTTTTATACACATGCATAAGTAGAGAAAATAAAATGGATACCTTTTTCTTGCAAACCTGAACTCCATATATACACAGTCATATTGTATACACAGTTATATTGTTACATTACTAATCACTCCTCACATTACATCCCAAAAATGATGATTGCTCATTCAAGAGCAAGATGGCTACTATCAACATAAAAATCTCTCACGTCATCTCCACTCATTTACCTTTGACTTAAAGCGGATGAAATGTCACAGTGTCTTTCCTTCTCATCCTGTGCCATTTTAGGCATTTTCCTTCCTGTTTCATTAAATCTCTTGCCACTATCTTATTATAATTCCTCACTAGAATGTTAACTCTTTATACTGATCTCACTCTTTTCCTCCTTATATTTAGCAAGCTGGAAATCGCAAGCAATGCAGTTTATTTTAACAAGCTGTGGAGTATTACAGCAAACAGTCAGGCAGAGTATATAGTGCATTTAGAGTGACTTTAGTGTAGTTATCTCCTTAGAGTTCATGTTCTGGGTATAAACTAGGTCCTGACTGTCATATACATATTTATTAAAGGTTCACAGCAGTTTGGGGGAAAAAAATCACATATGATGTATAACAAGATAGAAAAAATTGCTACTATGTAATGTTCTTTTTTTTTTTTTTTTTTTTTATAATTTATTATTTATTTGTTTTCCGACAAACATGACAATACAATAGAAAAAAAAAGAAAAAACAAGACAAAACAGTATACAAAGTAAATCACATCTTAACAACTTAATAGAATTGCTGGCATTTTTAAAAACAGAATGTCAAAAGTATTCCACAAACCATTAGGTGTAACACAAAAAAAAATAAAAAAAAATAAATAAATCTTTATCTTTTACGTCAAGCTAAAAATATATTGGTCCCATAGGTGCCAGTTTAATGCTACTATATTTTTATTAGGAAATAAATCAGTGTTTCCCTTCATTAATTCTCTACTAATATCAACCGAGTATCTTACTTCATTCCAGGAAGGGATAGTAGGTGTTTTCCAATGTTTTATTATAAGGCGTTTAGCAATCAACAGAATATGTGTATAAAGATATTTTACTTTCGACCCAAGGGTGTCCATATTTATGTTTAAAATTACTGTTTGGGGATTACAAGGTAATAGTGAACCTCCCACAATAGATAGTTCTACACAAATCCTTTCCCAGAATTTTCTCATATGGGGACATTCCCACCAGAGATGGTATGACGTACCAACCTGGCCACATTGCTTCCAACAAAGATTATCTGAGAGGGGGTAGAATCTATTTAATAGAACTGGAGAGTAATACCATCTGTGGATGATTTTAAAATATATTTCAGTATATACAGCGTTTATCGCTGATTTTTTAACCAGCCTAAATGAGTTATGCCAAGTAATTGGATCAAAACTCAAACTAGAGTCTCTTTCCCATTGTACAATCCCTTTAGACTTAACAAACGGGAGAACGCTCGTCCTAACTGAAGAACATTTAGATATAATATGATTCATGTCTCCTTTTATAGCTAACACTTCCATTTTCTTACATTGAGTCACGCCCTTGACTCTGTATCCCAGTGCCTCGATGCACCTTTTTAGGGAACTAATGTGTATCCACTGGGTTTTGTTTGAGCATGTGGACCTATCTATTAATGCCCCTTTCGCATATAGATCCAAATAAATTTAAATCCCTGTAATGTTATTTTTCTTAATTAGGAACAAATTGTACTTCCCCCTCTTAATTATTCTTCCTAATACATGGTATAATCATATAATAATGTATGATATATTTAGTTAATTATAATCCAATAAATAACACTATACATACTTGTTTCTATAATTTAACAAAAGCATGCATCGTAACCCCTGTTTCAATTGACTTTTCAGAATAAATCTCTTAAGAAATGATAAAACATGAGACTAGATAGAAACTCAGCATAGTATATGAAATAATATAACCTCCAGTCTCTGAGGTGCTGACATCTTTGCATAATGATTATCTAACTCACTATCAATCTTTATGTCAGCAGCAATAAAAGTTATCCAAGCCCAGGAGAGGATGGCGGCTTGGCAGACTCATACAGACATGGATAGCATGTTTGTTTATTTGTGATGCTTGTTATACTAAATGTCTAACCATTTATAGAGGTTTTATTTCTGGAAGACTACAGTCACATGTATAAAAAAGGATAAACAGACAAAACAAAAAAAAATGTGTGTAATGAATAAATTAACAGCATCCTTCTGTGTTAATTATAGTCACTCTTACATAGTGCTAAACATACATTTGTATAAATGAGAAAAATAGTGTACTTAAGTTGCAAATTAACACGTGAAATTTACAGAGGAACATAGAAAACATATTTTTTTACAACTGAAAGATGAAGTTTGGTTATGTTTCAAGGTGTGTGTTTTTTATGAAGGGCCTGGAGCAGAATAAATTGCTTTGCATTTATAATTGCCTTGGGGATCTTATTCCTGTTAGTCAGCAACAGAAGTGTGGAACACTCTTTAGGCACAAGAACTGTCTACTAAAATCCACAAAATGCTTTTATGCCCATGGCTTACATATCTGCTAATGTTGTTCATTTGCTACAAACTTCACAAACATATGTCATTTTTCCCAATCTACATTGGTCCTTTAACTTATCTATCCTTCATTCTCTCCTCTACTCCTCAGAAGATACCTCACTCCCCATAGTGTGTATTACTCATGAGCTTTCTACCACTCCTGCATATTGTGTCTTCTCTCACTCTTGTATGAGCCATAACTTTCTGCCAATAAGATCCACAGACACAAGTACTCTCTGATCAGATGTAAGTATTTCAGTTTAAATTAGCTTTACATAATATGTTTTCATGCAAGAAGCAACTCTTGTTTAAATGACCACTGCACAATGAAAAAACTATCGTAAGTTACTGGAGGCTGTAAGTTAATTTGCTATTCAATCAACGTCTTTTTGCGGGCTCTGAATGGGTTACGGTTTACGGCCTTAAAACCGTAAAAAGTTAAACCCGGAACTTACAGCCCCTGATGCCTTTGATCTTTCACGTCCGCAAGAGTTATAATAGCTAAAATCACTATTCAATTGCTACAATTCCCCAAGCCCGCAAATGTGTTCACACCCATAAATGGCAAATGTACAAGAAAATCCTACGAGTACTAGAGAGGACCTGCAAGGGGGTATAAACCCTGTCCGCAGCACTGTAAATGCAAATAAAAAATCAATACTGCAGTGTAAATGATGGGGAAAGCGATGAAAGACATTAGAATTACTTGCACAACAGTCTCAAGCTCACAAATCGGCAATAAAAAAAATATTTATTTTTATGTTTAATTTCGGAGTTATATCGATCTCGGCAATCAATGAGATAATACATATCAGACCACCCACATGGACTAGAACAGTATTGGCATTCATTTTTATTATTTAGTATTTTGCGGTTTTGCGAGTCCCATCCCATATCAGACCCCCAAACCTAATTGATTGACATGTAACCTCCATGTTTTACTGCTGTAATGATGGCTGTCTCATTTTCTATTGGCTATTTCGAAATGGGTGGTTACGGCCTTGCTTAATTGATCATGTTACCGCCCTGAACTGCTACTGTCGAGTGCACCGGAATTGTAGCAGAGTTCAAGCCCGCAGCACGCCCGCAGACATACGGCCTGCATAGTGTGAGATGCGCGCTGCAAATGGAATCTGGCTCTATGAGTCTAACTAAGACCAAAATATAAGAAGAAAAATGGAATGTAGTTACTTTTTTATTAAAACAAAAATAAATGTTGATGTTTCTGCTGGGCCCTTGTGTAATCTATCCATTGAGGGAAGTTGTGTGTGTGAGAGGGGCGTTTACATTTCTGGAGAGATATGGTTGCATTTACTAAAACAAAGAGTCTGCTTTTGGATCATTGAGAGGGATCTTATCCAATAATCTTAACAAAGGCTCTCTCTTCCCTCAATCCCCACCCCTAGCTCCACTGATTACCAAAAACACACACTTCTGATTCAGTTCTAAAAAGTGGCATAGCAAACACAAAATGTATCTCAGTATTCATAAGTGGAGTCTTCAAAATGACATATTTTCTCAAAAATGCTTTATGTTCATGGCTTACACAGCTGCTAATATTGTTAGTTTGGTACATACTTGGCAACAAGTATATTTTTTTCTTGAACTGCAGTGTTCCTGTAATACATGAGAGAACATTTTTGCACTCTCCATCCCTTCTTTCACTGTTACAATTTATTAGAAATGAGAATATTCTATAAAATGATAAATCCTCTATGTGTAATGTCACTGCTGGTGTTTAAGAAAAGCAGTTGCTTTTACAAAGGTTATATTTTCTTCATCTGAATAAACAGTCATTTAAATTCAGTGAATTAAATATGCATAGAGGAAATTTAGATTAAATCTCCTAAATTGAACTAGAGTCATCACACATTTCCAGTGCCTTGCAAAGTATTCACCTCCTTGACTTTTTACCTATTTTGTTACATTACAGCCTTAAGTTCACTGTTTTGTTAATCTGAATTTTATGTGATGGATCAGATCACAATAGTCTAAGTTGGTGAAGTGAAATGAGAAAAATATATACATAAAACTATTTTTTAGAAATAGAAAACAGAAAATTGTCATGTGCGTATGTATTCACCCCCTTTGTTATGAAGCCCATAAAAAGCTCTGGTGCAACCAATTACCTTCAGAAGTCACATAATTAGTGAAATGATGTCCACCTGTGTGCAATCTAAGTGTCACATGATCTGTCATTACATGTACACACCTTTTTTGAAAGGCCCCAGAGGCTGCAACACCTAAGCAAGAGGCACCACTAATCAAACACTGCCATGAAGATCAAGGAACTCTCTAAACAAGTAAGCAACAATATTGTTGAGAAGTACAGTCTGGCTTTATGGCAGAGTGGCTAGAAGAAAGCCATTACTTTCAGCAAAAAAACAAAATGGCACATTTTGAGTTTGTGAAAAGGCATGTGGGAGACTCCCAAAATGTATGGAGGAAGGTTCCCTGGTCTGATGAGACTAAAATTTAACTTTTCGGCCATCAAGGAAAACGCTATGTCTGGCAACACATCACATCATCCAAAGAACGCCATCCCCACAGTAAAACATGGGACTGGGAAACTGGTCAGAGTTGAGGGAAAGATGGATGGTGCTAAATACAGGGATATTCTTGAGCAAAACCTGTACCACTCTGTGCGTGATTTGAGGCTAGGACGGAGGTTCACCTTCCAGCAGGACAATGACCCCAAACACACTGCTTAAGCAACACTTGAGTGGTTTAAGGGGAAACATGTAAATGTGTTGGAATGGCGTAGTCAGAGCCCAGACCTCAATCCAATAGAAAATCTGAGGTCAGACTTAAAGATTGCTGTTCACAAGCGCAAACCTTCCAACTTGAAGGAGCTGGAGCAGTTTTGCAAGGAGGAATGGACAAAAATCCCAGTGGTAAGATGTGGCAAGCTCATAGAGACTTATCCAAAGCGACTTGGAGCTGTGATTGCCGCAAATGGTGGCTCTACAAAGTATTGACATTGGAGGGGTGAATAGTTATGCACATTGACTTTTTTCTGTTATTTTGTCCTATTTGTTGTTTGCTTCACAATAATAAAAAAAAAAAAAAAATCTTCAAAGTTGTGGGCATGTTCTGTAAATTAAATGATGCAAATCCTCAATGTTAATTCCAGGTTGTGAGGCAACAAAACACGAAAAATGCCAAGGGGGTGAATACTTTTGCAAGTAACTTGCCATAAATGACGGTATCATAGAATGCTATCTTGAATTGTCTGTGCTCTCTCTCTATCTGTGCGCTCTCTCTCTCTGTGCTTGCTCTCTCTCTCTCTTTGTGCATGCTCTCTCTCTCTCTGTGCGCTCTATTAGTGCTCTCTGTGTGGGTTCTCTCGCTCTTTCCTGTCTCTCTCTCTCTCCCTCTCTTTTTATCTCTCTGTCCTGTGTCTCTTTTTACTCTCTTTCTCTCTCTTGTGTCTCTCTGTCCTTTCTCTCTCACTCCCTGTGTGCTCTCTCTTGCTGTCTGTGTGCGCTCTCTGTCCTGTCTTGTGTCTGTCGTTCTCTCTCTTGCTGTCCTGTCTTTCTCTCTGATTTGTCTCTCTCTCTGTACAGTCTCTCCCGCTCCTGGTGTTATCTCTCTCTCTATGTGCATTCTCTGTGCGCTATCTCTCTCTCTCTGTGTGATGTCTGTGGCACTCTCTCTCTCTCTCTGTGCACTCTCTCTCTCTCTCTCTCTCTCTCTGCGCCCTCTATCTCTCTTTTCACCCTGTCTGGGCATGCTCACTCTCTCTCTCTGCTCTCTGTGCACTCTCTTTCTCTCATGATGCAGGGGTCCCCATCGGGACCCACGCAGGGTCCCCACATTAACCCTTGCTGCCGAGGTCCCTATCGGGGACCCCAGCAGCATTTAGAAATTTAAATTTCCACCACGGGCCCTTAAAGGACCTGCTAACCACTTAACACTATCTAGACCAGTTATCCCTATCTAGTCCTATTTACCCCTAACTGTACCTAATTATCCATAACTGTACCCAATAAACCCCTAACTGGACCTAATTATCCCTAACTGTACCCAATAAACCCTAACTAGACCTAATTACCCCTAACTGGATGTATTTACCCCTAACTCTACCTATTTAACCCTAACTGTACTTAATTATCTGTAACTTTACCCAGTAAACCCTAACGACCTAATTATCCCTAACTGTACCCAATTACCCCTAACTGTACCTAATTACCTCTAACTGTACACAATAAACCCCTTCCCTATTAACCCCTATCCTACCCTATTAACCCCTATCTTATTAATCCCCCTCTACCCTACCCTAGTAACACCTACCCTACCCTATTAACCCCTACCCTACATTATTAACCCCTACTCTACATTATGAACCCCTACCCTATTAACCCCCTATCCTACCCTATTAACATGTACCCTAGATTATTAACCCGTACCCTATTAACCCCTATCCTATCCTATTAACCCCCCTCTACCCTACCCTATTAACCCCTACACTACCTATCTAAACCCCTAATAAAATCCCTAGCACCCTACTAAGTACAAAAAAAAAATGTAAATGTTGCGGTGACCCTGATCGGGATCACAGTGGCAAGGGTTAATGTTGGGACCCTGCGAGGGGCCTGATGGGGACCCTGCAGCAAGCTTTCATTTAGGGAGCCTGCGGGAACACCGCACGTTTTATTGCCATCATGATGACAGTCTTATTTACTATTGGCTCTGCCTGAGCTCTGCTCTGCTTACTTATGGAACCAGGGTTTCTGATTTTGGATCTCGAGCAGCGAGTTGCGGCCTTGAAGAATTGACTAGCATTGCAAACAGAGAGGAACGGGAGCCCTCAACTCACTCACAGACATTCGGCTGTCTGCAATCAAGTTGCGTGGCTTAAATTGAACGAGGCTGATTGTATGCATGAGCTACAGGGGTGGACCTAATAAAATGATGTTTTAATCTGCAAATACACAGTTTATTTTAATAATAAAATAAGGGAACAATCCATGTCCCTTTAGATCATAACTTACTTGACACTCCCTATAGTTTTAAATTATAGCATATTTGAAACCTATGCTATTTCCCTTTATGTCCCCAAAGTTCCTCCTGCTTAATAGGACAGATAAAATACAACTTACGGAGGTTGTATAGATATAATAAAATACTTATAATATATTAAGGGCTATTTCAGTTTTTTTACTTTATAAGCCAATTTTGGTATTCAAAAGGTAATATGCCGTATCTTTACTTACAAAGCAACGGGCAGCAAGAAGAGGCAATTGGGTAGATTCACATAGCAAATTTCCTATAGTAATAGGCATCTCAATCTGCATATCCCCTGCAAATAAGAGTGAAACTACCTGGGTTGATGTAAGTAAAGATGCTATGCTTCTAAATTAGTATTTCATACTGATATTCTATCCTGTGTACAAAATGTAATGCTTAGTTATAATACATATTATTATTTGAATTGTGCAACCATCTCTTCACTGAAAAAGTACTATTGTAATAATCATAGACATTGTCGTGCTTTTTTTAAAACTGTGCATTATGTACAAAATGTAACTAAATTATATTGGCAGTTGAAATCTAATCTAATGCAATATTGTCAGCAATGTTTCTAACAAATACTTTAGGTTCTTTGACTAATCTAATATACAAACCATTAAGGATGCAGTTGGGAAATATTTGTGAGCTGTGTTCAGAAAAGTAGCAAATCTTATTTCCAAAATGATATAATCAAGCTATGTAATGAAGAGATTTCATGCCAATAAATAAATAACCTCTCCCTTGTTTGTATGTGCTGCCCTTCCCATGGTCTAGGTCCCATTAGTGTGAGTAAAATAGACATTATCTGCAAAACATGGTGAGAGCACATAAAGAGCAGTCAAATGAATGATCTAACTGCTAAATTTAAAAATAAATTACATGTAGCCGAACAGTATATTTAAAGATAAATGCATTTCGAAAAACTTCAAGATAACAAATCAGAGGACTCGTCCAGCCAATAAGGGACTCCTTAGATTCAACATGGTTTCTTATTATTTTTATCATTTGTGGAGGAGAGAAAGGGGCTCTTATTGATCTCCCTTCCACTATTTCCTTGCTGGTTAAGAATTAGATTATTTCCATTTAATTTTTATGATAATCACTTGACTTCAAGACAGGCAGGAATCTTGTCATATGGAACAAGATATTCACAACCCTCTTGGTGGCATGGGGGTAGAGGTAGGGTCTCGACTCTAATGCTTAGAGCATGCAGGAAGTGCCTATAGGAGGGATCCTTGTGATGTCACTGGATGCCCATGATGTTATTGAGCATATACATGATGATGTCATTGTGCTTGCCGAGTTCCCCGGCAGCACTTCAACAAAAAAAGGAACCAGAGATCTATCCTCAATCTCCATGAGAAGAATTGTTTCCCATTGTTCTTCCACATCAAATAGGTTCATTGACAAGTATTACTTCAATAACTGCATATAATATGTACTGTTATTAAAAAATAATATTTTTTCAGTTCTCCGGGAGAAGCCATTACAGAATACTAACTGCAAAAATAACATCCAGCAAAGCATCTTGGAACTACTGACATATCACGTTGTGCCATTAGTGTTTTATTTGCTCTACATAGTACAATGTTATGTATCCTGTTAGATCAGAATCAGAGCAGCAGAAATAGAAGCCTTAAAACTATCCCTATATTGAAGCACATTGCTCATTAAATAATATTTTAATATAAAGTCAATCATTTTTGTTTATTTTTTATTATCACTATTTTATTACTGTTTGTCAAGAGGAAACACAGCAGTACATATACCTAAATATAATTGCAAATGCTTGTTTTTAAACCTTTTGAGTGAAAGTGTTAGATAGGTGAGCTTGAAAGTTGTGAATTTTAAGCATACGTTATCTATTAAGGATCTCCCTTTTTTAACTTTGTTTATCTAGGGCCATTATTTCTCACGGTGGTAGATGATAAAGAAAAATAGCAGTCTGAGTTGGGTAAATAATAATAGACGCACAGACATTTAATTGTCTCTGTCACTATGTTAATTAATGACCCTAGGTAAAGCAATTTAGAGAAAGCTTTTTTTATAGATTCTTTATTCTTAAAATAATAAACTTTCAAGCTCAATTGTCTAACACTTCCAATACTTTTTTAACTGCAAATATTTTCATTTATACATGTACTTTTCATTTCTGTAACAAGTGAAACCTTTGCTGTGTCGCATTAATTTAAAGTTACACAGCAAAGGTTCCAGTTATTATAGCTATTGCCAAATTGTTGTAATTTTCAGATAATGACAGTAGGCAAACAACCAATTCTTACAAGTTTTCTGTGTTCATGAACCCGTGTAATTGCTTTGTTGTGGAAAAGTGGCTGAATGCAATCTAGTGGGCAACTGGTGAAAATACTGTGTGACCTTATTCTTTGGTTAATATTGTTTGGTCAGATAGTTCAGAAGGTGAATGCCCCAATTGGAATATTGTAATGAAGTGGGACTTGGGTCTCAAGCTTTCAGACATGTTAATGGTTTAAACAACTTTGAAAGAAAGAATAAATAAATAAAATAAAAACATCAGCACAAAGAGAATAGTGAACAAATATGCTAGAACATAGATTTATGTACAACTGCAAATAATCCTACAATGTATACTCTAGTATGGAACAATACTATAGTACATACACTATGAATAAATAATGCAGTGGTTCTGAAATATAGTCTAATATTTCAAAAAAATAATCAAAGGTTGTCGAATTCAAAGGAAAACAGAAAATCCAAATGTTTGTTCATAAGTTATATTAAACCTCAATATTGAAGCAAGGAGCTCATCACAAAGTATTGGAAACGAATAGTTAAAATAATATTTAATAATAGTTAAACTAAATATTCCCAAAGTCAATATTTTGTAAAGATGTACTTTTTTTTGTAGTAAACCTATACAATGGTGCACATTTGATCATCTTTTTTGCTCATACAGGAGCAGATCTGGTTTTCATGACTGAGTGTTGGAGACTGTTCCTGTGCAAGGAGCGCTGTGTCGCTGCAGACAGACCTACCAGTGAGGATGAAGCGGAAGAGAATGAGCACCAGGTTGTGGTGTCTGATGTCATCCAGCTAGTCCCTGATGATCAGTCTGATCTGGGTATAGAAGCAGGTGAGGCAAACAAATGATTTCCGTACACATTCTGTTCTGATGGTGCTTACACTAAAATGACTTGTCACATGTTCAAAACTAATGACATTATTATGAAGCCTCACCAAATTCGACCATAGAGGTACTTTAATAAAAGCACCACTGTGGTTGAAGTTTTTTGAAGTTTACGTTTTTTTGGAGACTGTTTATAAGTACAGGAATCCGTATTGTGTTTGTTATACTTTCTCAGAGCTGAATCATGAAGGTGTGTCTTTTAGTGATCAGGGGAGAAGGCAGTAGGGAAAGAGGGAACAGAGAGCCATTGTAAAGATAATTGGATAAGACTGAAATAGACATAATGCCATTCCGTCTCACTGACCCAGAGCCCAGAAGCAGGCCCCTTGCATCACTAACTGCAACAGAAATGTAAATGCACAACTTCCACTAATACCTTCGGGGGCCTTCAGAGATATAAAAAAGTATTTTTTTTTTATCTAAAAACTTAGTGTATGACTTTTTCTGCTTAATTATGATCTGAATCAGACAAATATGTTTTATTAAGTGGCAATCATATACACTGATAGTTGATATGTTCATGGTTTATTCTTGAGCTCCTGAAACATACATGATAAATTATTATTTTTTTGACAGAGGCATTATCATTCTTCCCCCTTGTTTGGTGTAAACTACATACACAAATAGGAACATACACAACTCAAAATATAGTTTCCAAGAGTAAAAACAATGTGATACATCTTATAGCTCTCGGTGGAAGAAAATCATACATCAATGCAGAAAAATGTCTTAACTCCTAATTAATAAAGTCCCAGATGTTCTCAGTTAAAAAATGAAGGGCACATAACACTTTGTATCTCCCAGTTTCATAAGGTAATCCCCCAGGGACATAAATAGGAACAGTTGGAGTGGATCTCTAAACAAAAAGATAATGTGCCAGCTTTAAATAAGAAAAGCGTTTTTGTTCATGGCCATGATATATTTTATGAACATATTAGGAAACTCATTGAACATATTTCAAGCATTTATTAATAAGGCTTCTTCTTTTGCTATATTCATCATTTTCGCTGTCTTAAAGCTGAAGTTTATAAAGAGAGGGCTGCTTACTAAGTAGCAGACACCTTGCTTCAGGAAATGAAACTACAGCTCTTGCATACAACTTTCACCTACAGTCAGGTCTATAAATATTGGGACATCGACATAATTCTAATCTTTTTGGCTCTATACACCACCACAATGGATTTTAAATGAAACTAACAAGATGTGCTTTAACTGCAGACTTTCAGCTTTAATTTGAGGGTATTTACATCCAAATCAGGTGAACGGTGTAGGAATTACAACAGTTTGTATATGTGCCTCCCACTTTTTAAGGGACCAAAAGTAATGGGACAATTGGCTGCTCACCTGTTCCATGGCCAGGTGTGTGTTATTCCCTCATTATCCTATTTACAAAGAGCAGATACAAGCTCCAGTGTTCATTTCAAGTGTGCTATTTGCATTTGTTGCTGTTAACTCTCAATATGAGATCCAAAGAGCTGTCACTATCAGTGAAGCAAGCCATCATTAGGCTGAAACAAAACAAACCCATCAGAGATAGCAAAAACATTAGGTGTGGCCAAATCAACTGTTTGGAACATACTTAAAAAGAAAGAACGCACCGGTGAGCTCAGCAACACCAAAAGACCCGGAAGACCACGGAAAACAACTGTGGTGTAATTTCCCTGGTGAAGAAAATACCCTTCACAACAGTTGGCCAGATCAAGAACACTCTCCAGGAGGTAGGTGTATGTGTGTCAAAGTCAACAATCAAGTAACCAGAGTAAATACAGAGGGTTCACCACAAGATGTAAACCATTGGTGAGCCTCAAAAATAGGAAGGCAAGATTAGAGTTTTCCAAACAACACCTAAAAAAGCCTTCACAGTTCTGGAACAACATCCTATGGACAGATGAGACTAAGATCAACTTGTACCAGAGTGATGGAAAGAGAATAGTATGGCGACTGAAAGGAACTGCTCATGATCTAGAGCATACCACCTCATCAGTGAAGCATGGTGGTGGTAGTGTCATGGCGTGGGCATGTATGGCTGCCAATGGAACTGGTTCTTTTGTATTTATTGATGATGTGACTGCTGACAAAAGCAGCAGGATGAATTCTGAAGTGTTTCGGGCAATATTATCTGCTCATATTCAGCCAAATGCTTCAGAACTCATTGGACGGTGCTTCACAGTGCAGATGGACAATGACCCGAAGCATACTGCAAAAGCAACCAAAGAGTTTTTTAAGGGAAAGAAGTGGAATGTTATGCAATGGCCAAGTCAATCACCTGATCTGAATCCGATTGGTCCCTTAAAAAGTGGGAGGTACATATACAAACTGTTGTAAATCCTACACCGTTCACCTGATTTGGATGTAAATACCCTCAAATTAAAGCTGAAAGTCTGCAGTTAAAGCACATCTTGTTCGTTTAATTTCAAATCCATTGTGGTGGTGTATAGAGCCAAAAAGATTAGAATTATGTCGATGTCCCAATATTTATGGACCTGACTGTATTTATTATGGATTCATCCAGTGTTCAACAGAGGCATTAAAAAAAAAGTCAAATAAAAAACTAACTTTATGACTTTTTCTTGCTTTAATATGCTCTTAGTCAAACATATACATACAATTTCAAAACATTTTTTATACAGTGGTCCTTTCCCTCGCTGTGAACACTTATTTGTCTCATTCTGTTTCCTGTCCTCTTATGTAATTCTTATAGATGGAAAAAAGAAAACAATTTTTATATATATATTATGTACACTTGACAAATACATTTCTGGTACACAATACTATCGTTTCATCCTGGAATTTTTGTATCTCTTGATTATGCCAGACTCTTTCCTATCAATATCAGATTTCTAACCCAGGGCAGATATTAAAAGGCTGAAGAACTCTAGTGCTCAGTAGTCATGATATACTATTCAAAACAGTTGCTGTTGGGCTTTTCACACATATATCTCTATGTAATATCAATACAATCTCATTAAATTAACACCTCACTACATCTCGACTGACGTGGCCTATTACAACATGACATAGATGGCTATTGGCCTCTTTATGACAGCATTATTCTATTAAATATGCACTTCAATTTTACATTGGGTCTCATTTATCCCTTACAGTTTCCAACAGTCACTTCATTAATTTTTTTATGAAGTTAAATGTGTTAAAATATTCTCTTTCCTTATATTTACCTGGTAGTCACAGCCAGGAGTCATGTACCAAAATAGAGACATGACATATTGGTGTCAGTGTTGGTTTTATTATACAGACTTGTTGGCTCTGTTCCAGGCTCAGTCTCCCTGTGTGACCTCAAGACAAGACTATAGTGGGGGTATCTACATACACACATACATTAATATATTTATTTAAACCCCAAATCCAGTTTTATTAGAAATATGATACATAATGTGTGTGTATATATATATATATATATATATATATATATATATATACATATATATATATCATATTTCTAATTAATCAGGAGTCTATTTGCTGCACAAAGAAGGAAAGGAATTTTAAGTTGTCAGAATTAATTTAAATATTAATCTAGTTGACAGTGGCCACCTGCTCTCCATTTTTATAACTATTAATATCTATGTCAACCTTGCAAGCATTTAATAGGTGTTAAGAGAGGATAGTATGCACTGCAAATATTTAATGGTACATAGAGCACAACAGTTTTTTTCATGCTATTAACCGAACATTTGTTTTAAACAAACAATTTACCCAACTTTCCTTGTGCCAGTAAGTAGTTTTGGATATCATAGTGGTGACTGACCATTGGGCCTAATGCAGCCATGTGGCCTTTTCTAGTATGAGATGACAAAATTCCTACATTTATGTATCAATATGTGCATAGTCTTGCCAAAAAAGCATGTTAAAGGCTACATTGAATCAAACAGTGGTATGTAAAAGAGGTAAATACATCTGTTTTAAAATTGTAGGTTTTGGACATCTCCTTCCTTTTTCATGTCTCTGTTAATATTTTTATTTAGTTAAAATAATTATTGTAAAAGCATTAGAACTCTCATATTTTTCTCATACCACCCCTTTACAGTTAATATATTGAAAATATACATAAAACAACAATAAGCAAAAAATCAACCAAACAACAATATAATTAGTATTGGTAATGTAACATTTTCTTATTTACCTTGCGCAGCTAATTAGTGCTACCAGCTTATGCAGTTTGCCGATACAGGAGAAGGTTAGAAGGAGACTTGAAACATAACTCAGTTAGTATACTTTCATTTTAAAAAGGAAACATTTTTTCCATATGCTTATCCACACCCTGTGTCAAGGTGCAGAGCGCATATAGTTTCTTCATTATCTTTGGAGTTTTTCATTACTTTATTTTGATGATCAATGCATACAGGCACTAACAAGGACTACATAAGTCAATTTAATAATGATATATAAAGGTGCAATTACTCTCTCCTGTGTATTCATTATACCTTATAACACCAGGTATATGTATCATTATACAATGCATAGGGGTCAGTGCATGTACACAATAGAACAATACCATGCAATGTGTTCACTATCAGTGCACACAGGCACTCAATGACTTTATACAATGCTCCTAGTATATTCATAGTAAGAGCATATTCTATGACTATGGGTTACCAGCTCATTTAACTTGAGGGCATAGTCATTTCTAGATTCTAATTTCTGGAGCCGCTATCTTAAATTTATATTTTCTCTGTATACAAGAATAATTACTTTATGTAAGCTTCCCTTTGATTTAAAGAGCTTCTGTTCATAGCACACTTATCTCATTCAAAATGATGGTCAAGGGGATAACAGTCAACCTATTCACTTCTCTCAGCACGGTCATAAAGCCAATACATGCCAGCTCTACACACCCTTTAATCTTAAGAAAATCAATAACTAACTGCGTTTTTGTAGTTTAAGAATACTATGGTCATAATTATGCAATTATAATGATTCCTTCTTTGTATTTAGTCTTCCTAATTTAGAGAATACATTAATCTGCAAAGACAGCAAAAACATTATGAGTTGGTGTTGTTTAAAAACACAATCTTCTGGTTTAGGATTTTCTATTAGGACAAAGGTTACTTCTGCAGTTATTTGAATGTTGTTAGGAAGTAATGTGCTTCTGTCTATTTATAAAAGACAGACATCGCTTTGTAAATTACAGTATTGATTTACAGAAGTGCTTGAATTTCCTTTGTTTTTGTAGAGGACAGTGGAGGGCAAATGACAATGACTTACCAATAGAGCATTTATAGTTGTATATTGGCAAGACAAAGCAATTTACCAGTTGTGGTGGCCACATCTACCACATTACCTTGTGTGCACCTGCGATGACTGGAATATATTACTTGGAACTCCACCAGCTGTGTAGATATAAGGTTAGAGGATACTGAACAAGTAGAGTAACTGTTTCATCACAATGCCCTTGAAGATATTTAGAAATGTCCAAAACAAAACATGTTCTACAGAGTTACAGCGGGTTGTGGGAAAATTGCAAATGTAATTATTGCTATATGGAAATTGTGTATGTGATATGAATTCTGCTATTATTTATTAATATACAGGATATGTATCCTGAGATTTTCATGAACATAAATAGGCTAGTGAAATATATGTATGATACAAATAAAGACAGAGGAGGAAGAGGACTTCATTTTTGTTGTAAGCTAGGAGATTTGGGGAAAACACACACCACTCCACTTTTTCACATTTTGTAGTGGTATAGAATGGAATTTAAAATGTATTTAACTGGGATTTTATTTCACCTATAAACACAGAAGAGTCCAATATGGAAGTGGAAAAATATACATATATTTCACATTGTTTACAAATTTAAAAAGTTCTTGATTGGATAAGTATTCACGCTTTTACTGTGAATGCTCTGTTGTAACCAACTGCGTTCAGAAGTCACTTATTTAGTTGTATGCAATCCACTTGGGTGCAATTAAAGTTTTACAGGAACATAAGAATAGATACACCTGTTTCTGGAAGGCACCTGAGTTTGTTAGAGAGCATGTCTACAGCATCATGGAGACAAAGGAGCTATCAAAACAGGTTGTGTGGAGGTTCAAAATATCCCAAACTCAAACAATAATGGCAATAATATGGCAAAACCTCAACATTGCTTAGCATAATCTATTCACCCAGTGACTAGTAAGGAGGACATTGGTCAGAGAAGGAACCAAGAGGCTAGTGATAACACTGAAGGAACTGATATGAGAGAAACAATTAATGGGAAGCCAGGGCACTCCATAAGAGTGACAAAAAGAAGCTCATTGCTCAAAAACCTGTATCAAATCCTTGTTTGAAGCTTGCCAAAAGACATGTGGGAGACAAAACAAATGTGAGAAAATATTCTTTGGTCTGATAAAACCAAAATTGTCCTTTTACAAAATCAAATAAATATGCAAATATGTTAACTGTGGTCAAACTGGAAAATGAAGCCTTTTAGGGCATTTCAATGTATGAATGAACAATGAAACATTATGATGTTGCTTCTAGATTCACAGGAATAAAATAATGGCTACGACATGATTTGAATAGAAACTATTACCTGATTTGCCTGACTAACCTGTTGAAATAATGTCACATGAACATTTAAGGGTTCGCCTACTGTTACACATTGCTCCTATAGTTACAGAGTTTGTGTTTCATATTTTACTGGTATTTCATTCTATTAACATGTTTTACCATACAGTGTACAGTATATCATTTGATAATAAACAATGAACGGAGCAAAACCGTATTTAAAGGACCTGTAATCCTGTATTTAGGGGTTCCCTAGTGGCCATTGGTTAGGATTCGGTGCTTACACCGCTGCAACCTGGGTTTGATTCCAGTGAGGGAACCAATAGGTCACACCACCCTGAAGCCAAGCAGGGTTGAGCCTGGTCAGTACTTGAATGGGATACCACCTGGAAATACCAGGAGCTGTATGCTGTGGCCAACTGGAGAAGGAACTGGCAACCCACTCCAGTATCTCTGCCGTGAGTACAAAGTGGATCAGCATGGTGTGTTGCTGTTCATGAGGTCACAGAGAGTCAGACATGACTGAGAGACGCTAACGCAAAATCCTATATTTGGTGTTTTGAAGAATTTCATACAACAGGCAAAATTATTTAAAAAAAGTAAAACATTAAATACATGGGCACCTAATAAAAAGGCATTTTTATTTAAAATAAAGAAGCTGAGCTGATTGGGTCAAAAGTTCAAAGCCAATTCAAGAGCTAATCAAGCTACCAATTGTAAACAGTGACCGTTACAGGCATTTTTCTGTATTCTTAAAAGTATATGAAAGTGAGGTGGGTTATGAATGCATCTTGTAGAATGCATCATAACCCACCTAGCAAAAAAATGTTTGCATGAAAAAATGTAATTTTTTGTGACAGAAAATAAAAAAAATGTGCTGGGGGTGATGTAGACACCACCAGCAACTGAGATTTGCATACTGGATATGTCATTTCTGATGAGATATCCAATATGCAGCACATGCGCATGCTGATTGGGTAAGGGAAAGAAAAGTGTCTGAAATCATGTGACTTCCCACAGTAGGGCAGACTACAGGTGCTAACTGAGCATGCCAGCA
Organism: Discoglossus pictus; assembly: GCA_027410445.1. Classification (NCBI taxonomy): domain Eukaryota; kingdom Metazoa; phylum Chordata; class Amphibia; order Anura; family Alytidae; genus Discoglossus; species Discoglossus pictus. The sequence goes on along the minus strand of CM050164.1, from coordinate 308,536,230 downwards.
CAAAAACCAGGGAAAAAAGAAACATTGTATAAGTTATGCTAATTATCCCTGGGAATTTCAGGGGTTGTCAACATTCAGAGAAAACAGTTTGCAAAAGCAAGACATTGAGCAAACCTCAGGCTAACAGTTGAACTGTTTTCTTTGGAATTTTTTCATGCAAACAATTTTTTTCAGACACTATAAATTCTCCTCTATCAGATGCATTCATAACCCAGCTCACTTACATATACCTTTTAAGCAGCTCACTTTACCTAGCATTTAAAGGTCCTCTAGAAATAAAATGCAAGTGCAATAACTTTTACATATATATTTGAACTTCTATAAGTGTGTGTGTGTTTGTGTCGTTCAGTCGTATCTGACTCTCCGTGTTCTCATGGATCACAACACATCATGCTGATCCACTTGGTATTCATTACAGAGATGCTGGAGTGGGTTGCCAGTCCCTACTCCAGTGGGCCACAGCATACAGCTCCTGACATTCCTAGGTGGTCTCCCATCCAAGTACTGACCACGCCTAATTCTGCATGGCTTAAGATTGGTGTGACGTCTTGCTTCCCTGACTGGAATCAAACACAGGTCACAGCAGTGAAAGCACCGAGTCCTACTACTTAAAGGCATCATTAAAACATTTCGGTATGACTTTTTCCTGCTTAATTATGTTCTTAGTGAGACTTAAAGTTTCAAACAAATATATTTTGTTTCATTGTACCTTAGCTTGACAGATATCCATATTCATTATGCTGTTTTTGTTTACATATTTAGGATGATTGCATGCTGATGTTGCCATTGCATTATTACAAATTATTATTCTCGTTGTGTTCCTGTAATCCTCATACTCGCTGATATGTTTCAATGCAGGAGATATAATTAATGCTGAAGCCAATCTTGTGCTTTTGCTGGAAGGATGTAACTGATCTCTAGGAATTAATGTGTACGAAACTTGGCTGGGTACCATGTGAAAAAAGTTTTATGAGGTGGCTGCCTTTGAAATCTTATAGCCAATCAGATATTGCATCCTGGTAAAGGAAACCAGACACACAGCAGTAGAAAGTATTAGCATTAGTAATACTGTTAAGTTTAGTTTGGTAGTTTCATGGTACATGTTAGTGATGAAAGTGCATGGTACAGCCTGTTCCTGTAAACAATGTAACTCATATTAGTGATGCATTTAGTACTGTTACAGAATATGTATGTATTTATATTTATTATAGCACTTTTGTCCAAAGATCTTTACAAAGTTGCAATGTGTTGGTATGCAATTTAAGAATGGATAACAATCTTAATCTAATCTTTGATGCATAGAACAATCTTCAATTTTGTTCTGTATAGCAGTATAGTTTTATTTTTCCTTAAAAATTGTCACATTTTATATGTAATTCCCATTTAATAGATATCATATGTCGCGTATGTATGCTAACTACTGCATTATGTTGAAACGCAACCATTCTGAGATTCACTTATCTTTGCTATTCATTGGTAAATTAATACTATATTTAGTGACTCAAGATTCACATTGTGTAAATCAGTGGTTATCAACAGCCAGTCCTAGGACCAGTGCTAACTGTTGAGATATTATCTGCCGGCCCTCAGGGATGTGGAGAGCCTTACACTTTATACCATGGCCATTAGTCACTGTTATAGATATATTATAAAGCAATTTAACTAATACACTATTCAAATCAGTGTGAGGCTAGGTGCAAATTCACATGAAGAATCATCATGTTAAAAATGTTCTGGATCTCACAGCCAGTCCTGTGAGCATTGGAAGGTGACCAGCTAATCTCCAGACCAAAAGACCCGGTGATCTAAATGATATTGAGCAGGTGTTATTAATGATTTTGCTGCCAAAAACTATGTGACTGTCTTCCTGCAAGGTCCAGGCTATTATAGAGCAGTAGGACACTTTTAGTAATATATTTATGCCGCCTGCTCCTCTTATATCTGTATGCTTAAATCAGTATTGTAACTGACCGTTCTACCTATGCAGTCATAAACCTGAAAACTGTGTTCTCATAAAACATCCAAACCAGAAAGCACTTAGGATAAAAGCACTATATGACTATGATTAAATAAATAACAAAATGCATATAATTCATAGAAATAACATAAAAAAGAGACAGTTCTTCTGGGGAAAAAGGTATCTAATGGCAGTGACATGCTTTGGGCCTCATTATCCAATCTCACAGCAGTACTCAATCCCAGTTCCTTCTGTTCGTCTAGTAGATATAGTGTAAAGGAGGGGCATCAATCCATGGTCATTGAGGACCAATGACATAGACGATGGGATTTAGAAATCTAGAATGAACCAAACCATCCTAAAATAGAATGTCACACTATTTATTTTGAAGAAAATGTTATGTGAAAGATTTTTCTTATGAAGATTGTCTGTTTCATGTGTCTTAATTAAGCAAAGATTTTAGGTAGATAGAATAGGTAAACCAAATGGGTCTTTTTTGGCCTGTATCTATCTTCAAATATATGATCTAAGTTTATAATGTAGGTGATGTTATATTATCTTGAAGATCAAGATAATATCGCACTAACGATTTTGGTATAAACCTGTGTGAATTAGGGGTTAATTCTCATCTTTAAAATGCTAGTTTCTAACAAAATAACTTCAATCAGATACTTAGAGAGAGAGAATGGGGTAGATTCACTAAACTTTGCAAGGGTTACAAAGTGCTTCACTATCCACTATCTACCTACAAAAAACATTATTGATTGCTGCTTTATTTGTTAGGATATATGTTCATGTGGGTTAAAGTTCTTGATCATTATCTTTCCTAGTATATGTTAAGCTAGTGCTGAACTGCTTTTGTGTCCAGCTGTATGCACACGTGTAACATACTGCATAGGTCATACACATCATAATGCCACTTTTCTAAATTTTAGGTTGTTTTCAGTTATTTTGCCTCCTAATATCTTGGCCATTAGGCATGGAGGTGTTTAGGAATCTGGAGATAGTAACAAATGTCAATAATATGATGTAAATAGTGCATGTTAGAAATACCTTTGTGTATAAGCAATCAAAACATAAAATTATTTTTAGAGCTGATAGATAGATAGATAGATAGATAGATAGCAAACACATAAATCCAATCTACAGTATATATATTTACTATAAACATATATACACTACATATGCTCTACATGGATTAACACCCTACTTATATACCAGCCACATGTAAGCTGACATACACCACCACTCTTTGCTGGAAGATAACGTGGGAGCTCTCCATCGCCATCTGGTGTCTGCAGCTTTGAGAGAGACAAGAGTCAGATGTTTCTTCTATCATTTTTGATTTTCAGAATCTAAGCAGCCTGTTGGGTGAATGATCTTGAGTTAGATTTGCATATACGTTACAGGGAGTGTGCAGACTTTTTAGCTGAGATTCACTGTCAAATTAACCCATAGGAAATATACACCAGATACTGAAAATACCACATCCATCTTTATTCTTTCATTTTGTTTGTATAAAATAATTATAAAGAATTAAAAAAATATGAATATTGTGAACAGTGTCTAGTGTGAAGATCTTGTTCTAGTTTTTGTATCCCCCCCCCCCCCCCCCCCCACACACACACACAGATTTTCTTTGGCTCCTACACCCATGCTCTGGGGAAATGCCCTTTGCTATCAGTAATATTTGAAGTAAGGAAAGTCGTAACTGATGAAGCTGTTGCTGTGTGAAAATGAAAGCTAAAGTGTGAGAATTTTTGCTTGTTTGAATTAAAAGAAATAGCACAGTAGCACAGTATAGGAGCATTATTATTATTATTATTATTATATTGTATTATTATTACCACATATGAGACATTCATTTTTATTCATCAGGGATCCGACTTACATACAAATCCGACTTAAGAACGTTCCCTAAAATGGGTCTCGTCCTTAACCGGGGGACCACCTGTACATGTAATAAATATATCACAGCTCTTGTTTTAAATTATTGATAGGTATTATGTATCACAGCCCAAGCTCCAAAACTGTGGCTTGTCCTGTGTTTTTGACCCATTCAATGATCAATATCTTTTCATTCAAGAGTGACATATCCAAAGGAGATATAAACTTCTCACTCTGGACCAGCCTGGCGATGGTAAAACATGCTAGATCCAAATGGTCATTATATGCAACAATATCCCATAATTCCACATTCTTATGAAAGGTGACATCAGTTGTGTAAGGTCTTTGCATATATTTTTGCTGAAAAAATGACACTTGAAAACATAGAAACTAGAGTTTTTATTACTAAGTACAATATACATTCACTTTCCCCAGATTTATAACTGTAACTACATTCCATTAACAGCATGGTATATATTAGCCTGATAAACATCCCTCTGTTTGTGTTGTGGTATTGCCCCATTTCTGATGCCAGGAGATTTACTACAATAGCTCCCATGGTGTATGAACTTGCGAGGTTACTGTCATTTCATGACTGTTCTACAAAATGTCTGGTAAATACGACAAAGTCTGTTGTCTCTGCTGCAGGTTGATAAGGGAGTTATCTCCTAGGACACATAATATTTCTATGGAACACTTCTCCCCCTGGAATTAATTGCTGCCTTGCATGCCAGTCTAACTTAATGGACGTGTCTCTAGGGTGCCACACTCAGAAAAGGAGCACACTGGTGCCAGTGACAAGTTTTCTCTGTGGATCTTTGAGATTAATATTTTTAAAGGTTGCTTATAGTTTGCATGCAGAAAGGATACTTTTCCCTTTGTTATTCTGGATAATTTTTACATGACTCTTTAGGCAGATTTACAGGTCTCAGCTGCCAATACAAGATGAAATATAAGCAATTTAAACTGAATTGATGACTATATCTGCATGCAAGAAGAAATTCAAATAACTGGTATATGTTATATATGGTATATGTAATTTATTAGAAATTGCAGGCATCTAAGAACTGTTAAGTTTACTACGGCAAACAAAAAAAAAAAATACCTTTTGTTTATTAAGAACAACACTACAGATTGTTTAAGTACCGTATATCTAAAAAAATAAATATATCAGAAATTAATTAATTTGTAAATACAAGTAAACAGTGGGTTGTCCTTATACACATCACTAAAAATAATGTTTGGTCTGAGTATCGTGAGGTGCCCAATTTACACTGTGCTTGATAGATCTATAATATTATGGGTACCAAAAGACCACTCGTAAATGGTTTTAAAGTCATTGTGGAATGCCACAGCAGCAGTTAAAGAGACAGTATAGAACCAAAAACAATAAAAAATAATGACATATCAACACCATTTGACACTTAATAGTCCAATATAAACATATGTATAATAAAAAAATATGATATTTTACTATTATGTCAGTTTCATTATACAACATCAAGGGTAACACACAACTCAGTGCTCAAGGGATTAATACATAAAAGGAAACCACTTGGACTAGGAACAAATGCTCTAATATATTGTCTATATACAATATTTATGTCCCAGCTCAACTTCCCAGAATGCAGTGTAATAACTGTTTTTCTCGGAACTCTGAGCTGGAAGCAGGTTTTTTAACTTGCTTTAGACATTCAAATGTGAACACAGATGTACTTTTTATTTACTATATATATATATATATATATATAACACTATTATATATATTAAACCTTTAAATTGTCACATATATTTAATTTAAATAAATGTAAATAAATAAAAAAATAAATATATACATGTAAAAGTATAATGCTTTCTTGCCGCAGTTACGGCACTTGTTCTCACTCATTATAATAATCATGACGTTCTCATTTTCTATTGGTTCCCAGAGCCGTTTCTCATCCGTAAAGCTTGGTTTGGGTACTCCTAACACTGAAATCTGTTACGCACAAGGCAGGCTTTACGGATGTGGCCTGAGTGCTGTAATATTGTGAGTGAAAAGATGAACATAAACGTGTAATGTAGGGAAAAAAAGCTTCGGCAGCCGATTTGTGGGTATACTGCAAATTACACTGCTCGATTAGCATGGGGGCCCTAGTAAGGAAAATGAAAGCCTATTGTAAAAAATAAATTGTATATAGATTGGTACCTTGGTTCTCAACCTTAATCTGTTTCGGAATGCATGTTCAGTACAAGAAGGCTGAGTACCAAACTTCCATAAGGATTAATGTAAATTGGTTTTAGCAAACGCGATGAGTACCAAGGTAGCACAATGAGTACCAAGGTTTTTTGCTCATCCAGGCAGGTTGAGTATTGAAAAGATTGACTTCAGAGGAGGTTGAGAACCAAGGTACTACTGTAAAAGTGAAAAATGTAAAGGCTGATATTAGTGATTTTTTACCTTCCAACAATATTCTGCACATTATCAAGTTTTGTTTTGTTATTGTGGTCTTTAATTATTCAAAGACCATAAGGAAACACTGCCCAAAGTGGTACTTTAAAGGAAGCAAGCAATGTAGCAAAACAGTTGGAAAGCAAGCAGCGTGCAAGGTTTTACAGGAAGAAATATTATCAGTAACAGACAGAGAAAGTAATGTAATATTACAAATTAGTATATCTCATAAAGAAGAGTGTTTATTAAATATAAACTAATAATTAAGGTACTTTAAAAGAGATGGTTAGTTATTAGGATGTCCATCCCTCCACTCCATATTGTTTGGTCTGTGCTGGAGAATAAAATGGCATGTCTGAGATTAGAGACACGGCATATATAAACTTTAACATGAGCAGTGTTTGATCTGCCTTTATATTGACTTGGTAATTGAGACACACTTGAGGGGAAGATTAGTTGCTCTTTAAAGGACACAGCGCTCACAGCGTTGCTAAACATTGCAAATATTAAATAAAATCTGTTCTTTCTTGAAACTAACATAAAGTGCACAGAGCATACTGTAGTGTAGGACTTAGTGGCAGCAGAGTATGACTCGTACATGTACATTATTGCTAATTTGCTGACACACACACATGCAACCCCCCCCCCCCCCCCCCCCCCCTCTCCAATACCACCTTTCGGATGTAACAAAGAAGCAAGTCTACCCAGATGCTTTTAAATGGATTTTTTTTCTTTGTTGCATTGGTAATGTGTCACACTATGCTTTCTTTTATTAAATAAAGGTCTCAGAGCACAAAAAACATATTAAGAAATGTCACTGTTCTTGGGGCTTGCCCTCTGCCAGCCAATGAGACCTATAGATTAAAGCATGCACTGTGCATTTGCTGTTAATTTCAATTAAGTTTAAACAGCTTTTACTTATTTTTTTTCATGCAACAAACAACTGATAATGTTTGAGATGTGCTCTTTTAAATGATTGAAAAACAGGTGTGTTATATGTCCCTTTAATCCAATTGGTGTAGCTAACTTTGCATGATAAAGGCTGTAACAAGCTACAGCAGTATGGATATATATATATATATATATATATATATATATATATATATATATATATATATATATATATAGTAAATAAATAGTACATCTGTGTCTAAAACAAGTAAAAAAAACCTGCTTCCAGCTAAGAATTCCGAGAAAAACTGTTATTACACTGCATTCTGGGAAGCTGAGCTGGGACATGCAAATGTGCCCACAAATGCCTCGCTCTTCAATCCATAGCCATTTTCAAACATGGCTTCCTTTAAGCTTATGCCTGCTGTATTACACAGCTTTAATGCAAAGTCAATGTTGGATTATACACAAGCTGAGAATCCTATCCACATACAGCTGTTTCAAGCTTACTGGCTATCATCAGCATGGAGCAGGATCTCAGCTTGCTTTGTGGATCTTATGAGTAGGTAGGTAGGTTCACCACAACAATCATTTAATATATGGTGGGCAAAAGAGCGATAGATGCCCTCCACCATACAGTAGTACAGTAAATAAATAGTACATCTGTGTTCACATTGTGGACACAGATGCACTATTTATTTACTGTACTACTGTACGGTGGAAGTCTTCTATCACTCTTTTGCCCACCATATATGAAAATAAATATATATATATATATATATATATATATATATATATATATACTTTCTGCTCATCTTTCTTTCATGTAACAGTTCAGGGCAAAAGAAAACATTATTGTGTAAGTTTTCTGCTCATTTTTCATACAGAAAATAATGTGTAATGTCTAATATATGCCCCTTTATATACCTCATACATTCAAATACATTATGTGCATGAAGGAGTTGCATGAATGTCCTGAAAGGGGAAGAACAAGATTTACGACTGAATATAGGGGATGAAATGAATGAAATTAGTGTCAGAAAGTAATATTTGACTGGAAATTTAATTCAGACGTTACTAATACAGTAAAAAAATACAACATGTTATCAGGAGCATAAATAAAAATTGATCAAGAGTCTTGCTGTTTTAAAAAGATAAGAAAATTAACAGAACACCAGAACTAATAAGTTTTTATCTGCCTTCAAATTGTATGTTTCAGTGTTAGTCACTTGGAAAGTATGGTACATTTCATATTTTGAATGAGAACATTTTGTTGGCAATATAATGGGAATCTCATTGTGATCCCTATTTTATTATTCAGAATAGCTTTTCTTGTCCAGTTATTGTAAGGCAATGTTTACACATTTTCTTTTTTGAGAAAGAAAGCTCTTGTGATCCATCAATCTGTGTAGAACATGCAATACAAAGAGAAGGCAAAAGTACCACAGTGCAATTAAATAATATATGTTCTTCCAAACATTGGGCCCTATTCTATTGCCTAATTCGTAAATTTACACACATTTAAAACCACTCTTGATATGGCCACTTATTCTATTAGCTAGTCACAATACAATTACGAGTTACCCGTCCACAATCACTACGGGCCAGCCAAACCCGCAAAATCGGCCTAAGAAATCCATTGGTTTGAGCACAGCTCTAATATTACAACCTCTAAGTAACTGAAGTTGCTCAAAATCTATATTCTATTAGATCGTAAATCGCAAATTAAGTCTAACCGGCAATTGAAAAAAGTATAATGTTTCTGTCACAAATATTACGAGTACTAAATAGGAATCGCAAGGGCTTTTTAAAACACTTGTTATAGATTTAGCAGCAATTAAACACACAATACTGTACTTTAACGCATGGGAAGGCATGGAAATTAATTGCAGAACAGTCTCAAACCCACAATTATACAATTGAAAAATATTATAAGTGTTATTTCTGAGTAATATTGCTCCAACGACTAAAGGGGTTAATACATCATGAAACCCACATAGACTATAACAGATGCTCTAATACATTGTATAGATTGCTAGACTGCGAGCCTAATCACGGAATATTACTTATTGGCACTAATTAATTCTTAGCCTCAGATTGCAGAATATGTGTAACTTCCATGTTTTACTGACCTTGCCAGTGACCTGGCGAGATAACCCCCAGGCTCTAGTGTATCTGGCGATTGGAGGGTAATATGTCATGACCCAGAGATGAGGGGCTCAGTACACCCCTAATTCTCCTGCTTTAGTTTATAGGAGCAATTTACAGGTTGTGACTTTCTATTCATCTCAGCACCCAGCAATTCAGATCAGGACATCATTCATGGAGTAACAGGAAAATCAGACACATGCACCTTTAGTTCATGCAGACTGGCAACTTTATTCTTCTTGCACAAACACAAAAAGATTTCCCCACACCCCTTCCTAATTCCCTCCCTGTAAGAGGGGGTCTGAATTCTTAGTGTGAACTCCTCACCCCTTCACTAGGCCATAAACCCCTCTCCGATCCCCTGATGCAATAGAGCCTGGGGGTTATCTGGCCAGGTCACTTCACAAAAACAACACGTCACAGACCTTACAACAAGTATGATGTCCATTTTGATAGCCTTTGCTATTGGCAACCCAGTGTGCCAGAGTCCATAATAGCAGGGTTGCTTGTTGGGTTCAGGGGAGTCCCAAAATCAGTCATGACACCAATGCTATCCACAGTCAACAATATTTTGGTTTAATTGTATTATGCCATTTTGTAATCATACAAAATGAAACCCTAGGGATACACAGAGCACAGTTTTGGTTTAGGCAATAGCATAGTTAGAAAAAAGGACATGAGTTGACTTTACAGTGGGTTGCCGCATAAGATTATAGCTGAAAACATTTCAAGATCATATTTTCATTAATTCACCTAACATTAGTCCAGTGTTACAGTTCACTTATCATTTCTATCTAAGCAGGTACCACACTTGAATTCCTGTATTTGGAAGACTTTCAGTGGTTCATGATGTTATGAAAAGTATCCATCCATGTAGGTTTTTTGTTAAGCTTTTCATACAGGACTCCTCTGCTGGAATTTACCTGGCTATAGTTTGGATGCTTTCATTTTAAATCAGTTAAAGCCCAGTGGAGCATAAAATGAAGTTTAATAAAACATTGCAGAAGACCAGTGATACTGTTTGGAATTGGTCATAGATGGATTGCAGTCTAAATCATGGTTTAATGAGTCATTTTAATTGCTTGTTTTTCCATTCTTTATAATATCATACAAAATTATTTATGATTATAATGGCAAGGTCATCAGCTGAGCATATGACAGTTTGCATGAAGCCATTCTGATGCCTGTAGATTCATCTTGGTTTAGGAATGATGACCTTGGAAAAGTCTCAGTTGGAAAAACAGCTAAAAGACTAGAACATCAACAATAATAATAATATTGATTGCAAAATAATTTAACAAATAATAAATATAATAAAATAATAAAATGTTATAATAGCATAATAAAAATATAATAATAAATATATTAATAATATACATACACACATATATATATATATATATATATATATATATATACATCATAATAATATGTAATACATACGTGTTCGTGGATGTGCACGGTTCGGCCGTTAACTTCGTATTTTTGCGACCTTGTATTTTTTTTTCTAAGTTCCGCAGGTCGTAATTGTTGTTTGTAAAAGTTATACATCCTTGTCAGTGTTTTCTGCACATCGAGGTTGTGTAGCCTCGTTTTAATTTTTTCTGCTAATTTTTGTGACCCTGTGTGTCGTAATTTTTTTGTCTTAGTCCGTATTTTCACATTGCGCGTTATTGTTTTTTTTTCTAAGTCCTGTGGGTCGTATATATTTTTTTTCTAAGTCCCGCGGTGTGGTTGTTTTTTTTTCAAAGTCCCGCTTTTCTGGGTTCTTTTTAACTGTGAGGGAGGCGTGGTAGAGCCTCCACCTCCGCACATGCGGACACTAGCTTCGTGAGGTCCGCATTTGCGGCCTGCAATGAGCCTTCGGTTCATTGCAGCGGATGTTGGAGCCTCCACCTCCGCAAAGGTGGCATTTACGGCCAGAACTGCGTCCCTCGCAGTTTGACAACTATTATATGTGAGGGCCGCAAGTGCGTGACCAACACTGCAATTTTTAATGAAGTTTTAACGTGTTTTACATAATATATATAGTGACATGTCTTTCGCTCGCTGGAGACCAGAGCGCAGTCATCCGGGCACAGAGAACTGCGATCTGGTGATACTCTGCTCTCCAGCCAGCATCCCATCTGCCCCATCTCATATTTACTGGACCAGCTTGCTGGAGGCTGCCATGGCTAAGGTAAGGGGCTGACAATGTGCCATGTGGGACTGGCATGTGTCACTAGGAGTATATTGTATATAATGTCACTGTCATTGTGTGCATGTGTCACTAGGACCATGTTGCATTGCATGTTTTTCACTACATATATGATAAACATGCAATGCAAAATGCTCCTAGTGACACATGCACACAATGCGTAGCCCATATAGCACACTGTCAGACCCTTACCTTGCCAAGCAGGTCCAGTAAATATGAGATGGGGGTCTCTGTGGCAGATGGGATGCAGGCTAGAGCGCAGAGCGCCATCACGGCGCAGTTCTCGGCGCCCTGATGACATTGCGCTGTTCTGCAGCGCGCAAAGGTCGGCAGGCCTATATATATATATATATATATATGTAGTTAAATATATAAATAAATATATATATATATATATATATATATATATATTATTACTAGTCCGTTTTAACTGCATTCATTGATCTGCGGTTATGCATGTTTTATTATTTTCCCTGTTACAAATTATTTGCTATTACAGCACATTTAATTATATAACCCAGATGTTTTCCTTGGGTACATGAAGTATTTTCCATTGTCCTGCATCCAAACTTGCTGTATTGTCAGTTGCTGCATTCTGTAATTCAGAGACAGCTCGCATATTTTATTCAATGTGTTCAGTTGCTCCTTGAACCTGTCTGCTTAATATTGACTGGTCTTGACTTATTATTTTTATTTGAGAAGGGCATTATTTAATATATAAGTACTCTAGTATTAAAGTATTAATAAAATGACACACAGGTAAATAAAAAAATATATGAAGGGGTCAAATAAATATTTCTATATTTCACTTAGGGTGATAGGGGACTCCAGACGTGGACCCCTTGCTCACTGTGCCTTAGGGAGTTCAGCTGCACCTCACTGACGGGCCCATAAAGGCCGAAACGCGTCTGGGGTTTGCTGTTTCTCCTGTTCAGGGTAGATTTGCCTGATATTTCTGGTCTGGGTCACTCTTCTGAGTGGACCAGACTGATATACTACAGGATATTTCTCCCTGTGAAGGGCACAAGTGAGCTAAAAGAGGTTGCTCTCAGAGTGGCTTATCATGGCCATAGAACTAATCTATTAAGGTTAGTTCGTTCTCTGATGAGCAACTCTGACTTAGTTTTTTTGTTTATGCAAATTACCCTTAGGGTTTAGTCTCCCTAAGGGTGATAGGCGACTCCAGACGTGGACCCCTGTCTCACTGTGCCTTAGGGAGTTCAGCTGCCCCTCACTGACGAGGCCCATAAAGGCCGAAATGCGTCTGGGTTTGCTGTTTCTCCTGTTCAGGGTAGATTTGCCTAGTATTTTGGGGCTGGGTCACTCTTTTGAGTGGGACCAGGCTGATATACTACAGGATATTTCTCCCTGTGAAGAGAACAAGTGAGCTAAAAGAGGTTGCTCTCCGAGTGGCTTATCATGGCCATAGAACTAACCTATTAAGGTTGGCTCATTCTCTGATGAGCACCTCTGACTTTTTTTTTTTTTTATATATATTTCATATACTACACATTTCTGTTTAAATTACTAAATTTGCATTATCATTGCCCAATTTATTTAATAATATATTATTTATTTTGTCATTTATTATCTACAAACACTTATTTATACACCAAATTACCACATATTTTTATGAATAATTTCATATGCACATGCTAATAGCTTATATTGATAACTTCGCACTGAGCACTTGCTTAGGTAATATATAATTTTGCACATAAGCCTCCACGCATAACCTTTTTGGAATAATTTATTTTTAAATATCTCCAGTTGTAAATCACTATAAATTGAATGTTGATGTGATTAAATTTCACACAGCTATTGATAATATAATATTTTGCCACTATATTTATCTCTGTATTTAATGTACAACAAGAGCAATATTATTTATTTATATACAGTGAGGGTAAAATGTATTTGATTCCATGCTGACTTTGAATGTTTGTCCACTGACAAAGAAATGATCAGTCTATAATTTTAATGGTAGGTGTATTTTAACAGTGAGAGACAGAATAACAAAAACAAACAAGAAAAATGCATGTAAAAAAAGTTATAAATTGATTTGCTGGTAAGCAGTGGCTTGTGCAAGGGCTTGTACAAGTTCCTCCATTTTAAACTCACTACTAAAACCACATGTGACAAGGTAACAGTCTTATAAAGGGCTCTCTAAACAATAGTTACATATGTCATGAGCTGCTAGCAATGTACACAAATACACTTTCTAGTCCCCTCCCACTATCATACTACAAAAGTGAAAGTAATACATCACTGAGGGGGTGGAGAGATAATGAGCTTGTACTGCATGGGACATGATTAAAAATAGAAATGATCTGTTTAAATGCACAGTGAAAGTTTAATAAAGGGTGTTTTCTTATGCAACCTAAGTATTCTTCAGAGAGCCCTTTTTAAGAATACTAAACTGGCCCTTTAATGTTGTGACCAAGTTCATAATACGTAGACTCAATACCAGTCCTTTTGCCCAGATTCATGTTACAATGCCAAAGCCTTCATACTGGCTCAGTCACTAGCAACAAGCAAATTCAGCATCAAACAATAGCAGCAGAACAGCTCTCTCCTGCTCTCATCAATTAAGACACAGCACTCCCTAAACTCTTGACCTTCCTCTGTATTCCATTAAGAAACTTGTAATAGCAAAGCAACAAATTAAAAAAGTTTGATTCATTAAAGTAAAACATATATATATCACATATAATAGTTGTCAAACTACGAGACGTTGTCACGCTTTGCGTGGTGCTTATGACTTGGGCGATGAGCGTAGCGAGGCGAGCCATTAACTCGCAGCACTTAGACAATTAGCGACGAAGGTGCTTATTGCCTGCGAGCCTCGCGTAGCAAGGCGAGCCGTTAAGGCACTAAAACTCGCAGAACAAAAGCGATGAGCGCCAAAGGCGCTCATTGCCTGCGAGCCTCGCAAACCGAGGCGAGCAGTGAAGGCAATGAAACACGCAGAACATAGCCACAAAGGAGCGCCGATCACACATTGAAACACGCAGGACTTAGCCACCAAACACTTAGTAAACGCGAGATCGCCTTAGGCTGCAAGCAGTTAACCAATGCGGGACTTAGAAAAAAAGAAAATTACGAGACGCGAGATACGAAAAACACGAACTTAACGGCCGTACCGTGGAAACCAAAAAACACAAAAACAAAAACACCACACACAGCACAGGGGAACAGCCAGGACGTCTGAGAGAGAGGTGGAACGCGAATTTATGTCGATTTGGACGAGTTTCGGCCCCCGAAAATCGCCTAAATGAGAAAAAGAATGGCAGCCAAAAAATATTAAAACAAGGCTACACGACGCGGACCATGCAAAACATCGCCAACCGCGTAACACTTTCACACAGGACCTTACAAGGTACAAAATACACTATTACAAAGGAAAAATAAAATCCGAGATACGAAAAATACGAACTTAACTACCAAACCGTGCAAACCAAAAAAACACAAAAAATACAACAAAAACATCACACACAGCACGGGGGAACAGCCAGGACGTCTGGGAGTGAGGTGGAACGCGAATTTCTGTTCATTTGGCCGAGTTTCGGCACTCGAAAATTGCCTAAGCGAGAAAAAAAATGGCAGCAAATAAAAAATGAAAACAAGGCTATACAACCCCGGACCGCGCAAAACACTGCCAACCGTGTAGCACTTTCACACAGCAACGTACGAGGTACAAAATACACTATTACTAAGGACAGAAAATGCTTGCGAACTGCGTAGCACATAGACAAACAACACCAGTTTACAACACTAACTTGCAACTAATAACATTACGAATATAAAATGGCGCTTTATACAACTAAACCAATGTTTTGCCCTCGCGCATGCAGCCTATTTCTAATGCACAGTTGGGACACTTTCTCCTCAGGGCAGCAACACTCCAACTGTACATTGTATGCTGCAGGAAAATAAAAACAGATTGTTAGCTCTTCAGGCTATTGATTGCTGGATAGATTAATTAGAAATAGGTACAGTGTATTAATTTATTAAGTAACTAATTATCTAATTATTAGTTAGCAAAATATATATATATATATATATATATATATATATATATCTGTCTTTGTGATCAGCACCAAAGGTGCTCAGAGGAGCAAAAGTACATGAGGAGAGGTTCGCAATGAGCGCCGAAGGTCCTCAGAGTAGAAAAAGCTTTACATTCTGTGGCAAACAACATTGCCATGGCTTCAAATTTTATTGCAAGTAGCTAGTTTGGCTCTTAAATCACCAAGTACTTCATTGCCTCTTATTAAAGTGCAGTGCCCCAGTTATTTGAGTGGTATAAGTATAATTAAACCATTCAAACGATTTGGCTCTTAGATGTCCAGATATTGCAGAATTTTTTGTATGCAAATAAATCTGTTGCTCAGAAGCATACTACCACGCTATCTATATTTTCCTAGTTTATGATATACTAGGTCACACACCTTCACTGGGGAGATATATTCTTATAGCACAAGTGGATATAGGAAGGTCTGGCCTATTACTTTAACGATATACACCCTTTTTTGTATAGTACTTCAAGCCTGTACACTCTCTGTTTCTCATTTATAATACTGCTTAAAACCCCACTTAATGAGTGACATTTGTCCAGTGGTCATTAGGTTTGCAGTTGTTTCTGTCCAAAGGAATTTGTACAGTTTGTTTTTATCCTTTCCCTTTTTAAAGTTTTTAATTGTCGGTGTCTTCATCTAACCAATAAAGTTTAACATTTTACTATTGCCCACTCTTTTTTGCTATATATATTTAGAGTGTTATGCACTAATGGGCTCTATTCCCTAAAGATTTTTTTCTGCTAGATCAGTGGTTAACAAACCAGTGCTCAAGGAACCATTGGAGTGACCGATTAGGAATGGTCTTTTTTTAATAAAGCTGAGCAATTTGTGACTATGGCCTTCATTTCATGTCTCTCGTTAGCAAAATAAGGAGTAAAGTTTATGAAAGAATGGCTCTGTGGCTAACGGAAAAAAGTTCCGACATAGATGAGGCGTACTCCTCAGATCTTACCTGTGTACGATCTTGGGAACCACTGATCCCAAGAATAGATACATGAAAACATGGGTCCACATTTACTTACAGATTACGTTTTTGAGTATTATATGATTATGTTAAGAGTTCTCCAGCACTTGCTAGTCTGACTCATCACTCTGGGTGTCTTTTGCTGTTATTCCATGCGATGTATGTAACTTCCTTATGGGTTGTAAAGTAAATTGTGTCGATCAAAAAAAATATTCCTAACATAACATAATTCCCAAAATTTTAAGTTATTGTAATTGTTGTCTTTTGGAGCATCTCTAGCACTTCTGAGTTTTGTCAATGTATTTCAAAAAATAGCTGATCATTACAAAATTGCATACAATTCATTTTAAAGACATTTTAGACATGGAAAATAAATGGTTTCTGGTTGTAATACTGGAAATAAACTGGTTATTTTTTGCAGTGGGAACATATCTTGGTTTCCTGCCCGGTCTATGCTATATGATAGATTGCTTTGATTCCTGTTGTGTTATCAAGAGCCTTTCCTCGTTTTATCCTGACTGTGTAACTTCCTTTTGGTAAATCTGTTAATGGGAAGTGGTTGATCTTCTGTCATATTCACATTTTCATTATGGTTGCGAAATTGGGAAATATCAAGATATGATGTAAATAATAGATAGCCACTCTAGCTGTGCATTGGTGCTAGGTATTCCCTTGAAGGAGGCCTACTTCAAGAACTGGGGATGATGGCAGTTAGTAAATGACTGTTCAAAGCACTGATTTGGAAATGGTTTTAAAGCATCATGTTTCCTCACTAACAGCCACATTAAATTCCCTCAACATGTAAAACTGTAGACAATAACGTAGCCTGCAACACTTGCAGCTATTAAATTGCGCCCATAAAGCAACCCATCAACGACTTGCGGCTTAAGGGCAAAAAAAGGCTACGGGACGTGGAAATTTGAACTGCGCACCCGCAAATCCTTTCTTCTCTCAAGCCCGTAACTACTACGTTAAATGTTGCTATTAAATTACAACGAATCCACAGGCGTTCAACCCCGGAATCTGGAAATTGAGCCAAAAAGCCAACAGGTACTAGAGAGTACCTGCAAGGGGGTTAAAGTCCTATCCGTAAGGCACTGTAAATGCCAATATACACACACTACTGTACTATTAATGAGAGGGAAAGTGATCCTAGGTATTAAAATTAATAGCACACCATTCTGAAGCACGCAAATCTGCAATATACAATACTTTTATTTCTGTTTAATTTCCCCGTTATATCAATCCCGGTAATCAATGTGTTAATACATATAATGGAACTCGCATGGACTAGAATGTCATATTTACTGATTTATTATTATTGCATTATTTCTGGAATGTGGTTCTGATCGAAACTGGCAACTGAAACTCGTAAGGCTTTGAAATCTAACCTCCATTTTTCAGTGACGTAATGATGACAATCTCATTTGCCATTGACTCCGTCTAAACCCTTAACTACAGGTTTGACTAATTGATCATGTTCAAGACCGCACATCCAACCGGCACAAGAATGATTTACGGGCTTGCGTCTCCGGCCGTAACTCGCGGCATGGTTCAATTTAATACCTCTGAAACGCAGCTGAATTTCAAGCCTGCAGACTTTGCGGGTGTGCCGATGCCGCTACAGGCTTCAAATTTAATGTGGCTGTATGTTTTAAACATACAACAATAAATGGAGAGCTATTAGGTAATCATAAGGTTAGAATAATGTTGTGCTCCCATTGCTTTGAGCTCATGAGTCACTTTGCCTCAAACATACAGAAAGCTAAAGTTTTTTTTTAACTGTCACTGTTGCTGTGGCAACCCACAACAGCACTTCACTTCAGGATTCTCCTCCATCAAGGCAGTTGTCACAGTGTATATAGTATATATAACACTTATAAAAATAGGAAACAGACAATTTGTATATAAAAAGTAGTAATACATATATTTGTGGGAAACCTTGAGCTTGAGTCGGCATTATGAAGCAAATATATAATGTAGACAGGAATTACACATTTGATGCCATGTGGAGACATATACAAATAATACATTTTTAATACAGTTCAATTTTGCTACTTTTAATATACATCTTTGACCTAGGCACAATTGCACAAAATTGCATAGGCTTCCTGTACTGTTCATTGGTGGCCACAGGGGATCGAGAGATGCCCTAGATCCTCTCTTCAACACTGGTAAATGGGCACACCTTGATTAAAGTCATTGTGTCCTTTCTTCTTTCCTATGGCAAAGGCCCTTCTTGATTGAAGCCCTCTTGTCCAATTTTTGGGCCCATGGCAAAGGCCCAATTTATCTTGATTGAAGCCTTTATGTTCTCTCTATTGGCCCATGGCAAAGGCCCAATCCAAAAGTTAGGCATTCTAAAAAATATATGTAGACAACAGAACTAAAAGGAGCTCACCAAGACAAATTATGCATTTGGTCCTTCCCCCGCCGTTATATATGGAAAATTACTGTGTTTTTACCCTTCCTTGATGTGAGTTATGGGCGGATCTATCACCGGTGCAACCGGTGCGTTGCACCAAGGCCCTTGCTCTGTGAGGGGCTCAGGGCTGTCTTCCCCCAGGGCCCCCCCAGCAGCCCCATCCTCTTACTTGTGCACTGAGCTCCGTGGGCCGGTTTCCATTAGTCAGAGGCTCGATATCCTTCCCCTGCCGCCTGCAGGGAATTCCCCTCCACTGCAGTATAAAGCGCTGGCAGGGGATGGATATCCAACCTCTGACTAATGGGAACAGTCCCACGTAGCTCAGTGCACAAGTAAGAGGATGGGGCTGCTGGGGGTGGGGGTGTAATGGAGCTGCTGGGGGCTGAATGGGGCTGCTGGGGAGGTAGGGGGCTGAATGGTGCTGCTAAAGGTGAATGGTGGCTGAATAAATGTTGCTGTAGGGGTTGAATGGGGCTGCCAAGGGGCGAATGGGTCAAAACATTTTTTTGCTCCTCCTCTTTGGGGGGTCGGGGGCAAAACTATTTTTGCACCGGGGCCCTCCATTCACTAGCTCCGCCACTGATGTAAGAGTTAATAATAAATAGTTTATGCAGGGAGGTTTATGAACCTCTCTGCCTAGTCCACCCACCATGGCAGCTCTACTAAAATACATTTTAGGGCCACTAGTAAAGGCTTCAACAGCTTTAGCAGGTGACAGTACCTTTCAGTTTTTTGACCTCATAGAGTGCTTGCAAATCTTTATTGCCACTTGTTTACTGTTATTGGGTCGCATGTAATAGCTTGAAATGTTATATGTCATTGCAAAGTATAGATGGGGTTTTTTATTGTGCAGAGTGTGATTGCTCAGATATTTTTAATGTGTGATTTTCACAAAATAAAACTTATTGTAGGTTTTGGAAACAGACTGAGTTACTCTGACCGTGTTTGCTTAAGTTTTTTATCCTAAAGGTGATAGGGGGATTCATATGTGGACCCCTTGCTCACTGTGCCTAAGGGGGTTGTCAAAACCTATATGTTTAATGGGGTATGGTAAGAGCCTATTGCCCAAACCTCTCCCCACAGGTGTGACCGATTCCTTTTACCTCTGTACAGCAGGAAGAACTTTCAGCCCTTAGGTTAGACTGAGAGAGGTCTGTGGTCTTGTGTAGCATACAAATCCTGAAAAGAACTTACTCTATGAACCTGTATAACCACTTTATTACTGAAACCATCAGGCATATTTATACCACATTCTAGCAACAACAGACCAATCAATACAAATGTGCATCCATGGTTACACCCAATCCTTCTAGCTCAAGTTATCACCGATGCCTGCAAGACAATCACCCATTTTTCACTGCTGTATTCTTGGTAGGGGGTAATTACATACAATAGGCATGTGACTTCTATGGGTCAATTATCTCCCTAATCTTGTTAATAAGGGACTAGTCCATTACTATGAAATATTGGGCATATACAATATTTCCCCTGTAAGTGCTAACCCCCCAAAGCACAACACAGAGATATTTTCCCCTGTGAAGGGCACAAATGGGCTAAAAGCGTCTGTGTTTAGAATGGTAACCATGATAGGAAAACCATACTTAGGTGTTGTTCATTCTCAGATGAGCACCTCTCACTTTTTTTTGCTTAGGTTATGGAATCCTTGCCACAGTTTATATTTTTATTTGCACTTGTTTTGTTTCTATCAGCATGTTTTCATGAGTCATGACTTAAGGTTTCTTATAAGTCATAAAGAAAAATTAATTTGGATAGCTTACTCCGACATGCGCACAATAAAACCCTTAGGCCCCTATTCAATTGAGCAATGTAAGCTACTGGAGCCCGTAATGGAGCCTGTAAACTAATTTGCTATTCAATAGGTGTCGTTTCCCTAGCCACAAACGATTTGCGGGTTAGAGGCTCAAAATCCCTGCAATTGTTAAAATCATAACTCTGACCCATCTACGCCTTTGATCTTTCAAGCCTGTAAATGTTACAATCGCAAATCGATATTCAGTTGCTACAGTTCCTCAAATGTTTTCATACCCGTAAATGGCAAATGTAGAAGAAAATCCTACGGGTACCAGATAGGACTCGGAAGGGGGTTAAACACGTGATTGTAGCACTGTATATGCAAATAATAAATCAATACTGCACGTTAAAATACGGGGAAATCGATGAAAGACATTAGAATTAATTGCACAACAGTCTCAACCTCGCAAATCTGCAATAAAAAAATATTTTATTTTATGTTTCATTTCCGTGTCATATTAATCTCGGGAATCAAGGAGTTAATACATATCAGGCCACTCACATGGACTAGAACATTTCCTTCATTCATTTTTATTTGTTTGTGAGTCTGATCTCATATCGGACCTCTTAACGCTAATTGATTGATGTGTAACCTATATGTTTTACTGACGTAATGATGACAATCTTATTTACTATTGGCTGTTTCTAAATCGGTAGTTATGGCCTTGATTAATTGATCATCATCACACTCTCAAATGCTACTTACATGTGCATGGTTTACGGTCTCCGCTTTCGGCCCTTAAATTACTGGCTTGTTCAATTAAATCGCTCTGTAATTGTAGCAAGTAGCCCGCGGACATACAGCCTGTATAACGTAAACTGCGTGCTTGCAATTGAATAGGGGCCTAAGAATACCTCCACCTGAATCTGTTGAAAACCTTTGTCTGAGAGACCTTTGCACCTCATATTAAGCTCCTTAAAGTGTCAACACATTCATTAAAGTAGATATATTGTTTAAATAGTATCAATAATTTAAAGGGTTTAACAAACTGGTTCTTTTTTTTTTTTATAAATTAAAGGGATTAAAGATATGCACTATTTTCTGCATGACACATTATAATAACTAATTGGAGGCACACTATGCTCACTAGTGGTATAGTGTCCTTTATTTGTTTGGGGGAGATGACCTAACTCTTTCTAATTCTATTTATCATAGAAACTAATTAGCATGATATGTCACTGAATGACTTACAGCCTTATTACATTGCTACTCAATTGAATAGGGCTCTATATAAGCACATAGCATATTTTTTTACAGACATTTTTAGTTAGTGAACTTTTATCCAAAAGCAAGGTCTTCACTAACAAATAAATTCTGTAAAAAAAATATGCTCTGTGCTTACATAGAGCCCTATTCAATTGGGTAAATCGCAATTTAATAATGCTGTTAACGTCTAATTAGTTTGTAAAGTTCTTCAAAAATATCCAATAATCTAAAAAATGACAGGTACACTTTAAATAGAGTTTCATAAACCCTCTGCAGAATGTTGTTGTGGTTTGAAATAAAAAAAAAATCTCTGGGGTAAATCATGGTTTACAACGGCCATATGGTGAGGTGAATAAAGGTCAACAAAGACCATAAGGTAAGGTTAAATTAGGTCCTGCAAAGGTGAAATAAATTGAGGCACCCAAAGGTGGCCATAGGACACAGGGGAAAGCCTACACATTTATATACCGTAATAAAATAAATTAAACACTTAAATATGAAATGTAGTTTGTACATGCAGCTGTTTTTTTTTCCTTTTCTTCCTTTACTCTTCATCCCATTTTTTATATACATTTTTCTATTTTATTTCCATTTACGTTACCTTTCATCAAAATATGAATCTGATAATATGAACATATTGGATTTTCATACTCACTGAACATTTTTCCAGCATCTGACAGGGTTGCTGGGGATAGATTAGGCACACTCAGATATGATCTCTTGTTTTTGGCTTCAGTAACTCATTTGGGACATTACTTGATTGTTTTTGTGACATATAAACTGTACAACCCAGTCCTGGTAATCATTCCACGAAGAGTGAAAATGATCTTTTCTTTTAAAAATGTAACGCAATCATTTGCTATTTGACTTTTTTTAAGAGCTAGAAATTAATCTGGAGCTTGTGCATTTAGCTGAGAATATCTGAACATGTAATGAATATTGGTACCAAGGGCATCACAGATATAATAATGCCAGAGCAGCTTGTGACAAAGGGGATAGGGGATCAGGTATAGGATTTCCCAACTGTTCCTCTCAGCTGTTGGGGTGTTGCATACAGGACCATGATGCTCTGCTGCAGCTGTTTCTGCCCATACTTCCAAGATAATATTTCGGTGAAACATGTTTACTGATGAGTAACATGAAACTACAAATTCGGCTGCCACTTTCCACTAAATTGGCATTGAACTTTTTGACCTTTTTATTTTTCCGCCATTTTTTTCCGTACGTTTTACAAAGAATAGAGTTTACAAGTACAAATTCTGCTAGGTCCATATTGTTTTCTTAAATTGAGTTAATTTGAGTTCAGATGTTCTTCTGTGTGCCCTGTCCCTGTGACTGTGAGCATACCATGCAGCCATTGGTTTCCTTGGAGATCAAGGCATTGAATTGAGGAGCATCAGACTGAACAAGGGCATGAATAGGAGTGAGCTTTAGATCTAGAGCAGACATTCAGTGCTACACAGAGGAACAGTGTGTTTTTTTTTTTCAGAAAGTAAAGACAAAACTGTATTAAACCTGTAAAAAGTTGTTGGTTAACTATTCATAAACATCATATGCTTCTGAGGTAAGTCTGATTATTTTCTTTATTTCTGTATTCTTAGGAATCTAGCAATATTACTAAATCTGAACACAAACTTGTAAATTCACTTTCAGAGATTGTACAGTATAAATACAGCTTTTGTATGTGTGTATTTTTAAAGGTAGGAAAGTGTTGCTTTTTGTAATATTTATATTATTCTATAAAATGTTCTGATTTTAATGTATTTACATTTAATAAACTATTTTGTTGTTACGTTAGTGGATAGATGGTAACTAGATGTGTACATTATTCCTGAACTTTTTATTACAGTGTTTAATAGGCATCAGGATAGCTGGCATTAGTTATAATACTGGGTCACTGCCAGAAGAATATTGCAGTCTCTTCATAGATGCAGTTTAGATTATGTATAAATCTAAAGCAAGGAAAGAAATCTCTAGTTTTAGAAATTGGTTTTGCTGGAAAAAAAATGTTTATTTCAGTGGTCTGGGGCTGATGGCAATTCTGTTGTTTAAATAGCTCCCGAAGGCATGATGCCCGCAAGAGGTTTTCCTATTTGCATAGTGGGCTATGTACATAGATTTCCCAGGCTGGTACAACTACTCCCAAACAAATAGCAATTGTTCTCATCCTCCTCATGCCAAGTCTTCTAATATATGTCATGCAGTTTGCATTGTTACAAATATAATATACACATAAAGTGCATAATATTCCAACTTGAGAAAAGTTCCCGGAAAGTATATCTAATTTCAATTAGTTTGATATTGTCAAAGAAAATAATTGATTTGTTGATTTTAGGAAATTTAAGCAGTGTATAGTTTTGACCACCAGATGGCAGAGAAGCAGTAACTATAAACGGCATTTAAAAGGACACTGTAGTCTCAAATTATATGTGTTATTATTACTATAGTTTATTTATAACGCGCCAACATATTCCGTAGCGCTGTACATAAATTAGGTTCAGACAAAGATAAATACAGATTAACATTTAGCAAAGGAAGGAGGGTTTAAATATTATAAAACTTTTATATGAAACATTAGTGGTGTATAATGAAGAAAAGTCCCATTAAAGAACTACGGTTTTGGGAGGGGGGCACTTCACATCTTTGTGAATTACATAACAAACTAACAGCTAGCAGCTATGTAAACCTATAATCACAAACTCATTTATAGAGAAGATCTTATTCATAATTGTAACACACTCTGGTTGCGGCGCTACCACATAGGACCTCTAGAGTACTGCCTGTTGGCCTAGAGCCGTAGTGGGAGCATGATTATATTATTAAAATTAATTTTGAACCCATGAAATAGAAGTGATTAGAGATCTTATCTACATATGCCATCTCTCTCAGGTGACTGTTGAATGCAATAGTTACAAATGAATTGTTATATTTCTGTTTTTTTAAACTTTCAATAAATGGTTTACCCATTTTCAAGTTGTAAATGTGACACTTCAGTGGTCCATTAACAGAGACAGGTGTAGAATTAGTATTTTTACTCCTCTTTTCCTGACCTCTTACTGAATGGCGGTATAATCTATTGTACATTCAAAGTGTGTTTTTAAGAATGTAAAACTAGTAAAGTAAACAGGGCTAAGACGCTCCCTGTTAGCCCTATGTATGCTTCCTCTCAAGTTTGTTTCAGTTCACAGGAGCAGCTAAGGCGGATCAAACCTACTGCCCTTTATCTATGCCTATGTTTTATTTCATATTTTCTTATGCAAAAAATGTATTAAAAAATGCTGTTTCAACTTTTTGATAGAAAATTTGGAGCTACAGTGTGTATACTAAAAACTGTTTCTGAATATATTGAGAAATAGAGATTGCAGGGTTGGATAAGTAAATTAATCTCTAGTATGTTGTCCATATGTTTGTTAGCATTAGAAATACTCTACTGTGTTGTGAACATGGTAACTTCAGGCTCGATTACTGGTAATGCTACAATACTGTTATATGAAATTATTTAGTGAATACATTAACATGTGTGTACTGTTCACAACAGACCTTCACTGTTAAAGGGTTAATGACTTTGAAAGATGTACACCTAAAGTGAACCAAAAAGCTAAATAGATTAACTAAGTTCGCAGCTGAAAATAAGAAGCAGGGTGCTTGCCTCCATAGTAGCAACTAACAGGTCAACAAAGTTTTCTGCAGTTCAGCATTTTAACTAAACAACATAGCTAAAAGTAAAATCAAACAAATTATTACAGTCATACAAATAAAAATAAAAAAAACAATAGCCAACATTTTTTTACTATTTTCATGTGATTACACTGTTGTATATAGTTACTTTGTAATACTTTTGTCAGATTTAAAATGTGGTTACATAGTTTAACAAACATGTTTCTTCAATTTAGGAAAGCCCTAGCTTTAAAGGGCCGTTGTAATTCTCCAACACTCTAACACAGTTTATATCAGTCCAGGGGTACCAACTATAGTTCAGGATTTCAGAGTTTCCTTACAGTGCCGATTTGTGTTGGTGCTAGTTATTCTTATTGATTCATCTGTTCTCAGATGAAAATCCTAAAACCATATACTCAGTCCATCTGTACTAATATTGCCTACTTTTGCTCTATAGTGTGCCATAGTCAATAACACAATAAACAACTTTGTTTATAATTCCAAATGGAGATCATGTATCAATAACTTTGTGTCTGTTTAATCCCTGCTTTAAAATCCTTATCAAAACTCCATGACTTGAGCTAAAAATTAAGTCTATCTTGGACTAGTCAGAGTAGTTATACCACAATCTGCCCCATCGGTGAACAGTACTAACATGTTCATAAATCTTGAGATTTACTATAGTCTTGTTTTGTTTTTTCTTTTGGCCTGAGCTGACATTTTGTTGTTTTCTCTCTAGGTTAATAGGGAATGGCTCTTAGTCAAAATCTTGAAATGACATTAATGGTTTACCATGAGGAGACACCTGAGACTGAGAGTAAGTGAGATGGTGCTTAATCCAGTAGATGGTGGGCGTCCCTTCCAAAATTATAGATACTGGCAGCTTTAGATAAATGTACCTACATATAATGTGGGTTTTCTTTCTATAGCTTTTGCAACTATAAAATAATGAATTGGCCAAAATATTATTTTATTAATTCCCCCATACCACCTAACATATGATCAGATTTATATTTTTTTAAAAACAATCATAGACATTTATTGCTATCTGTTATCTGGCTTAATTGTTGTGATTTGTTGGTAATTGAAAATGTAACAATAATATAGCATACCTAAGAAAAGCTACTATCTTTTTAGTGAAGATGGTGTTTTTAGCTTTTTTATTTTCTGTTTTATTGTCATATATTTACCTTGCATGTGTTATGTATACACCTCTTACATATCTTTAATAGACCTTGCAAATTATCTCACAACATTACAAAAACGTTATCTAAAAAAACAAGTATTGCCAAAAACATTGTTAGACACACTTTATATGTACAAGCATTGTGCAGCACATTCATGTTCAGGGCATATTGGTACTATTATTGCTGGATCTGTTGTATTCATCAGTATTTTATATACGGTGGGCAAAACAGAGAAATATACCAAGTTATTGGTATATTTTTGCGTGGGATCAGCACAATCTGGTTATATCCCTTTCATCGTCATCTCTGTAAAGTAGTACATCCTCACATTTCATCTAGCTTCAGAATTTCATGTCTCATTTTCATCACTTATTTCACTAGGACATGTTGTTTTATTTGTTGTACTAGCTTCTTGTCTCCAAATTATACATTTTGGTAGACATTCTTTGCTTAGGTCTTACTCGTTATTCTACTTCTAAAACCCCTAATATACAGCATACTATCCTACTGGTGCTCACTGTTTCTTTACTACATTTAACCCTTATTTTTAACTAGTCACTTGCCCTTTAAAAATTATAGTATAATATAGTATTAAATATTGTGTGTCTGTCTATTTGTGCACCCTCTCTCTGTGCACCCTTTACCTCTCTCTTCGCTCACTCTCTCTCTCCTTCTCGCTCTCTCCTCCCTTCTTCTATCTATCCCTCCCTTCTTCTTTCTCTCTCCCTCCTTCTCTCTCTCTCTCCTTCTCTCTCTTTCCCTCCCTTCCCCTCTCTCTCTCCCTTCCTCTCTCTCTCCCTCCTTCTCTCTCTCCCTCCTCTCTCTCTCCCTCCCTCTCTTCCTCCTTCTCTCTCCCTCTGTTCCTCTCTCTCTCTCCCTCTCCTTTTCACTCTCTCACTCTCTCTCCCCCTCCTTCCGTCTCTCTCCTTCTCTCTCTCCTCCCTTCTCTCCCTCTTCTCGCTCTCTCCCTCCCTTCTTCTATCTATCTATCTATCCCTCCCTTCTTCTTTCTCTCTCTCTCCTTCTCTCTCTTTCTCTCTCTTTCCCTCCATTCTCCTCTCTCTCTCCCTTCCTCTTTCTCTCCCTACTTCTCTCCCTCCCTCTCTTCCTCCGTTCTTCTCTCTCTCTCCCGCTTCTTGTGCCTCTTTCCCTCTCCTTTACACTCTCGCTCTCTCCCTTCGCCTCGCAATGCGACCATCGCAATGCAATGGACGCATGCGCAACTCACAATTCCCTCTCTCTCTCCCTTCTTCTCTCTCCCTCCGTCCCTCTCTCTCTCTCTCTGTCCTTCAATCTCTCTCTCTCTCTCCTTCTCTCCCTCTCCTTCTCACTCTCTCTCCCGCCTTCCTTATTTCCCCTCCTTCTCTCCCTCCCTCTCCCTTGGCCTCGCCATGCACAGCTCGCAATTTTGCAAGCATTACATCCAAACTCGGCTGATGACAACTATATTAGTAATGTATCTTTGTAGTCCTTTATTTTAATTTTGAAGCAATATATATGTTACGAGGTAAAACCATGATAACATAAATTATTTAATTTACTACAAGTTATATATGAGCTCCATTATTGTTATATAATATCATGTCTCTCAACTCATCTCTCTTGCCAACTTGCATGGAAACTTGGAATTTAAAGAGACACTGAAGTTCCATATTAATAGTGATCTATTGTAATAATGGGGAAAATATTTTTCGAAAGTGAAAAATAAGTACAGTCTATATTAATTGTTGTACTCCTTGTTTCCTTTGCTGCCGAAAACCATAACTTAATCTGCTTTTTTTTAATGCCACCTGGAAAGGAGATCTTATTTTTTTTTACTTCCATTAAGTCCTATTCCTTTACTTATCCAAATCTAAGGTTCTTCCCAAATGACTAATCTGGTTATAAACAAGATCAAAAAGTCAGCTTTTTTTAATGCAAACTTGCATGTGGTAGTTAAGAATGAAATGCTCTGTTTGTTTTATAGTGTTTAATTTTTTTTTCCGATTAACTAGACTAATTCTTCAAAAGAACATGATGTAAATATCAGACTTCAGTGATCCTAACCTCACTGTATGGTCTGCAGTCTTGATGTAACCTTAGTTTTAATTGTTGCCAATGATGTCATGTGATGTTGATTTCATATTTCATATATTTTTTTGCATCCACATTCTCAATAAAGACAGCAATGGTTGTCCTACAGCACCTCAGTTGTTATCATAATTTAAATGCTCACTTTATATAGCATATCAAGTCTAGTTCTTTAAATGAACATATTATAAATATAGGCTGTTCATGGACCCATATATTACCACTGTACTGTATTTACAAGTAAAGCTCATATGTTTATTTGCTGGGCATGGGCTATTAAAAAGAGTATGCAGTTTAAAATAAATAAAAGTTAAGATTTTTTCTTAGCTTTACACTGTCTGTTTTTTCCTTCAAGCCGAGCTGCATATTTCCGCCTACCTGTGTGTAGCAGGGAGTGTGACAAGCTCTTCCTGTGTGCTGGACTAAAAATATAGACGGACCAGTCTAGGTTCTGCTTCAGACTGAACATGCTCAGTAAAGAGGGCAGGAATATGATGGAAAACCTGTAAGTAAGTTACAATAGATTTGTTACCTCTGTGTAGGCAATGGGGGCAAGATAATTATGTCATGGGGCAGGGCCAGTGGCATCAGACCAGCCTGCTTCCAAACTCTATGATAGTCAAGTACACAGACAGTGCTGGCCATGCCCCTGATAGACCATAGTAGGAGGAGATAAGGAAATCTGCTTGAGGGGAACATTGACAGTTAAAAAGCTGTGAACATTTTTTGACTTTTATTTATTTTAAACGGCAAAGTATTTTTAATAGACTACATCCAGCATAGTCATTTAATGGACCAGTAGTGACCATGGGCCATATTCAATAGGACGAATTTGAGATCCAGAAGCCCGTAAGTGAGCTTGCAAGCTATTTTGCTATTCAATTGGCGTCTTTTTGCGGGCTCGGAACGGCTTACGAGTTACGGCCTTGAAAAAATGGCACCGATCAAACTTGTAACTTACAGCCTCCAGAAGCCTTTGATCTGTCACTTTCGCAAGGCTAAAATCTCAAATCGCTATTCAATCGCTACAATTCCTCAAGCCGGAAAATGTTGTTATGCCCATAAATGACAAATGAAGGAGAAAATCCAAAGAGTGCTAGAGAGGACCCGCATTCGTAGCACTGTAAATGCATATATAAAAAAATCAGTCCTGCACTGTAAATTACAGGGAAAGTGATGAAAGGCATTAGAATTAATTGCACAACAGTCTCAAGCTCACAAATCTTCAAGAAATAAAATTATTTTGAATGTGTCGTTTCAGGTTAAATCATTCTCGGGTATCAATGAGTTAATACATATCAGGCCACCCATATGGACTAGAACAGTAACGACATTCATTTTCATAATTCTTTATTTTGCTAGTTTTGCGAGTCTGATCGCATATCGGACCCCCAAACCTAATTGATTGACATGTAAGCTCCGTGTTTTAGTGCCGTAATTATGACAGTCTCACGGGCTTGCTGAATTGATCAGGTTCCTGCCCAGAACTGCTTCGAACCAGTGCATGGTTTACGGTTTTGGCTTGGGGTCCATAACTCATGCCTCTGCTCAATTGAATAGCATCGTAATTAGAGACCAACGAGAGCCCGCAACTCACTCGCAGACATTCGGCTGTCTGTGATCGAGTTGCAGGCTTGCAATTGAATATGACCCCATGTATATAAACTATACTATTTTGAAATTATGTAAAATGTTTTTAGACTAAAAAATACTGCCTAATATATTACCTTTTATATGCAATAATCCTGCTGTGGGATCCGCCCATGGTGTAAGTGTGCCTCCCTGGAAGGGGTGCCACATTTACATAGCAATACATTTAAATTTCAGTTCATGTTTCATACATAGACCCTGCTTTCTGTAGCCAGGGGCAGAAAGCATGTTTTTTGGGGAGAAAAGGGGAAAAGGTGGGTGTGATGTGGCAGACTTGCCATTTGCTCCACTATAGTAAACCAAACAGGACTTTGGAGATCATAGGCAAGCTCACTGTGTCTGCACCACCCTGCACCTCAATACCCACTCAGATATAAAAGTTTACTATACTAGCTCTGCCCCTCACTCACCGCCTCCCACAGAGCTATCAAAACTAGGATTCTCATATTTGGTTATCAAGCAAAAAACAGTGACTATTGCCCTTGCCTATAAGAGGAATCATACTTTATATTTTAAACCAAATATTAAAGTTTGATTGAAAAAAAAAAAAAAATGCTTTGATGTTTTGTTTCTGCCTGTATCTATTTGAATATACCCATTCACTCTTTCTAGCCCACTACTTCTGTTAAATCCATAAAAATACTGCATCTCATCAGTGTGGGCTGGTTCCTGGCATGTGCAGTAGACTTTGTGGGGAGGTAGTTTACTACAACAATCATTTCATTTATAGTGGGCAAAAGAGTGATAGAAATATATATATATTAGAAATAGCACAGCGCAATTGCTTTGTTTGGCCTACAGATGCTGGTGGAGTAACATGGTGGTAGGGAAACAGTTGCACAGAGGCCGGTGTACCTGGGGGCAGCTAATGAGTTGTGCTTAAGGGTGCCAGATATGTAAATCTGGCCCTGGATCTACCATTTTGGTTTCAGCTGACCAATTTCCAGAAGTGGCTGGAGACTGATTACAGAGGAAGTTTGAATCTGCACAATGAGAATGTGGCACCTAAACTACCACTGCATAAGTAGAATTTATAAAACGCTAATTAGTTTACAAGAGTACGCTTTCCCAAGCAAGCAGCAGACAGATCAGCTGAGAAAATAAAATTGTTCCTTGTAGTATTTTTTTTACTCTCTAGAAACATTTTGCCAATTGACAAATTCATAAGACAATATAGAAGCAAATTCTATATTAAAGTAGTGCTGTAGTTTTTTTAATTCCAGAAAAACATAAGCATTAGAACTCCAATAAATTGTGATATGTAATAATGCTAACACATCCAAGAAGTCATAGGACCAACTTCATTGTCTCATTCCAATGGGATAGCTCAGATCTATCCTGTTATATTTACGGCACTGCAGCTGCGTACTGGTGCCGTAACCATAACAGGAAAGGACTGATAGCTCTATTGACTATTCCAGGGGTAGGCAAGTTCGGTCTTGGAGAGCCCCACACCAGCCAAGATTTGAGGCTATACTTGCTGCCTATAGGTCAGTGAATTGCTTCTTCAGTCATCCTAATTGACTCACCTGTGCACAGAAATAATATCCTCAAATACAGGCCTGTGTGGGGCTGTCCAGGACCCGACTTGCCCACCCCCGGACTATTCTATTTCACTATTTTGGGATCTACCCCATTATTCAAGCGCACAGCTATCGCCAGCACTGACAGCTGCCATGCCAACAAGTATCCGTTAGATGGCGCCGTCAGGTTTCAAGGAAGGCCTATAATTATTACCTCCTCCGACGTTGCACAACTCGACGGCACCTCTCATAGCTCAAGGCCTCTTCTGTCGGCAACATTGGGCAGCACTATTCCAGAAAATCGGCAGCGCCATCTAGCGGTTGGCTGCGACTCTGCAGTTGCCAATCCTGTGCATTGGGGAAGAGGGAAAGGACCCTATTAAGTAGCACCGTGATCTAAATATATTACTTTGCAAAATGTTTTCTCTCATATTGAAACACTGAAATATAGATAATTTAGCCTTTTATAAATGCTGAGTGCAAGGCAAGGAAACCTGTAGAATAAAATGTACAGAGGCTTCACAAAGTCTGAGATGTAGCTTGATTACTGATTTCTGTTGCTGAAAACAGTCCACACACCTATTTTTTTTTGGGGTGGCATGAGCAGATCTCTGACAGAAGTGATTGGAAATGCTTGGCCGGTCATGCCTTCAGCAGCCCAGCTCCCACCTGGCTGAATGGAGACTACAAATCAGCAGAGAGATGAGCTTTGTCCTCCGCCTTACATCTACCTGACATTTGACACGACTCATATTCTGCTATTGCCGGGTTGCAGTTGAATAGGTACGCCTAAACCAACAATGGGGTTTTTCATTTGGAAAAGCGCAACTATAAGTTGAAATGTTGGAAAATAATTTAAGATTCAGAATCTGTCAGACGTATTCATTTTACTATGCATTTTTTTATATTATGAATTTTTGGTTTGTGTAACTGTCTGTATATTGAACTTTCAAATTTAGTTGCTGAATTGCAGAATGAGAAGGTTGTGTCCAGCATATTTATTTTTGCTTTGATCACTACATGGAGTACCAGAACGGAGCAATAACCTTGCATTGGTCTACATTGCTCAAATTTCAGAAAGGCAAGAGAACAGAAACCTGAATTGCCTGCCGTAATTTAAAAAAAAGGCCATTACATGGTTTGTTCCCTTCCAACTGGAAATGTAAGCAGTCTGACAAAAACCTTACCATTGACTTGATTGGTTGCAGTAAAAATGCTGCAACATGTGGGAAGTCCTGTATACATGTAAACACAAATTTTACTTTATTTGATTTTTCAGTGAAAAATTCACGTATTGCAAAAATTCTAAAATAATTTCAACCTGCTTTTAGGAGATTTATATTGTAATGTGCTCCAAATTGTGCTGAATTAAGTGGCCTTTTAAGCACTAAATAAAATAAAGTATGCAAAACTAAAGAGATAAAAATATCGTATTCCTAGTGAAATCCAGAAACCTTCCATGTCCCTTTATAAAAGACAGTATGGTTTTATGAAGTCATGTAACGTTGATAGAAAATTATTTTTTTACTGTTAACATTCATGGATAATGCAGCAGTGTACTCCTGTGTGCAGTAGGGTATTGCATTACATAAACATGATGGATAAAACTTTCCATGTGGCCCCATATATGTGATTAAAAAGAAGCTATGCTGTGCATAGGCATCTACAGGGGAGTTGGGAGAGGGAAGCGAAAGGGGGAGCTGTAGTTGAGAGTGGGAAGATTAAGATTAGGAGCTCAGTCTTTAAATCGTTGAGTTTCAGTTGACCTGACGGACACCCAGGAGGATATGCTTGAGAGCCATTTGGCAAATTGTACTAGAAGAAGGGGATAGGTTTAGTGCATGAGTGATACATTTGCATACCGTATATATGATACTGAAATCCAAAAGATATTAATTATGGTGCCAGCTAGGGGTGTGCAAATGGAGAAGTAGATAGATAGACAGAGAGATAGATAGATTGATAGACAGACAGATCAATAGAAAGACAGACAGACACATCAATAGATAGAGTTAATATACAATTAAGATACAATCCCATAAACTCAGTATGCTTCACAGCCTCTGATCACTCAAGGTTGCAATGTCTATATCCTATATGGAAACTGACAGCCCCTGCAAAGTTTAGTGAACTTAGACAATGTTTTATAGTTTCTCTATAAAAAAAAAAGTTTAAACAAAAAATGGGGCCCAGTATATAATATTCCAACAGATGTGCATAAAACTGTTTTATGTGGTGCATGTATGTTAGTCTGTTAAATTTAAAAAAATAACATATCAAATGAAGAAGAAATGAATATGCTAATTAAATTCATTACTGAAAACAAAAAGAACAATTAAGGAAAAAATCTGAAAATAAGAAAAAAATTAGGTCACATATGGCAAACACACTCATTACATTAATGTAACTCAAACATTACATAAATCAGACTAATAAGATATGATGGAATGTAATTAAAAATGAACTTCACCCATCATTTTAATGTTGGACAAATAAGCTAGTGGGGAAATATAGTTCAGTTACAGGAAACAGCAACTTCATGTCCAAGGCAACCACTTTATTTTGAAAAATAAAAAAATAAATCTTCTAGAAATCATTAAAATACATTAATAGTGACATCAGAATGGTCTTTTGAGAATTGCTTGTTGTAGAATTAATTATTCAGTAGCTCGTTTTGACAGTGACTTGAACAAACAGCCTGAATTGTAAAAAAAAATTACTTTTCATCCAGGACTAAACAGATTATGGACCTTAGCGTAATGCTAATGGACACTATTACGCGAACAACAAGTTGGCTTCATCTTAAAGAGCATTACACTGTCTGTACATTATACTGGCCATTTTCTCTACATTATATCAGTCCTGATATATTCAGCATTCATTTTGCTGCTCCTTTAAACTAATATGTGGCTCAGTATGCTTATAGTGTTTGGTAAGCGTGGGCAGGAGATATATCTGCACAATAACCTTAGGGGACACTTTTTTCCTACCACAGAGACAGATAAGCACATAAAATGAGCCAATTAGCATTTGGATACCTGTCATTTTCATATGAATATAGCAGAAACAATGCTGATTATCTTGAGAATTATTCTGTTTAGAATCAAATGGCTTGTACAATGTATAGTTAGTTTTTTCATGCTATATAAAAATAACTTAAATATTTTTTATGTATTTTGGAGTGACAAAATATTTTGAATATCATGGAATTGCTAAACATCCTGTACATACTGTACAGCTACAATCTTTATCTGTACATATTGTTAACGGTACAATATAAAAGTATGAATAAAATGTAAATGCTACACTTCTCCCATTCTCAGTTAGACATTAGTATCTGTACCTTTTTAACAAAAATAAAGCACATTCAATAGAAAACTAACCAAGGAACTGGCTTACTGTTAATAAGTTTTACACTAATATGTTCGGAAATTATACTCACTTCTCCTGTGTTTGCATGAAAGAACTTATAATCTTGACCCCTCTTGGAAGGGAATGGGGCCAGCCATATTGGCTCATTTCCATATCTCATTCTGAACTGTGTCTGTAGAATAGCATGTCTCTTTCCCCCCTCCCTCCTGTGTCTCTCCCTCCTGTGTCTCTTCAAGCCCTCTCCGTCCCCTGTGTCTCTTTCCCCCCTCTCCCTACCCTGTGTCTCTTTCCCCCTCTCCCTCCTGTGTCTCCTTCCCCCCTCTCCCTCCACTGTGTCTCCTTCCCCATCTCCCTCCCCTGTGTCTTCTTCCCCCCTCACCCTCCCCTGTGTCTCCTTCCCCCATCTCCCTCCTCTGTGTCTCTCCCAGGGGAGGGAGAGGGCTGGAAGAGACACAGAGGAGGTAGGGGGGAAAGAGACACAGCGGTGGGTAGAGGCTCGCAATGAGAAGCTGGAAGAGCCCCCCCCACCCCACACACACACACTTAAAACTGCTATTAATATTGCCACAGATTTTATTAGCTACCCGCATTCAGATTACGAGTTCTCTGCCCACAATCACTATGGGCCAGCCAAAGCCGCAAAACCGGCCTTAGATCTACATTGGTTTGAGCACAGCTTGAATATTTTGAGTGCTAACTAATTAAGGTTACACAAAATCAATATTCTATTAAACCTAGCTCTAGCTCGAAAATAAAGTCTAACCCGCAATAGAAAAAAGTATCAAGTTTCTGTAAAAGATATTATGAGTACTAAATTGGACTCGCAGGGCATTTTTCAAACACTTATTAGAGCCTTAGCAGCAATTAAACACAATATACTGTACTTTAAAAGCATGGGAAGGCATGGAAAGACATTAGAATTAATTTCACAACTGCCTCAAACCCACAAATATGCAAATAAAATAAAAAATGAACTGTTATTTCTGAATAATATCGATCCCGGGACTCAAGGGGTTAATACATATCATGAAAACCACATGGACTAAAACAGATGAGATAATGCATTTATAGATTGCTTGATTTTGAGCCTGTTGGCAAATATTACTTATTGGCTCTCATTAATTCTTAGCCTCCGATTTCAGATTATAGTAATTTCCCTGTTTTACTGACATCATGATGACCGTCTCATTTACTATTGGTTGTGGTTGTGTCTAAGAAGTAAATTACAGTCTTGCTTAAATATTGTCAGATCATATGATCACGCCCCCTGAAATACTACTTAAAAAGGCAGGGTTTACAAGTTTAGGCTTTAGGAGGTAAATTGCGGGCTGGAGTCAATAGAATACATCTAAACATTTAGAGAAAGAACACACACAGCCAGATTTACGATGTTGAGGCATTTTTAAGCTTCTCATAAAATAGGGCTCTCTGTTACTTGCTACAGTGTAAAATATATTTTATAAACTATATCACATGCTTAAAATATCCACTGAATTGTGAAGGTTATTTTGTATTCATACTTCATGCTTGTTAGGGTTGAGTAGGGAGTTGGGTGTTACTCAAAAGTTCTTCAAGAATCCTTAGTCTAGAAAAGGACTTCCAAGGACTAGTTAAATCATGATCCCCAGCCTGTCCAAAGAGTGGATGAAAAATAATCCTTGGAAGAATGCTCTTTCAGAGTGACAAGATGACTTATTAAGAAGGAAGGCTGTGAATACTCAGTACAAGTTTTCCCAAACTGTAGTGCATGGAGCTTTCGGGAATGATTTTGTTGTCTGGGCTGTTGTGGAAATTACCTCAGAATATTTATCTCTTGGGAAAGCTTTACAGTGTCCTTGACAGGGTCCTGCAGAGGATATATAGGGTATGGAGATAAATATTACATCCTTTAGTGCTCATTCAAGGTATTTGGACCCTGGAATGGAGCTGTTTTTAGGTTAATACTTTTAGAATGGTTACACAGATTGAGGCACACGGTTATATATTACTAGGAACTTGCCCGACAAAAATGACGGGAGTAAAATTGTAAGCCTTGCAATGCGAGGATATGGACCCTATGAACCCCTTCGGCGCTCATCGCGTGGCTCGCGATCAGCAACCACACTCACAGGCTCCCTGGCTCTCCCCCTGTGCTGTGTGTGTGGAAGTTAATTTGAGACATATTTATGTGTTTTTGCAGGTATTTTCATTTCAGGGTTCGGTCGTTAAAGTCTTACTTTTGCGAGCCCCGCAGTCCATCTACGTGCTTCAGGTCCTAAGTCATCCGTGCCGTAATTTCGTAAAGTCATTGCAGCTAAGTGCCGCTTGTTTCAACAGTTCGTGCGCAAAGTCCACTGGCTTCGCGATGAGCGCCTTTGGCGTTCATTGCAGCCTGAGTCCCACGTGCCTCATCTGCTTGCCTCGCTTTGCGTGGCTCGAAGTTTAATGATCGCCTTTGGCGCTCATTGCAGCCTAAGTCCTGCGTGGTCGAGGCTTGCAAAAAGTGACAAAGCCGCAAACGTGACCAAAAATTACGGCAATAAAATTTGAAGGCTGGCAAGGCTCTCCCCCCTCTCACTTGCTGGTCTTATGATGAGCGCTTCGGCGCTCAGTGCAAGCCTCTCCCCCATCTACTTTACGGCCTTTGTGATGAGCTACTTCATTGCTCATCGCAGGCCCTGCAATGAGTGGCTTCCTAACTTTGTCACTCATTGGGAAAGAGGCACAGGGGTGGGTAGAGGCTCGCAATGAGCGCCAAAGGCGCTCAACGCAAGGCCAGCCATTAATGACAAAGTTACGAAGCCACTCATTGCAGGGCTTGCGATGAGTGCTGAAGATGCTCATCACGAAGGCCGTAAAGTATATATATATATATATATATATCACGTTAAGATCAATTAAAAGGTTTTCTTTTTTTTGTTTTTGTCCCATAAATACTGCAATATTCTAAAACAATCAGCATAGGCAAAAGTAAAAGGATGCTGCAACATCACTCAAATCAAGGGAGCTTGCATGTGTCTCCCTAATGTGCTGCCATTTTTATATTTGTCTAATGTGATTAGTTGACCTTGCTAGGCAGAGCAAGGACATATACACACATGTAGAATGTAATGCAGAATAAATTGCATTACATTTCCTTAAAATTATACAGATAAAAACACAATGGATTCAAACTCATCTCTCTATTTATATAGGCATGCATATATAAATAAAGTAAATATTAAATTACAGTTTTTTTTCTCCAAACATTACAGTTATGATTGGTATTTTAAATATAAAGAGCCTCATTCAATTGAGCTTTCGGAAGATCTGGGCTTCGGAAATGCGCATTGCGCATGCGCATCTAGCAACTTCCAAGTTATAGTTGTAGTAATTGCAAGTTTGTTGTAACTTTTTTGACATAGGGTTACCAACAAACTCGCAATTACCACAACTATTATATGTGATTGTGCTTATTAACATTATGATCTGTTCCCGTGGTTCAGTGTTTTTACCTTCGCCTCCATTTATCACTGGTTACACAGGTCCCTCACATGAGGTCAGACTTGCTAAGTTGAGAGGCTTGGAAAACGTTTGAAGACTTTGAGCCTCATTCAATTCGGAGGCACAAGTTATGGAGTATGTTTGCAGGCCTGCTGCGGGTTTGCAGCACTCGCAAGTTATGGTGCTATTCAATTGCTCAAGCAAGTTATGGGCCGATAGTATGTAGCATATTTCAGAAACCACATTCCTGAAATATTGCAATATCAATAAAACCGTAAATATGATATTCTATTACATGCGAATTCCATTATATGTATTAACACATTGATTGCCGGGATCGATATAACACGGAAATGAAACATGAAATAAAGTATTTTATTTGGTGGAATTGCAAGCTTAAGAATGTTGTGTTATTAATTCTAAGACCTAACATCACTTTGCCTTTTAATAAAGGTACAGTATTGATTTTTTAATTTGCTTTTAAAGTGCTCCAGGCATGTCATTAAGCCCTTTGCGAGTCCTCCTTGGTACCCGTGACTTGTGGTTCAACTTTTGCCATTT
Organism: Discoglossus pictus; assembly: GCA_027410445.1. NCBI lineage: Eukaryota > Metazoa > Chordata > Amphibia > Anura > Alytidae > Discoglossus > Discoglossus pictus. The sequence goes on along the minus strand of CM050164.1, from coordinate 308,496,750 downwards.
GCGGGCTTGACGGAGTGGTTAGCGAGGGGGAATCGAGGAATTGAATATCGATTTGCGATTTTAGCGTTCGCAACTCTTACGGCTATTTAAGATCAAAGGCTTGGAGGGGCAGTAACTTGCGATGTGAACCATCGCAGTGAATCTGAGGCCGGAGCCCATAACCCGATCGGAGCCCGCAAAAAGCAAATAACAAAATAACATTTACGAAGCCCCAATCTCCCGAAAGCTCAATTGAATGAAGCTCTTTATATATAAAACTAGCGACTTGCCCATCAAAAAATGACGGCAATTAAATATGTATGTTTTGAATTCTGTTTTGCACGTAATATGCGTAGTTGAGACTTGGAAGCTTTTTCTTATCTATAAAGAAGTACAATTATTATATAAAACATGTTTAATTTTTTAATGCAACTTGTAGGTGACCAACTGTTAACTGATCTTTTTGTAAGAGTAGTAACATTTTAATATAAGAGCAGGTCAACATTATATTAATGAGAATTATAAATATGACATAATGTTTTGTAACATGCAACCTGCAGATTAACAACTGGTAAACTAAATATATATTGAATCCAGAGGAAGGCAAATAGTAAAACCCCCCTTGAAACTTAGCCAATTGTATCAAAGAGGGGGAAAAAAATTCCTTTCTGACCCCATTAACTGGCGATCGGATTACTCCCTGGATTAATATTTTGCATTGAATGATACAATTAAATTGAATGACAAAAGCTCCTCCTCCTCTTAACATGAACTTTGAAATATATGCAATGAAACAACTTTGCACGTTTTTTTTTTAAATAGTAACATTATAAACAGTAACATAATGAAGTAACATTTAAACTCTAATTGTTGTAAAATGCAAGCAAAGTGTTTTGTGGTGCTAATCATGCTAAAAGGCTACTTCCATAAAGTTGTAATCTGTTATTTTGTCGTTGTTGATTTTTGATGGTTGACATTTCGTTGTTATTGTTGTAATATGTGAAAATGGCACATAGAGTTTCCTATGTGAAATAGTGGTTCTCTAAAAAGAGAATGCCAGACATTAAAGTTCGTCCGTGGGGTGTAACAACTGTTGTCTATGTTTTTTGCCATTTTATAGAGTTTCTTATGGACATAGTGGTGCTCTAAAAAGAGTCTGAGTGACATAAAATGTCATTCTGGAAATGAAACCACTGTTCTCTATATATATTTTTTTGTTTGTTGTTGTACATTTCTTCTTGAAATTCCATTATTTTTTGAAAATGGCACATAGAGTTTCCTATGTGAAATAGCGGTTCTCGTAAAAGAGTCTTAGAGTTATCATTTTTTTTCCTGGAAGTAAAACCACTGTTCTCTATGTTTTTTGCCATTTTATAGAGTTTCCTTTTGAAATAGTGGTGCTCTAAAAAGAGCTTGAGTGACATAAAACTTGTTCCTCGAAATGAAACATTTTTTCGTGTGAAATTGTTGTTGAGGTGATTTTTTTTTGTTAGGTCTGTGCCATGTGTTTTATTGTTATATTTTGTGGAATTAAAGTTATAGTACCTCATAGTAAACAATGTTTTTTGTAAAAATACATCCATCATCTAATAAATCACCATAACTTTCGTTGTTTTCAATGTTAACTTTAATATCCTCTGGATTCTTGCATCTTGAGAATGCAACATACAGCTGGCCATGTGCAAATACTGGTTCTTCTAAAAAGATACCCACAGATTTGAAAGTTTCTCCTTGTGATTTATTAATGGTCATGGCAAATGCCATGATGATGGGCAATTGTCTCCTTTGAAGTACAAAAGGGAGGCTACTTTCACTTGGTGCCAAATCTATTCTTGGTATGAAAACTCTCTCTCCTTTATGTGTACCAGTTAGAATTTCAGCATGTATGAAATGGTCCTTTAATTCTTGAACAATTAATCTGGTCCCACTACATAGGCCTTTTTGGGGTTCTTATTTCGCAGTAACATGACAATTGCACCTTTCTTTAGCTGCAAAGTATGTGGTGGCACTCCAGAGGGAGTTAATGAGTTAATTAATTCAGTTGAAAAGTTTGTCTGACTTTCTTTGTCATCACCAAGTACAGAATCAGCACTGTGATAATTTGTGGTGCATTTATTTTTCATTATTGAGGAGTAATGCATCCTTATTTTTGCATGTTAGTATTACTTTGTTGGAAAGCTCTGCTTAGTCTTCATTATTTATTGTAGATTGGAATATAGCTGATATGAGATCCTGTTTGCAAATCATTTGAGCTGGGATGTGCACAGTGTCATCGGGTACATTTTGTATTTGCTCTGTTTTTCCTTCTCCAATTTTAATGAGCCAATAATTGAATTCATTTTCTCCTTCTGATCTCATATTTTGCTGTAATTGAAGATGCGTAAATAGTTTCCATAGTGTACTTGACTTTATACATGTTTCGACAATGTCGGTTCGATTTCCATGTACAATGACAGGTAATGTTTGTCTAAAATCTCCACCTAACAACATTACCTTTCCACCAAATGGCAAAATATTATCCATGACTTCACGTAGCAAACAGTCAATATATTGTAGGGCATGGCATCATTGTAGCTTCATCTATTATAATTAATTTCCTTTTTTTATTTTTTTTGCTTGTAATGATGTCATTCGAATATCCGACACTGATGTTTCCAAAATAGGAACTGGCAGTTGAAATCCACTATGCACAGTTCTTCCACCTTCTAACAAAAGTGCGGCAATTCCAGTGGTTGCAAATGGTAGTGCTATTTGACCTTGTGCCCGAACAAAAATCATCAATAAATTATATAGATACGTTTTTCCTGATCCGCCGGGTCCATCCAGATAGGAATAACTCTCTTTGAGCATGTCATCTACTAGGGCATTTTTGATTGCTTTAAATGCTTTCAATTGTAATGTAGTTAAAGTTGCAAGTCTTTCTTCTGTTCTTTCTCTTTGTAGTTGAGTGTCATAGTCTTTAAAGTTTATGTCGTCTAGGAGACCTGGATCTGGCAGATTAAAACTTGCACAACTTAATCCATGAGTTAAAAAGACCTCTTGGATTTCAATGAATGCTTTTAATTGTGCAATAGGCTCATTGTATCGTTGCAAAAAGTCTTCCGCCATATTTGTTTTAAATTTGTCCCACAAAGCTAATGCATTTGGAGAATTTGAGAAGACACAAATGAATGCAAATTGTTCCCTCGTCTGCCGTGGCATTTGACATAGTGCTGCTTCTTCTAGACATCTTTCCCATTCTGTATCATCAGCTAGGAAGTTTCTGTGTCGTGCAGCTAAATGAAATGATTCATAAACTATTTCGTTAACAGTTCTTAACTGTTCAAAACTTTCTTAACTGTTCAAAATTTTGTGCACCAGGAACATTTAGAAGTAGTAATCGTAAGCAGAAACGTTCAAGGTCCCTTGGATTTACAGTGTAAATTCTTAGGATTATTTTATTTCCACAACTTTTTCGTTTTTGCCATAATTCATTAACGAAAACATAATGGTATGGAATTTCAATATATAAGAATTCCCTTGCCTGTAAATCAGTAGAATTTAATTGAAACCATGCAGTTAGTGTAGTTTGGCGATGCTCACTTTGGGCCTCATTCAATTGCGATTTGGCCAATTGAATAGGGCTCTAAATAAGCACATAGCATATATTTTTTAAAGAAGTATTTAGTTAGTAAAAACCTTGCTTTTGGGTAGATGTTTACTAACTAAAAACTTATTTTATGTGCTTATTTAGAGCCCTATTCAATTAGCCAAACTGCAATTGAATGAGGGCCTTTGTGTCAAAGCATTTGTTTCATTTCCAACATGGAAATGTACTAAATGTCTTTGTGGCAAATGTACAGCTAATCGGTATACTGCATGTGAGCGATCATGCATTTCAAATTCGAAAAGACGCCACATTGCTTCTGGCTCACTTACATAGCGAGCATCTACATGAGATGCAAGTTCAACATGTACTAACTCACTTTGTTTGTTATTTTCAGCACTTTTGACCACTACAGTAGCTTCATCATAGCCTTTGTAAATATATTTGTCGACATATTTAATGGATTTTATACAAGTGCAAGCTTCCACATCAATGTGTGCATTGTACTTCATAAGTAAATGTGTATTGTATGGTATAACATATCTGTTATCTACCTTTTTTTCCAGGAATAATGGCAGTTTGTCCTTCTCTTCTTCTATATAATGGATAGCCATCACAATTTGCATAAGTTTTGTCTCTATAATCTTTTGGAAATTCTTTAGTACATTTCTTATTTTTCATACATGGTGATTGTGGATTAATATCTCCACACGGTCCATGAATCATACGATGAGTTACAATCTCAAATAGTCTACCATGTATTTCTGGATCTGGTAGTTCTGCAAAAAAATATTGAATCCACTTTATTACCAGTATCCAATTTATCTTTCTCTTGATGGATTCTAACAATATCTGCATGTGGAAGGCCTCTTTTTTGAAATTCAATGGTATAAACATAAGCCAGACATTTTCCAAATAACTGAGTTATGGATATGTCACATATTAATTCATTTAATTTGATTTTAAAGACTCTTGCCACTAAATCTGGTCTATCGGAAGCAGTTTGTCCAATTGGCAGATTGTGTGTAATCTCTGGCCATTGTGGATTACATGTAAATGTAATAAATAAATCTGGTTTTCCAAATTTAGTTACAATAGCCATGGCATCATTGTATCTTTCTCGCATATTGCGAGGAGATCCCTGGAAAGAAGATGGTAAAATGATGGCTTTGCCAGCTGGCAGCTCTCTGGTTGTAGCAACCTCAGCAACATAATCCATAAATCCATAATACTGTTCTACACGTAGTTTATCTTGTTGATATTTGATGAAGTTTAAATTATTTGCCTCAACTTGCAAATATGAATCAATGATCCATTGTTGTGTCAGTTGTTCGCCACCTAAAATGGGATTGAATCCATCTCGAATGGCAATTTGAGCCACTTTAAATTCAAGCATGGAAATATTATTTCTCACATGTACTTTTGAATTTGGGTAACTCTGAAGAGTTAATTTGGGTTGCCAACCTGCTTCCCCATGTGGAAAAAATATGGGATATGTCATTGGATCCAAATTGGTACTTAAGATACTTATATAATGAAAGGTTGCTCCTCATTTCTGGGATATATTCTAATATCTCTCTGAAATGGTGGTTCTCCTTCGTCATTTTGAAAGACCATTGCAACCTCATTTGATGCTGGCAAGTTATAACGGCGTTTATCAGTATGGCGATCTCTTTTAAGCACCATATTGACCTTTGGGATTGGCAATTGATGTATTTCTGCATGAATTTGTTGTTCCTTTTCTACTTCTGCCACTTTTTTGAGAGTATGGGTTTTGAGCCATAATTTTATCTAGCTCTATAAAAACAATGGGTAAGCAATTTTTATTTTCTTGAAGCTGCATACGTTGTTCAACAGCTTCCATTGTATCTAGGACATATAGTTGAGCAAATTTTCTTTGCTCTCCTTCCTCTGGATGTAAATGGGAAGTCCGATGGTAAATTTGTCCTTGTACTTTAAAGCAGTAAGGGCCATATCCTGGCACATTAGCAGCTAATGTTGCACCCATAGATGCAAAGGATATGTCACTATTATAGGATCAGATGTTTGTTTTGAAATTTTGGGAGTTGGGGAAAGTAGGCTCAGTCATAATGCTTTGTAAATATGTTGGGAATTGTTGTCTTTCTGGAAGTCTTACCTTGCCTTTTTGACAGCAACTAATGAACTCGCTATCTCTGGGTCTTTCCTGTTTGAAATGATAAGCCCCACAAAACTGACAGACAATATTCATATCACCACAATTATGAAGCTCTACTGGTAAAGATTTAAGTAAAGGACAATTGTGAGAACATATATCAATATGACTCTAAATCATCATTAGAAATCTTATCTGATTGTTCAGCAACATTTTCTAAATGCTTTTGTTTTTTAGTTGCCTTCTTGAGGTGGATTTTAGTTAGTCAGCTGATAGTCTTTTGCTTGCAAGTCTTTTGCGTTCTTTTTTTGTCATCGAATTTCCTTCTGCTCCGGCGTCTGATGGTCTGCCCATGTCTTTTGACGTTCTCTAGTTTGACGTCGTTTCTTTTCCTGTTTCTTGTCACTATCTGCCATATTAATCTGTAAATAAAAATATAATATTAGTATTTTTTTCTCCTTATTGTAATTTTTTTTTTTTAACTGCATTTTTTTTTCTACTATCCTGTTTTGTGTGCAGCAGTGGTTATGAGGTTATCTTGATAAGGTTGGAGTTTGCAACGTAGGGCCTCATTCAATAGCAATGTTTGCAATTGCATAAGTATCTAAATAAGCAGTGAGTATATATTTTGTCTTTTAGTTTTCAGTTAGTGAAGACCTTATTTTTGGATAGAAGTTCATTAACTTCAAAGTTCTGTAAAATAAATATGCTATGTGCTTATATAAATCTCTATTCAATTGGTTCACTTGCAATTGAATGAGACCCTTATTTAGGTTGCAGTGTATTTTGTGAAAGAGGCACATGAAAGATGATATTTCCTTCTATTTTACATGGGGCTTATTGAATTGTGATTTGGGCAATTGAATAGAGCTCTATATAAGCACAGAGCAAATATTTTTCCACAAATTTTAGTTAGTGAAGACCTTGATTTTGGATAGAAGTTCAGTAAGTAAACATTTGTTTAACAAAATTATGTTCTGTGCTTATATAGAGCCCTATTAAATTGGCCAAATCGCAATTGAATGAGGCCACAGGTTTTTTATATTAATTTTTGTGCGCTACTGTTGTCATTACGTGTTTAGGGTATGGAGTTGGCCTTAAACATTTGTGCATGAAAAAGCATATATATCTTAAAATTGTGTATATGATAACCTCATTTTTTGTTTTGTTTGCAACACTGTTAGCATACTGTTTTTTTGTTTTTTTTGTTGTTGCTCTCCTGTTTTGCATGTGGCAATGTTGTTATTTGGATTGTCCGGTTATGGGGTTACACTTATACTTATACTGTTAGTTAGGTTGCAGTACGTTTCCACAAAGTGAGACAAAAAACAGGATAGGTCCTTCTATTTGATATATGTAAATAACAGTATTTTATTTTTTGTTTAACGTGTAATACTGTACCTCTTTCCTTGAAATCTGTTGTGTGGAAATTTCTGTAGCGATGCAGAGAGTCTTCAGGCAGTGTCTGTTGAGACTGAAAGAGAGAGATACAAATGTTACATTAAAATTTAATTCATTCATTTTTTTTACTAAGAGCATGTAAAACACAATATATATATATATTTTTTTTTATGTAATCAACGAGGTTTAGGTTATGGGTTTAGGCTTAGAGAGTGGTGCATATTTAAGAGGATAGCTGGTTGCATGTGTTATGTTTTAATAAAATGTGTTGTAGTATCCTGTTTTGTGTGCAGCACTGTTGTGATTAGAGGTTTAGGGTGTGGGTTTAGGGTTATAGGTTACGGCACAGAAAACAGGATTTATTGTTCAATTTTGTATATGTTACCAATATTTGTTGTAGTATCCTGTTTTGTGTAGACTATTGTTGTCATTAGAGGTTTAGGCTCTGGCTTTATGCTTATAGGTTAGGGCCTACAAAACAGGATTTATTGTTCAATTTTGTATGTGTTACCAATATTTGTTGTACTATCCTGTTTTCTGTACGCCACTGTTGACATGATATGTTTTGGTTCTGGTGTTAGGGTTATAGTTTAGGGCACACCAAATCTGATTTGTAATTCCTTTTTGTATGTGTTAAGAATAGTTGTTGTACTATCCTGTTTTTTGTAGACCACTGTTGTCATTAGAGGTTTAGGTTGTGGGTTTATGCTTATAAGTTAGGGGATACAAAACAGCATTTATTGTTCAATTTTGTATGTGTTACTAATATTTGTTGTACTATCCTGTTTTCTGTATGCCACTGTTGTTTTGGTTCTGGTGTTAGGGTTATAGTTTAACGCACACCAAACCTGATTTGTAATTCCTTTTTGTATGTGTTAACAATATTTGTAGTACGATCCTGTTTTGTGTACACCACTGTTGTCATTAGAGGTTAAGTATTATGGGTTAGGCTTAGAGGTTGGTGCAGACAAAACATGATTCATTGTTCCATTTTATATGTGTTAACAACATTTGTTGAAGTATCCTGTTTTGTGTGCACCATTATTGTTAGTAGGGGCTTATGATTTATTTTTGTTTTTCATTTTGACATTGGGGCACATGAAACAGGATAGTTTTTTTTTTTTTTACTTGTTATACTATACTTTTGTTGAATTCTTAGTTGTGTATAAATGACAGAGGGTCCCCTGCTGCCAATCTTCCTGCAACAGTCTTCAGGCAGTGTCTGTTGAAAAAGAGAAAGAGAAACAGGTTTTTTGTTTAATTATTTTTTTTTTCAACAACAGCATATTATTTTTTTGAAGCAAATGTATTTTTGTATATAACCTGTTGTTCTTTCCTTTGTCGTTTGTAAAATTGTGCTGATTCCACAGTCCGTGGAAACCGTGCAGCGCTGCAAATTATTCAGTGACGCTGTTGAGGCAGAGTCTGTTGAAAATGTGAACAAAAGTGAAATATTAAAATGCAGCATAAATATATATGTGTCTACATTTTTTTTTATTTTACGTCGTTAGGCTCGTTTTCGTTTTTTTCGTCGCCCATTTTTTCTGTCGCTTAGGGGATTTGAGTGTGTAAACTTTGTAAATGTTAGTGAAATCGGGGTGTAACCTGACTTCCAGATGTCCTGGGTGTCCCCCCTTGCTGTGGGTAATCTTTTTTTTTGTTTATTTTTTGTGTTTTGAGTATTTTCCGCTGTGCGCGGTTTGTCCGTAATGGTTTTACGGGTCGTATTTTGTTTGGTGTAAGGCTGCAAAAAAATGTTTTCTAAGTCCTGCTTCTCGTAAGTCCGTAGTTTGTCATTGCGCGTTTGGTGTTTTTTTTTCAAAGTCCCGCTTGTGTGGGCATTTGTAAGCAGTTGTAATGCGCTGTAGAGCCCCCCCCCCCCAAAAAAAATTCGGCCCCTCGCTTTGTGTGTAGTGTAATAGTGTGCGTGAGGCAAATCCGTTAGGGTAGCTGTGTACTTTCGGTTTGTATAAGTTAGTGTTCTAAAATGGCGCCTAATGTGTGGTATGCGGCTGTGGCTGATTTAGCGTCCTTGTTTTCGGATGTCGTCTGACTTTTTCGGAAAATCCGTAGGTATTTGGTGGTGTTTTGCGTGTTTAGGGTCCTTTAGCCTCGTTTTCGTTTTGTTTGGCAGCCATTTTTTCTCTCGCTTAGGTGATTTTGAAGTGTCTAAACTCTGAAATTTTGACTTAAATCGTGGTGTAAGTTCACTTGCAGAGGTCCTGGGTGCATCCCCCCCTGCTGTGGGTAAGCTTTTTATCTGTTTGTTGTGTGTATTTATCGGGGTTGTGTCCTTGGTTTCGGATCTCATACGTCTTTTTCGGAAAATCTGTAGGTGTTTGGTGGTGTTTTGCGTCTTTAGAGGGCTGCAGCCTCATTTTCGTTTTTTCGGCTGCCATTTTTTCTCTTGCTTAGGGGATTTTCGGGTGTCTAAACTCTTTTATTTGGAGTTAAATTGAGGTGTAACTTCAGTTTTCAAGGTCCTGGGTGCCCCCCCCCCCCCCCCCCTTGCTGTAGGTAAGCTTTTTATGTATTTGTTGTGTGTATTTCTTGTGTTTTGCATGTTTTCATTTGCGCTCGTTTCGGGCGTTTTTTGCGAGGTCGTAATGGGCCGTAACACGTCTCCTATTTTTATTTTGTAACTCTGTAAGTTTTGCGAGGTCCGCAGTTCCTGGCAAGGAGCACCTTCGCAAGCAGCATTAGCAACAGCCCGCATGCTCACAACTATATATGTGATACCAATCATAACTGTAATGTTCGAAAAACAAAAACCCTAATTTAATATTTACTTTATATATGCATGCCTATATAAATAGAGAGATGAGTTTGAATCGTGTTTTTATCTGTATATTTTAAGGAAATGTAATGCCATATATTCTGCATTACATTCTACATGTGTGTATATGTCCTTGCTCTGCCTAGCAAGGTCAACTAATCACATTAGACAGATATAAAAATGGCAGCACATTAGGGAGACACGTTTAAACTCTTAAATGTCTTATCTGTCTATCTTGCTGTCAGATTTCCGGAGTCCAAGCTCCCTTGATTTGAGTGATGTTGCAGCATCCTTTTACTTTTGCCTCTGGATGCTGATTTTTTAGAATGATGCCGCATTTATATTGCAGGGACAGAAACACAAAAAAAGAATAACTTTTAAGTGATCCTGACGCGGTATATAATAACCACTCCAGCTTCCAATGATCTCCAGTCGCATATGGTCTCATCTGAGAATTGCAGAGGAGAGCGTGTGCATGTGCCTTCACTTACACCTCCTTTTGTGTCGAGCAAGGACCAGGAGCTAATTGAAATGCAGTACCGTGGAGCTCTGCTGTAGCTCGCCGCTTCTGTAGCACAAGGAAGAGAATGTATGCTGTGGATCTTTTCTTATATCACATGTGAACAAGATACAATTCAAGATTACAGAAATGGCCTTAGAAGATCTGAAGCAGAGATTAAATGCGGTTTTCCTAAACACTGGTAGGAGGAGTTGCTGCTCTTAAATAATCTTATCATTAACATCACTAAATGTGCTATCATGTTAAAGGTACCTTGGTACATTTTATGTTATAATTCCATATCTAGGGATAATTATATTAATCAAATATAATATTACTTTTTGTGAGTTCTAGTGTAAATGAGTAAATTACAATGTAATCTGAATTCAGTTTTATCCTTTTTTATGCCATATACATGTTTATTTATGAATGCAGTTTCTTCAGTAAATGTGTCTTTTAATAAATTGTACTATTTAGTTTAAACGTAATTGGACATTATTGTTCTGTAGGATAGTATGATTAATGTTCTCACTGGTCCTGCATTCTGCATCTTCCTGCAGTGGCGATAAAGACCTTGCCTTGTATTTTCCTGATGTGCCATATAGAAAAGTGTGAAGGCTCAGGTATTTAGTGAGTGTGGTGGGGGGCTATAGTACTCACTGCAGCACACAGTGGATCATATATATTGTATGTAGGAAGCTCAAGATCACATGACAATAATCTACAACATTAGGTAATTGACTCTAGTCTGCAGATGTCATATTCTGTTACCAAGGGGACAATATGCTGACACACTGTTAATCATTTCTACAGCATTTTGTATAAAACCAGAAAATGATAGTTAGTCATGGAATCCAAGAATGCGGTCATTTCATGTGCATGGGGTATAAATCATGTTAATCCATTTAGTACTGTCAGATCTCCCAGCATATTTAAGTGGCTGCTTTTTAACATCTACTGAACCGGAACAAGTGAGAGATCCAAAATTAACCTGTTCATCACAATATGTGATATATTTTTGTTTTACAAACTGGTTCTTTTGAGGCATTAAAAGTATCTGGCAATGAGTGTGGTGGATAATTGTGCTATAGACATCTTAACATTTATTATTATTATTACCCTTAGATTGTAAGTTTGCGAGTTTTTAATTGTGTGTTTGTGCCTTGGAAACAAGCACTATGTACATTTGATTATATGCTCAAAAACAGGGCCCTCTATTCTTTATAAGGTGTTAAGTTTGCTTTTTGCCATGTACTAAACCCCTGTACAGCGCTATGGAATATGTTGACGCGATATAAATAAAGATAATAATAATTATTATTATTATACTTTATTTATAACGCACCGACATATTCTGTAGCACTATACATAAATTAAGTTCAGACAAAGAAAAATACAAATTAACATATAGCAGAAGTCTTGGACATGTCTATAATGGTACAAAATGGCTCTTTTTTTTATTGCTTTACAGGACACTCGGACTATAATTATTTTATAAGAAGTTTCCATACTGTAGTGTGTGGATAACCAGTGAGCTTTATTCAGGTGGTCTGTGGAATAACTAGGATATCAAAATACATTATTAAATAAAAATAATAAAAATGCATTAAAAAGTATAAATTAGCATTAGAGAACTGACCTTGAGTATTATATTTATTATATTTTAAGCAGAAAGTACTATTCCTGACAGTGACTTTAAAACTTGTATCCTCTTCCTGCTAACCTCACTTTTGTGGGAGTTAATCACTTCAGAGAGAGGACAGGTAGGAGGCTCTTGAATAGTAATTTCTGCCTCAAAATAGCAAAATTCAAGGTCAGTTATATAAAAATAAGTTAGATTTTCTTTAAATATCTTTGCATCTCTACCACAGTTGGAACCCATGCTGTATCCATGTAAGAGGTAATCCAGGTTTTCTTTATTGGTGACAATTTTCTTAACACATTAGAATATCTCACATAATATGCCTGTCTGGCTTGAATATTTTATTTTAAAAAGCTGAATTGATTTGTAAAAAAAATTGGTAGAAATTGGTACCTGTTTAGCTGAAAACTCCTCTACATTTTGTCTTGACTTGGATTACAAACACGGCAGTGCTAGATATATGTAAAATAATTTAGTTTTTTTGTTTATTCTGAAGGTACAGGAGAGTATGGCTCCAATAAATCAATGGAGCACTTTGTATTGAGCAGATGAATACAGCGGGGTAAAAAAAATCACATCTACCACTTATCTTTACAAATATTTACAGTTGTAACCTATATTACAGTATCTTTCCTGGTTCTCCACCAAGGCACTACCTTTCTGCACTGGTACATCATCAATATATTGCGATATTTTAAATGGGCTATACATAAGAGCGGTAATATGGTTGGGTTAAAATCAGGAATATATGCTAAGAAATATTAATAATATATGGCAACCACCATTTAATATCTGTAAGTGCAAAAATACCAAGTACCAAGGAATTAATATATGGTTAGTTGGTACTAAATAAAAGAAAATTGAGATTTATTTATGATTGCTTATCTTTAGGGCAGCTCTTTGTCAGGTCTAAAAATGAACACAACAAAATCATACTCAGTGACAATAAAACATAATAATAATACTTAACTTCTATTACGGAAATGTTTTCCTTTTGAATGGTCTAATAAAGACATTTCTTGCCTAGGTGTAAAAATCCCACCCAACCCACACTGTCGTTATGAGGTTTATTTTTGTCCTTTAATAACAAAAATGTCTAATGAGCTGAAAAAATTGACTACATTTTCTACTTCTCTACTAAGGAGAATAGCGGTCCTAAAGATTAATTAATTATCATGTTTTCTGTATTTATTTATAAAGTTACCAGTTAGAGTTCCACCAAAAGTTCTGAGAAAAAAATCTAAAACTTTTTAAAAATAATGTATCTGGACTTTTAAAGTAGCCGGAATTAATAAAAATACACTTTGCAAACATAAAAGTCTAGGTGGACTATCAGCTCCAAATATAAAACTCTATTATTTAGTAGCAATATTTATACAACTGATACAATGACACTACGCTAAACCAGCATTACCATGGATAAAAATGGGACAACTGATACAGTGGCACTACTCTAAACCACCATTATTATGGATAAAAATAGATACAACTGATACAGTGGCACTACTCTAAACCACCATTATTATGGATAAATATAGATACAACTGATACAGTGGCACTGCTCTAAACCACCATTACCACGGATAAAAATAGATACAACTGATACAGTGGTATTACTCTAAACCACCATTAACATGGATACAAATAGATACAACTGATACAGTGGCACTACTCTAAGCCACCAATACCATGGCTAAAAATAGATACAACTGATACAGTGGCACAACTCTAAAGCACCATTACCATGGATAAAAATAGATACAACTGATACAGTGGCACTACTTTACCATGGATAAAAATGGGACAACTGATACAGTGGCACTACTCTATACCACCATTACCATGGCTAAAAATAGATACAACTGATACAGTGGCACTATTCTAAACAACCATTACCATGGATAAAAATAGATACAACTGATACAGTGGCACTACTCTAAACCACCATTACCATGGATAAAAATAGATACAACTGATATAATAGCACTACTCTAAACCACCATTACCATGGATAAAAATAGATACAACTGATACAGTGGCACTATTCTAAACCACCATTATTATTAATAAAAATAGTTACAACTGATACAGTGACACTACTCTAAACCACCATTACCATGGATAAAAAAAGATACAACTGATACAATGGCACTACTCTAAACCACCATTACCATGGATAAAAATAGATAAAACTGATACAATGGCACTACTCTAAACCACCATTACCATGGATAAAAATAGAACAGTAGTTATGCTTTCCAATGGAAGTTAAGAACATTGCACGTCTAAGTGTTCCTAAAAGGCCAAACAACATAAAAAATATATCCCAATCAATCATAACCTATACTTATGCCATATAAATGGATATGAACACAATCTGTCTTAATACCCGTAGCTCAAAATAAAGACTTTTGGCTCTAGGATATTGCAGTAGGAAGACTAATTCTACAGTATTTGCAAAGCATAGGCAGAGTGACTTGATAGGTAAATACAATTTTGTCATGCAACATTTAACTATTTTGTACATTTATCTTTTATATGTATGTATTATTCTGTGTTTACATATATGATCAGAATGTATAAAAAATAATAAAATAAAAGTTTTAAAAAAGTTAGTTCTGCAAGGAGCTATGAAAAGCAGAAAGGATGATAAGTAGAGATATTAGTTGTCTAATTAATTGGGATAGGCTTAGGGCTATCCTTAATAAAGGACAAGGACAAATAGCAAATGTTTTTTTTTAATTCTAATTCAAATAGGAAAATGGGCAAGTTGCTCTAAACTGCTGACAAATTTTATTTCTCTACATTTATTATAAATGATTATCTTGTGAGCAGTTTGCATGTGAAATATCTACATTGTGTGATAATTACTTATTGGGTTTTTATAAGAGACTGTATAATTAAATTGGCAGCGTATCAGATCTTCAATGTGACCTTCAGATATTTCCTTACAAAAATATGCAGCTGTGAATCTTCACCCAAAAAAAAAAGTGTGAAACATTCATGCTCAATATAGATTGCATTCACTAATACTAGGGCCCAGATTTATCAAAGGACAAATAAACTTTGTCATATTGATTAGCCTTATTTCATCTCAATATACCCGTCAATATGCTTTGAAAATGGCAAATTTAGCAAATGGGATATGAAAATTCATCAATAGTGAACATATTCATATGTAAGCTGCATATTACCTATTGAAATGCATGGTGTATGTTATAGGTTTGTAATAGCATATCTAGTAATTATATTTTCAATGGGAAAAGTATTATATAATAGAAAAGGGCAATTTTACGGATATATACAGTAGACTCTCAGTTATCCGGCATCCATGGGGATAGGTAGATGAGGGTTACAATTAAAAGAGGCCTAGATTAGCTGCACATAGGATGCTCTGCTAAGTATATTTGTCAGTGAGGGCTGATCTAGCAGCAGCAGCTTTCACTCCTCATTTACACACAGGTACATTGGGTGCTGAACCCGGGGAATGTAACACCAACACTGCACTGGTTCCGTCACTCATGCCTGTCTGCTTCCAGCTAAAACTGAATAGCAGAGATATACAGTGTATGCAATTTAGGTGCCTGTAAGCATTTTGTGGCATGACAACCTGGCTCCTGTCATTTGTTAAGCTTTTAATTTTTACAGTACATTTTTCTGGTTGCTTAATAGCCGAAAAATATTAAACAAGATGAAAACGAGGCCAAAGGATGTAAAACGCAGCTGAACACTAAGAATTAACGCAAACCAGTAACACTTAATACAAGGCAGTAGCACTTAATCCAAGGCAGTAGGCCCCTAAACTACACAGGCCTGTAAAGTACAGAGAGAGAGGCTCACAATGAGCGCCAAAGGGGATCATTGCAAAGCACTAAAGGTGTGGATTTCCAAAAACGTCAATGAGCAGCAAAGCCGCTCATTGCTGGGCTTGCCATGAGCACCAAAGGCGCTCATGGCAGTGCCTGTAAAGTAAATGGGGGAAGAGGCTCACAATGAGTGCCGAAGGTGCTCAGAGAGGCCATAGCCTCGCATTATGTAGCAAACAGCATTGCCTGGCTTAAAATTGTATTGCCGTCAATTTTTGACGGGCAAGTCGCTAGTATCAATAATAATAATAAATATATTAATACTAATAAATATTAATAATACTAATTTGATAATAAATGAACAATATAATTTCATATATTATATTTATTAAATTATTTTCCACATTATTTTCCATTATTTCTAACCTATATATAGTGCTCTATTTAATTACAACTGCCTAAGAAAAGAAATAGGCACATATTCAAGAATAACACTGCTAGTTTATCAATAGGCATTTATTAGCTGTTTGCTACTCCTTGTGCTGTCAAATTGGATGCACGTGTATTCTATTGTATTGAATGTATAAGCGCATTTGCTACTTGATAAATACTATTTTGCATATAGGGCAGGGGTGAGCAATTAATTTCCTAAAGGGGCCACATGAGAACCTAGGAATGTGGTGGAGGGCCGAACCATAGGCTGAACTTAATTCTTCTCAATATTAATTTTATAGCTTTATTTTATTTTCTCACTGCCAGGAGCAGTATCTACAGAATGCTATCCATCCCAGTTAGTCACAACACTGCTGCTCACAAATTGCCTCCTTTTATAATTGGCAGTGTTTTTTTGTCCAGGACACACATTTGTATCCCACTGTAGGCCACTGTAGCAGCCTGGACAGCAACAGCCAAAGGTCGGATATGGCCCCCGGGCCATACAATGCTCAGGTCTGATATAGGTTGATGTATTACCTTCTGTATTGGATGGCATATTGCAATTTGCTGCTTGATAAATATGGGGCCAAATGTGCATAGGCCCTTGGTATTGAGAAACATAGAGCCTCATTCCATTGAGCTTTTGGTAAATCCGAGCTTCGAAAATGTAGCCCGCAAGTTATTTTGTTATTCAATTTGTGCCTTTTTGCGGGCTCTGTTCGGGTTATGGGCTCTGGCCTTAGATTCACTGCGATAGTTCACATTGCAAGTTAATGCCCCTCCAAGCCTTTGATCTTACACAGCCACAAGAGTTGCGAACGCTAAAATCGCTCTGATTCCCCCTCGGTGACCACTCCGTTGAACCATAAGTCACGGTTACCAAGGAGGACTCGCAAAGGGCTTAATGACATGTCCAGAGCACTTTAAAAGCACATAAAAAATCAATACTGTACTCTTATAAAAAGGAAAGTGATGTTAGGTCTTAGAATTAATAGCACAACATTCTCAAGCTCGCAATTCCGCCAAGTAAAATACTTCATTTCATGTATGATTTCTGTGTTATATCAATCCCGCCAATCATTGTGTTAATACATAGAATGGAACTCGCATGTAATACAATATCATATTTACAGTTTTATTGATATTGCAATATTTCAGTAATGTGCGTCCGATCGTAACTCGTAATTGAAGACCATAGGACTTTGAAATTCAAACTCCATTTTCCATTGATGTAATGATGACGATCTCTGTTTCCATTGGCTGTTTCTATCTCAGGATTTACGGCCTTGGTTAATTGATCTGTTCAAGATCGCAAATGCTACATACAATGGCACGGTTTGCGAATCAGCCCATAACTTGAGGCCTTGAGCAACTGAATAGCACCATAACTTGCGAGCGCTGCAGGCCCGCAGACATACGGCCTATACCTCCATAACTTGCGCCTCCGAATTGAATGAGGCTCATAGTGTTTACAGCCTTTCATTTTGTATTGATCAGTAAGGGTGTATATACTTGTGAATCTTGAGAAGACCCAATGTTAAGTTAAGAATCAATCCTTCTTGCTAAGAAGCAAAATAAAAGCATGTCCATCGCAGTTCATAACTGGCTCCTATGTTCATTAGTGGGATGTTATCTGGTGTCTTAACTATCAGTTAATTTAGCTAAATGCAGGGACATTTAATTTTTGGTTAACAACTGAATGCAAATATTTATAATACATTTACAATTTTTATTTGTCAAGATCAGTGGCAAGTGACAAGTTCTCAATCTGTTTCATTATTTTTGGACCACAAGCATTACTATGCAATTTGCGAAATATCCAAAGGCCTATCTGCAAATCGAAGTTATAATCTGCAATAGTATGACACTAAATAGTATATTATAACTATAAATACCATCCAGTTCTTCACACTACAGTGCTAACAGGCTGTTTGCCATGTAAGAAATGTACTTGGTAAGTTTATTTGCACAGTGTAGCTCCAAGCTGATATGTAAATAGCACATTTACAGCTTGTCAACTCTTTCTATTTCTTGCCTTGCAACTCGTGTGGACAGGCTTCCAAATCTTCTGACACCTCTCCGCAAAGAGGTAACACGACTTGACAATTCTGTGTCTGGAACATTGTGCTGATAAAAGTAAAACTAACCTCAACCCTACAAGCCAGTATCTCTTCCAGCAATGTTTTCCACAATCAAAGGAAATGAAAGAAAATGGAAAATGTTCTTTGCTTTAATTTCCGGGGACACAGAAAGGTGACCATCAAATAAGCTACCTAGCATGCTTCCTGAATAAAACATTGCAGCATACTGTACAGGAAGTTCTTCTATATCCATTACAGAGGAAGTGCGCAATCTGTTTCATTATTTTGTACTACAAATAGATTGTTTACATCCTGGTGAAGCAGCAAAGGGATAAGACCTCTGCTAAATTCTCCAGACAAGCCTTAATCTTTTGCCTTAAAAAAACAGCCTTCATATTTTATTTTGTTTCTTTTTGCACCGCCAATCAGTATGAAGAATATGTTTCTTATATCCCAAAGAGATATTCAACTGACTATTTTTTAGTGTTAGCATGTTACAATGATGATAGTTTTATATATTTATATATATATATATATATATATATATATATATATATATATATATATATATATATATATACATATATAATGTTCTAGAATACAATATATTGTAATTGATGATACACTAAATTATTATTATTATTATTATTATGTCCTTTATTTATAAAGGGCCAACAGGAATAAGTTCCGGTCAAAACAATATTAACACAGTGCAAAAGGGAAAAAAAAATAAAAGAAGGAGGGTCCTGTCTTTAAGCTTAAAATCAAATGTTCATAGTGCTTTCACTAAGCAAGATTGAAAACTCACAAGCTTACTATCCATAAGGGTATGGGAGTGGTAAAGAAGGATAATAGGGGTGATGTGTATATTAAGGCTGAAGATGAAACAGATGAGTTGTTAGTGGAGTTTTAAAGAATTTGAGGCAGAACAATCTAGTGGAGCAAGGCAAGGAGTTATAAAGAATACCGGCAGCACAAGAAAAGTCCTGAAGGTGGGAGTGAGAGGTGATGATAAGAGAGGAGGAAAGAAGGAGGTCATTAGCACAGCTAAGAGGTTGGTTGAGGGTGTATTTAGAGGCGTGAGCTGAGATGTAAGAGGGTGCGTTATATGTTAGAGTCATAATTTTAAACTTTATTCTGGAGGCCATGGGTAGCCAGTGGAGTGACTGACAGAGGTGTCCTGCAGACGCTGATCGTTGAGTTTGGTAGGTGAGTCTAGCGGAGGTGTTCATTATGGATTGGAGTGGAGAGAGATGGGGGATGGGGAGGCCAGCAAGGGGCAAGTTGCAGTAGTCAAGGTGAGATATGATGAGAGAGTGGATTAGAATTTTAGTTGTGTCTTGTGTACGATAGTGGTGTATTTTGGCAAAGTATTAAGGTGAAAAAGACATGATTTTTTTATGAATTGTATGTGAGGAGTGAAAGAGAGGGCGGGGTCCAACAGAACCCCAAGACAACAGGTCTGGAAGATGGGACTAATAATGGTATTGTCAACAATGAGAGATACTGTATATGTGCAGTTTAAGCTGTGGTAGAGGGTGGGAAGATTAGGAGCTCAGTCTTTGACATGTTGAGTTTTAGTTGACAGGCGGACATCCAAGAGGAAATACTAAAGAGTCAGTTCTTCATAGAAGTGATCTGGGGCAAATTATTACATACCAGAGAACTACTTGATGATACAGCAATAGTCTATCACTAATGACACTGGGCACCTCCTCTGTATAGGCCTAGGGAAGGAGTGAATTTTTCATCTCAACCTGCTACATTTTTTCTAATCTTTGCACTTATAAGTATATTTGTTTCATGTGTTTTTTAACACAACATTATATTGGGAAACTACATTTCAAAACCTACTTCGCACAGATCTGTAGTTTTTGAAACTATTTTGTGGTCTTTTAAACTTGGTTATCCTAGCTAAGTAGAAGATCTCCGTTCCCTCACATTTTACATATTTGATTTTACTAGAATACGTTATGTATCACTAGTCTTTCCTTTATTAATCCATCTTATATTTTACACAATATAAAAATGCATATGTATTTAAATGTTTTACTTTGAATTTGAGTAGCAAATACAGTCTGGAGTTTTCCCAGAATATTCTATGAATTTGCAGACATTGCATAACCAATATATGGTGACTCTCGCAGTCTATTTTTGTATGCCTGGCTGGTTAGCTGTGTGACATCTCTTGCAATAATTCACATTGAGCACCATTTTTCATGTTTCTCTACCAAATGTGTGGTTTGTTCATGTCATAAACCTTGGAGATATTTATTACAGTATATATTAAAGGGGTTCAGTTAACAAAATTGGAAGATGTCAAGAACACACAAATATTACCTTATTGTAATAGGCCTATAGTTTAAAATAATTTGAAAACTCTTCTACATATGGTTGCCAACAAGTTTTAGAAACTGTTTCAGTCATACTCAAGTTTTTATTACCTTACATTTGCTGTTTAGCTTCAAAATCACTACAGTATATGTATTTTATATAAACATGTATGTATGGACATGGACCAAATAAAAAAATAAAATAATATCTTTGTATTGGATTTAGAGTTGGTAGAATTGGTAGAAGTATAGAGTAAATGTGATTGTGAAATTTTGTGAATTGAACATGCTGTAATTAGACTAAAGAACCAAAGATCTATACAGCATTATCTTCTTTTTCATTATGTTTAAAAACGATTTAAGGAGTATTTCCTCTGACTATGCCGAAAATAATACATTATGCATTGTAAATGAAGTAAAACAGAATGTTAAAACAGTACTCCTCTGCAGAAACATTTATATAAAAGTATTGATATTTAACTGGTAGATAATTTTTAGAATAGAAGAAAGTAATAAATACTTTTTGGAATTATAAATAATTATTCTACCTATAACTTACATTCTAACTATAAATACAATGTTCTGGAGTGCTTGTAGGTAATATACTAAGTAGCACTGCTCAAAAATAGGTAGCAGTTTCAAGTACTAGTAATATTTTACCACATATAAAAATGGGCACAGATAAAGGTGAAGGAAAAAAATAGTACCACTAACAAAGGGCCTCATTCAATTGCGATTTGGCCAATTGAATAGTGCTCTATATAAGCACAGAGCATATTTTTTTACAAAAGTTTTTAGTTAGTGAAGACCTTGCTTTTAGATAGAGGTTCACCAACTAAAAACTTCTGTAAAAAAAATTATCTGTGCTTATATAGAGCCCTATTCAATTGGCCAAGTCGCAATTGAATGAGGCCCTGAATATCTGGGAAGACCGCACCTTGAATATGAGTACAATTCACATCATCTCTATAAGGACACTGTAGACTACCCAAACTCCAGTACACAAAAAATGTGTTTATGTGAATATTAGTAGAGTTATGCATAATTAATACAATTATTATTCTAACTCTTATGATAGTGTCATCAGTATAATAAATAATTTATATATTAGATTTCACAGATTGATGTGTATTTATCTAATGCATACATTTTCATAAATAAAGCTGTGGTAATGACGTGCATTAACCTGTAATCAATATCCAACAGTGATTTTACAGTGTTCTCATGTAAATATCTTTTTACAGACCATTATTTTTGATCAGTAACATAAAAGTCCTACTAGTGAAGTTCATCATGGATGTCTCAACAAGACTCATCCACCTTACTCAGCACTGCTCTACTGCACTCTCAGTCTCCCCGTTAGCTCACCATACCCTACACAATAAAATGTGAAATCTTGACGCTCACTTGCAAAGCCAATTAATCTGCACATTCAAACATATCTGCTTCAAATGTCCCCTAGTGTACTCCAGTCCCCTTCTATCCTCTCTAAATATGTTCTCCCACTTCCACCTACAAGACTTGTCGCTTAGTGCTTCTGCCCTTTACAAATTCCCTACTTCACTTTGTTACACTCTCCACTGTTTTTAGAGGTTCAAGAAGTCTTTAAAAACCCACAGTTTCAAGGAAGCCTATACCAATTGACCTGCTGGTTAATTTTTTAATATGCACAGCCTTCAACCTAATACTGGTTGTTCATCTTCCCCACCCCTTTTGTATCAGTTGACTAACCAACTCCTTTAGAAGGTATGCTCTTGTGAGCAGGGACCACTTCTTCTTCTGATGATGATGGCTTGTTAAATGTGGGAGGGATGTGAACTGGAGCTGTGAAAGTATCTGCATCTTTCTGTGGGATTCCTTTATATAGATGATTTGAGTGTGCCATTTGTGATGACTATGGTAATGTCTAGAAAGTTCACCTGTTCTGTAGAGTTAGAAATACTTACCTTCAATACAATTTTATATGGAAGGTGACAACTTCCCCACAAGTTTCTTACCTCTACACCAATGGGCGAGGTTGTATGAAGACCATTAGAATACTGTGTGCCAAGTGACACCTCACCAGAACTTTCAATCTTGGTGAATCATAAGCCATCATCTAAGTCATCATGATCAATACATTCCATGGGCCCCATATCTTGAGTTTCCTTGGGACTTTTTTTCATTTTTTTTCAGTAAACTGATAAAAGGTTGGGTTTTGTGCAAATGTCTTAAATATATGTATGTTTAGCATAGGGGAAGTCATTGTTTCAATCAAAGGTGATTTGTTTTGCATGTCATCTTTAAACTGTATTTTATATATATAATTTTGTTTAACTGTTTTGTATTTATGATTGAGTAAAGAAGTAATGCTAATGCAAACACAACACATTTTTCTGTTTTGTTTTCTGTGGATCAAACATGGAAAACATTGACATCTCTACTTTGAGTAATATGAAAACATACAAATTACTGCAAATTAATTCTCTTTACTTTCATTGAATTTGAATTAAAAAAAACAACACTATTTTGGTTGAGTTAATGTCTTTTGGTGGGTTATGATTCTGAGCATCTCTAATGTCTCAAATTTGTATATTTTTATAGTGTAACCACATTACTGTTTTGTATGTTCCTTTCTTGTCAGTTAGAGGTCATACTATAATGTTACTGAATCTATTGCATCAATTAATATTTGACCAGGGTCTAAACGCTAGTTCATTGTGTTTAGAAGCAAAACTCCATGGTGGGGGATTACTGACTTGTAGTTAATAATAAATCTTAGTATACTTTGCAATAAGGTATTTATTAACTTGAAGCAAATGTGGAGAAATAAAATGAAAGATAATTGCAGAACTTATTTTTGAAATAATTATTCAGAATATGCTATCTGGGCCCCAGTATGGAAGAATATGAATGTCATTTAATGCTGTAAAATGTGTAAAATTCCTAAAGATTCTGTGTGGACCTTGCTGCACATGCAAATTATTTTATCCAAAAGCAAACATTTCTTGGACAGTTACTTTTCTAGAATCAAACATCACTGATGTCATTAAGTCTGGTGCAAATAACAATATTAGAAGGATTTGTTGTTTAATCATTCAGTCGTGTCTGACTCTCTGTGACCCTATGTGCCGCAGCATGCCAGGCACACCTCTCAACTGCTGCCCCTCTGAGTAACCTCAAGTTCATGTTCATTGCTTCAATTACCTCATCTAACCATCTCTACCTCTGCCATCCCCTTCTTTGTGTGCCTTAAAATTCTTCTCTAGGGAATTTTGTCTTCTCGTGATATGGCCGAAATATATGAACTTTAGCCTCATGATCAAGCCTTCAAGTGAACAGTTTGTCTTGATTTCCTGAAGTACTGATTTATTGGATCTACTTGCATTCCAAGAATCTCTAAGCAGTTTTCTCCAACACCACAATTCAAAGGTGTTAATTCTACGGTGCTCATCCTTCTTTATGATCCAGCTAATATGTTACTACTGAGAATATTATAGTTATAACAATGTGAACCATTGTTGATAGTGTAATATATTCACTTTTTAATAGCTTGTACAGTCTTTCCATCGCTTTCCTCACCAGAAGCAAACATCTTTTAATTTTATGGCCGCAGTCACCATCTGAAGAGATCTTGGAGCCCAGAAAAATAAACCTGTCACTACCTCCACTTCTTCCCCATCTATTTGACAGGAACTGACATTGCCATGATACTCATCTTTTTAATGTTGATCAGCAGGCCAGCTTTTGCACTCTCTTCTTTCACCCTCATCAATAAGCCCATTACTTCCTTATAAATCTCAGGCATCAGAGTAATATCATCTGCATATCTGAGGTTGTTGATACTTCTTCCAGCAATATTGATTCCTGCTTTGGATTCATCCAGCATAGCCTTACGCATAATGTATTGTGCATAATACATACTAGATACATCCATGTCACAATGACTTTCTATCAGATCCCTTCCCTCTCCCATTAAATGAGAGAAAAAAAACTTACTAACGTTGCGCATCTTCCAACAGAAGCAAACTTTCACTTTCTTCCTAACCCTTGCTATTTTTTATCTGCTCTTCGACCAGGTTTCTGACTCTTCCATTCCCTTTAGATTGTAAGTAGCAAGTTTCCAGTCTTGTAGGGTGCTTTGGATGCACTTACTCACAGAGACACATCCACAGACCATTGCAGGTCATTGCAGGACCATAGGCTCATTCGCCTAAAAGACAAATTAGAATAGGAAGAAGAAGCTGAAATGTTTGGTTTCAGTACAATTATAATTTGTCAGAATTTACCAAGGAGAGGGTGCATGTCTAAAGAACAACTGTGTAACAGCTCAAGCATTTTTACTTGAAAGTCGATTTATGGTCTTTTAAGGACCTATGATGGATGCATACAGCATACAGCATTACTGACTGGCTGCAAATTGAGCATGCTCACATGGACAGGGTACACTTTTAGAAAATCGTACCCTGAGAAGCCTAGCTGAATCCAGAGGGTGTAAACATCACCTGCAACAGTTTTTTTTTTATGCAAAGCTAAAAAAAAACTATTGCATGCAAATAAATTTAATCATACACTACTAATTCCCCTCTATCAGATGCATTCATAACCTCGCTCACTTGCATATACCTTTTAGCTCAAAACAGGGTCCCCCATTTTCTGCAGTTGTATTCTTACTTGTTCTTATACCCCGTACAGCTCTACGGAATATGTTGGCGCATTTCAAATAAAAGTTAATAATAATAATAATAATAATAATAATAATACATTGAACAAATAAAGGATAGCTACACACAAATACTACAGGTAAATTTTTAGCAACTACTGTGAGTCATTAATACAATCAGAATACCAGTGCAGTTAGTTTATACTTTAGTGTTTTAATCAATACAGCAATTTCCACATCTTTCCTATGCATAGAAAAAGTATTTGCGTAATGCTTATATGTCACATTTAAATCTTCACATCCTGATATGTGACACGGTGCAGTGATAATGGATCTCTCTTCTATGGGACTTAAAGTAAGCTTGTGCTGTCCTCTAAATGTGAAATACACTCCACAGGTACTACCAACTATATTTATACTAGCTCAAGCAATGAACTTGATACACAGTTCATTTTAATGTATGAAAAATATTAAAGGACCACTGTTTATATTTTAAAATGTACTGTCGAAGAACAACTTAAAATTATGCATCCTATTTTTATTTCTTCTTCTCTCTATTTTTATTTTATTTCCTATCATCTTCCCTTTTTTTCCTTTCTCTATCCTGTTTATTCCACCCTTTACCCATGTTGCAAGGGTTATTAGACACAATCATCAATAAAATCATCTTCTATTTTTTTTTTCTTCCTCAATTTACATAGACTTCTTGATAATACAAAAATAATTATTCCCATGAAAAGTTGTATTTCTAATTGTGTTAACTTTAAGAGAATAAAAAAAATGATGCAGTATGTTTTAAAAAAAAATATAGCCCTTAATTAATTACAGTTTAAGTGCAATTAGGCTGTTGAGGCCATTATCAAGTTTTGTTATTCAAAAAAACAAACAATGAAGAAAACAATTGACCACAGTTGTCCTTTAAGTAAAACCTGTTCAAATGTTATTGAAACTAACAGGAAATGAACAGAGCTGGTAGATCTCATTGGCACACAAACTCATACAGCTATGCTACCTCTCACTGGCTGACAGGGCAGGCTTCACAGAGCAATAAAACTTATGAATCAGTTAATTTCTGCTCTGAGAGCTTCATTTCTTAGTCCTATATTTTCTATCATATATTTAAAAAGGCGTGATTTATATATTGCCACAAAATGCATTAAAAATATATGAAACATTTAACACTAAAGCAACACAGAGAAAAAAAGCAGTGAGTTGATCTGCCATATCCTGAGTAGTGAACTGAAAAGAAACATGAGAGCAAATATATCAAGGCCTCAATGTAAGCCCATTATCTATGTTGTCTGAGTTAGTTTTACATTCATAAGAATAGTAATTGGATGCATAAAAATACACAAGAATCCCTGCCACTCTACTTATTGTAACACATCAAGATCTTGCTTTATACCATAGATCACTTAATTGTCATACAATGTAAGGTCTAAAACAAGTATTAAATGCATTCTAGAGCATTTGGAACTAAAGGCTTCCTTTAAAGGACCAGTGTAAGCAATTTTCATGTTAAACCTATTTTGTAGTTTACCATTATCTTACATTTAAATTACTTGTACAATCAGAAGCAGATCAATCTGTAAAAACATTTTATACATAAATGACCTTTTTTTTTTTAGTTCACCATTAATTAACATTACAAATACATGTGCAAAGAGCAGCAAAGCATATATTTAGCCAGAAAATTCTGATTTAAAAACACAGTTTATCTCATTAATGGCCACTGCTTTACCCCCGACCTCTCTCACTGTCCTGAGCACTACTGAAAGTAAGTGAAAGATTTAAACTGGGATAACACTATTCAAGCCTTACCAAGACAACGTAATCAGTTATATCACAGTTGAAATGTTTTCCTTTCATTCATTAGTGAATCAAGATTTGCTTTACTGCTGATTACACATGTATTTGTAATGTTAATTAATGGTGAACTAATAAATAAGCATAATTTATGTAAAAAATATTTTTATCAATATACCTTTTTCCCATCCCTTTGCCATTTTATCCCCTTTTGTTTTTTTGGGTCTTCCCCATGCCCCCCATTCACGGATTGTATTGATATGTTGCTTCTTTAACTTGTTATTGTATTACACAATTTATTGTTGAGATTGTTTTAAATAAAAACGAGTTAATAAAACCCATAAAAAATGCATACAATGGCCGTTTAAGCCAGATTTTTATTACTGTATGTACTTATATTTTGCCATATAAGATAGCAATATTACAAAACTTCACCATTTTTATAATATAAGCAGCTTTCAACTTTACTGAAAGGTGATTTTCTGTATTTAATCAATTTTTTTCCCAAAAACCATTGTATATGAGAGTAACATAAGCACCACAAATGCAATTTGGATATGAGGAAACGTCATTAATGTAATCCAACATACTTATCATGTAAATGGAAAAAAGGTGAAAAGTACACATATACATAAATATAATTACAATTGGTTGTTATAAAAAGAGTGAAAGTGTTAGACAATTGAGCTTGAAAGTTGAGCTTGAGTATAGGTTACCTGTAAAGATCCTGCTGCTCTGCTATATACTCAGTGGTGCAGTAAGAGCATTCCAATTGGCTTAAATAACAGTACAGTCACAAGTCTTAACACATATAAACCTGGGACTGTGATTACATGGATTTAACGAAACGGACATGCTCTCCCTGCTCATCATCCAGCACTGTGTGTATTAGTCACATCAGATATATTAATTAGGAGAGAAGGGTGATATTTTCATGTCATGTTTCCTTAAACTACTTATCTTTAAAACTCAGTTATCTAACTCACCCACTTAATTGATTTAATAGCAACCAGTTTGAATTAAGTATATTTATATGCATACTTTACCATTTCCAACTGGGAAGTTTTCTGAGTCCCTTTAACCTACTCATATTCAAAAAACATTGCATTCAGTTGTGGGGTACTGTATATTATCAATAAAAATAAATCATAGCAGTATAGTAAGAAAAGTAAATAAAGCATCAGCATTGAAGTAACCTAAAATGGCAATGGGATATACTGTATATGAGATAAATAAAGATGGATGTAGCAAGTGTGCTGATTCAATAGTTAAGTCACACAGTAAGCACTTTTGTGAAATAACAGAATTGTATAGTGATCATCGTGTTTGCTTTAACAGGTGACTTAGTAACCAATAACGCAATCTAAGCAGACACACTTTACTTTTGAAGCACAGCTGTTTATTTCATGTGAAACCAAGCATTGACATCTTATCAATCATCTTATTGATGGAATTATGATTTGAGGTTAAAATGACAATTTGTTGTTTTTGCAACTATAAATCTGTATACTCAAGATAATAGCCTGAAGGTACTAAATGCTGACTTTCACTTTGCAAAAACATATTTCTCATACCTCATATCCACTTTATCATTCAACCCCTCAAACATTTTCAACATTTAACTCCCTCCTCGGCCCACCTTCACCCCATCCCACCATCACCTTTTCAGCTAAAGACATTGCAGAAAAATAAGATTGAGTTAGTCAAGAGATCCATTTACACCACTGCTGAAAATCTCCAGTTCCACAGCCTCATTCAGCCTCTTTTCCCACATTACAGAGGATGAGCTGGCCTAACTTCTCTCAGCCTCTCTAACAACATGTCCACTGGATCTTATTCCCTCTTTCTCTACTAACAGAATACTCATTCTAACCCACGTCTTCAATCTGTCCCTCACACATTCCCCTCTCTTTTCAAACAGTTGCTTACTCCACCCATCCTAATGAAGCTCTCTCTCAATCCATCCATAATCTCTAACTACCTCCTACTCCTTTGCTTCCATATGATTCCAAACTACTACAATGACTGTTATCAAACTCCTTAATTGAGGGTACAAACTAAAATGGCTAATGACCTCCTGACACCAAAGCAAAAAGACAATATTCCCTAATTATTCTCCTAGACCTTTCTACAGTTTTCTTCTCCAGACTCGGCTCCCCTGGTTCTAATATTATCTATGTAACTGCTCCTTTAGTGTCTCTTTTTTGGGCACAAGGTCACCACTGTTACTACACAATGTTGGGGTACATCAAGGCTCTGTTTCCGGTAATTAACTTTTCTAACTATTCTGCCTTCAATGGTAAACTAATTAGCTCTCTGGGGTTCCAGTATCATATCTTCTCCTGACTTATCTCCCTCCCTACTTCCTCCTGTCACCTCTCACAACCTAGAAAAAAATGAGTCAAGAAACGTTTTCTTAATGATCCCACTTTCTACCACATCCCCATGTCATTACATCTCACTTACAGTTGACAAATGCTCCATCACAAAAATGACAATATCATATGTTATGTTCAATTGTCTGTTGTCTCTCTCTGTGCTGTCTCAGTGTGCCCTCTGTCTCTCTCTGTGTGCCCTCTCTGTGTTCCCTCTCTGTGCGCTCTCTATCTCTCAGTGTGCCCTCTCTTTGTGTGTGTGATCTCCCTCTCCTCATTCTTTGTGCTATCTGTCTCTCCCCCCCTCTCTTTCTCGCTCTCTCTGGCTGCCTCCCTCCCTCGCTTTCTCCCTGCCTCCCTCCCTCTTTTCTCTCTCACCCCCCTCTCTTCCTTACTCTCTCTCTTCCTTCCTTTATATCTCTCCCTCTCTCTTCCTCCCTTTCGCTCTCTCTCTCTCCCCCGCATATGCACATATATATTAATCTGTATATACAGTTGCAAGCAAAAGTATATGAACCCTTTGGAATGATATGGATTTCTGTACAAATTGGTCAAAAAATGTGATCTGATCTTCATCTAAGTCACAACAATAGACAATCACAGTCTGCTTAAACAAATAACACACAAAGTATTAAATGTTGCCATGTTTTTATTCAACACACCATGTAAACATTCACAGTGCAGGTGGAAAAAGTATGTGAACCCTTGGATTTAATAACTGGTTGAACCTCCTTTGACAGCAATAACTACAACCAAACGTTTCCTGTAGTTGCAGATCAGATGTGCACAACGGTCAGGAGTAATTCTTGACCATTTCTCTTTACAGAACTGTTTCAGTTCAGCAATATTCTTGGGATGTCTGGTGTGAATCGCTTTCTTGAGGTCATGCCACAACATCTCAATCGGGTTGAGGTCAGGACTCTGACTAGGCCACTTCAGAAGGCGTATTTTCTTCTGTTTAACCCATTCTGTTGTTGATTTACTTCTATGCTTTGGGTCGTTGTCCTGTTGTAACACCCATCTTCTGTTGAGCTTCAGCTGGTGGACAGATGGCCTTAAGTTCTCCTGCAAAATGTCTTCATAAACTTGGGAATTCATTTTTCCTTCGATGATAGCAATCCGTCCAGGCCCTGACGCAGCAAAGCAGCCCCAAACCATGATGCCCCCACCACCGTACTTAACAGTTGGGATGAGGTTTTGATGTTGGTGTGCTGTGCCTCTTTTTCTCCACACATAGTGTTGTGTGTTTCTTCCAAACAACTAAACTTTAGTTTCATCTGTCCACAGAATATTTTGCCAGTACTGCTGTGGAACATCCTGGTGCTCTTGTGCAAACTGTAAACGTGCAGCAATGTTTTGCTTGGATAGCAGTGGCTTCCTCTGTGGTATCCTCCCATGAAATCCATTCTTGTTTAGTGTTTTACATATCGTAGATTCGCTAACAGGGATGTTAGCATATGCCAGAGACTTTTGTAAGTCTTTAGCTGACACTCTAGGATTCTTCTTCACCTCATTGAGCAGTCTGCGCTGTGCTCTTGCAGTCATCTTTACAGGACGGCCACTCCTAGGGAGAGTAGCAGCAGTGCTGAACTTTCTCCATTTATAGACAATTTGTATTACCTTCGACTGATGATCATCAAGGCTTTTGGAGATACTTTTATAACCCTTTCCAGCTTTATGCAAGTCAACAATTCTTAATCGTAGGTCTTCTGAGAGCTCTTTTGTGTAAAGCATCATTTACATCAGGCAATGCTTCTTGTGAAAAGCAAACCCAGAACTGGTGTGTGTTTTTTATAGGACAGAGCAGCTGTAACCAACACCTCCAATCTCATCTCATTGATTGGACTCCAGTTGGCTGACACCTCACTCCAATTAGCTTTTGGAGATGTCATTAGTCTAGTGGTTCACATACTTTTCCACCTGCACTGTGAATGTTTACATGGTGTGTTCAATAACAACATGGTAACATTTAATTCTTTGTGTGTTATTAGTTTAAGCAGAGTGTGATTGTCTATTGTTGTGACTTAGATGAAGATCAGATCACATTTTATGACCAATTTGTGCAGAAATCCATATCATTCCAAAGGGTTCACATACTTTTGCTTGCAACTGTATATATTTATGTATATTAGCATCTATGTAGGTGTATTTATATACATATTTATCTATCTCTGTCTGTCTGTCTATATCTCTCTCTCTATCTCTCTCTCTCTCTGTCTGTCTATCTATCCTTTATAGAAAAAAACCTCTTAAAGACATATTTTTGAAAAGTACAAAAGGTTAATAGAAGTTCATTCCAGACATTATACACTAAAAAGCAAGGAAGCATCACTGATACAGTCTGCTAACTGGAACAGCTTCTCTCCATGAAGTCACATGTCTCCTAGGCAAGCACTGTCAGTCAAAATACTTTCCAAACACACCGCAGCAACCTGATTGGTTGCTGTACTGAAACAAGACCAAGCCCCCTGGTCATAGCAGTGGAGATGTCAGGGGGCTGTCTTTTAGACATGTCAACATTTCTAAGCACAAATTGGATTTTATGCAATATCTGCATGAAAAATGCACAGATTTCAAACAATTGAGAAGTATTTCAACATGCTCTTTGGAGAGCTCTACTGTGGTGTGCTCCAAGTTGTGCTGAATTAACTTTAACAACAGAACTTCATGGATGTGTAAGGTACCATACCATATATTATTTTTGCGGGTTTGCGAGTCCAATCGCATATCGGACCCCCAAAGGCTACTTGATTGACATGTAACCTCCATGTTTTACTGCCGTATCTCCTTGCTTAACTGATCATGTTCCCGCTCTGAACTGCTACGTACGGGTGGATGGTTTACGGTTTCATTGTTTGCCCCTTAACTTGCGGGCTTGTTCAATTGAATAGCACTGGAATTGTAGTAGAGTTCAAGCCCGCAGCACGCCCGCAGACATACGGCCTGTATACCGTGAGATGTGGGCTTCGAATTTAATCTAAGGCTCCCCATGAAAAAGCAGAGTCAGCTATATATACATATATATATATATATATATATATATATATATATATATATATATTTATATTTATATATATATATATATATATATATATAGTTTAAGATATTGGTAGTTTGCAGTTGCCACCTACATCCATGCCTTTGTATGGTATTTGTTTCCAGATGTAGTGTTTTTAGGGGTGTATAGTCATAATTTTCAAACATAGGTTCTCAGAATTGCAAATAGCCCACTACTTCAGTATCTTTAAATAGATACAGAACCATACATTCTTCATAAGCTCAATAACTGATCATTGTACTGTATAGATAAAAAATAAAAATACCTTAAACATAAGAATCACAAAAAGGATGATTTATCTCTCCAGACATTTACAGCAGTGCTGTGGAATTTGGCTTTGTTAATCAATCTTCGGGGTTAGGTCAGGATTTTCTGTCTAGCTACATTTTGAATACATTAAAATAATCTATTTCTATTTTTTGGCAGGCCGCCTTCTATATGTGCAGAGAGTGGTTTCAGCAGTCTGTGCAACTCTAAACCACCCTCCCCCAGATACATTGCTCAGGAAAGTATGTCATTGTTTTCAGCAATATATATATATATATATATATATATATATATATATATATATATATATATATATATATATATATATATATATATATGTTTACATGCATATTTTTTCCAAATGCATTATTATAGCAAACATTAAACAAGAGTCACTGAAACATTCAGTGGTTGTGGTTGTCTTTTTGATCTTTGTTTCTGTGATTTTTCTCAATAAAGTGCAGATATTGCTTCATAGTGCTTATCTGTAATCTTTAAGTATGCTAGTGAATCTAGACCATTGTTTAAAATGTAATGCTGGGGTGTAAGATAAGATCTTTGTTCACACTGCTAATGTGAAAAATAGGGCTATTTCTGTAACACTGTCACCTAGGATATTCAGTATCAATTTGTAATAGGCTCTTTTGGGATTAGCCAGGTGCCTTCTGGGAGAGATGCTCTGTAATTTAACCTTTTCATACACATGACCTAGTTGAACTGTAGTGTGTTGAACTTATCCCTGGGTACAGTGACTGTTAACAGTGACAGGCTGGTTTTCATCACTCTGCAGGACATGACTGAACCCAAGAGTGGAAATTGTGCTTGTGCCAAGTAAAACCAGAAACATTCCTTTTCCCCCTTTGTCTTCTTTCCTAAAACAAAGCAGCAGCAATAGCTCTTGCACTTCCCTGTGATGTTTAATAAAGCACAAATTTGTTTCTCGCCCTTCCTTCCAGGCGTAGTTATTTGCTTGAATTTCCATGGGAATTTTCTTTGCAAGACTTTTTTTTTTTTTTGCCTTCCTCGCAGGGCTTTAACAGCAGCTTTTGTCTTTACTGAGAAGTAAAGAAGACCATCTGCTAATCTACACAATCCTCCTACCACTGCTTTAAGATTTGCCATCATATTGATCTGGTCTTGTGATTTTTCTGGCATAAGCCCATCTCGTGACCTTTAGTGATAGGAAATAAACTGAGAAGGTTTGGAGAGGGGAAGTGTAATCAGCATTAGGTTACTGGCTGTCTGGTTGATGTCTATATAGACACCACCTAAGGACCTTCATATACTACAAGCAAGAAGAGGTCACCTTGGAGTTCAACAGACTTATTGAATCAAGAAGGATGAAGAAACAAACCAATGGAACTTCTTAGGAACTGGACCATTTCTTAATATTACCAGCAAAGAAGATTTTTTTTTTTGCTGGTTATTTTGGATCATATGCTAAATATAATCTATTTTTATTTTTTAGTTGATGGCTTTAATACTTTAAATTGCTCATAGGGCAAAAGGATTTATGTTTTTTTGAGTGATAATCTCAGTGAAATTGTTTGGTTTTAAATCTTTTTGTGCTGGAACATAGCTGAATCTCTGCTTGGGATTAATCATTTTAAATACTTTGTTTGTGTGTACTATAGAATGAGAATATAATCCACAGAGCACTAATGTCACTGCACAGGTTTCTGCGAGAGAGACATGAGGGTCACAGCAGCAGACACCCAAGCCGGGTGGCTCATATCCTACACAGTGCATCAGCCACAATGTTTCGCTCACTACCCAAGAGAAGCTGGAGGAAAAATTCACACCAAGCCAGTTCTGGTGAGCTGACTCATTTATGCAGACTTTGAAATGTTGTTGTTTTTTTTTTTTCTAAAGGTATGATGTGTTATTAACCCAACTGGGGTTGTACTCAGCAAGTTGCTATATGCTTTGTAAGGTAGCCGTTACCCAGCAACAGATGTTATCCGAAAGTCTGAAATTTGTGTGTTTTGTGTAATCGATGATAAGCACAGGTGATTGTCAGATAGTGCAGTCACTGCTAAAGATAGACGTGTACTGTGGGGTAGTTTGACTGCAAGGGGCACAGTGGTAGTTTCCCCATAAGAAATATACATTGTAGCCTTCAGTGATCTCCTTGGAGCACCTGCCATGCATGGTGAGTTTGTGTGTATATGCCATAACACTTTGGCACCGTTGTGTTTGACAAATTATTCTATCTTTTTTTTTTTGCGTTGTTCAGTCGTTTCTGACTCTCTGTGACCTAATGGACTGTAACCCACTAGGAGATCTTTATGTCCAAGGTCATGCTGATCCACTTGGTTTTCATGACAGAGATACTGGAGTGGGTTGCCAGTTCCTTTTCCAGTGGGCCACAGCACACAGCTCCTGGTATTCCTAGGTGGTCTCCCATCCAAGTACTGACCAGGCCAAACCCTACTTGGCTTTAGGGTGGTGAGAACTTTTGGTTCCCTGACTTGGAATCTAACCCAGGAGGTAAAAGCAATGAATCCTAACCACTGGCCCACTAGGGAACCCTATAATGGTCAATTAATTCAGTTCACAAATTTCTAAATCGTTTTTGTGAAGTTGTAATGGAAGTTACACCTTATTTATTGATTTACTGGGTAATTTCATTCAAATGGCACAGGATGGTAGCCTGGATACTGAATGGTACTCAGAGAAATAACATAATTTAAATAGCAGACTATTTATGGTGACAGGTGAGATTTCACATAAGGTAGAATTAAAAACAGTAACTAATAACTAGTGTTTTATCAATAGAATGTATTAAACAATGTGTTTTTTTAAGTACATTTACACTGAAGTTTGCAAATTGTTATGCCATTCTGTTCAATCCAACATGTTATGTTATCTGTAATGAAAGGGTGATGATTGTCAATAATTGCTAAGTACCCCTGAGGTTCGGGCTGTATTGTTTTCAGTTTGAAGCCATATGCCATTGAGCATATGCAGACCTAATTATTTTGTGCACACTGCAAACAGTAATTCTTCTCAACATTATGTGGATTTAGACTGAAAACAAAACAGCTAGACCTAAGGAGGTAACTAGCAATTATTCACAATCATCACCAATAATAATTAAATAATAGCCTCTGCTTAGTGGTTCGATCAGATAAGCTAATTTACAGTTAAAAATGAAAATTTCAGGGCAAATGTACTATAAGATTTTTTTTTATTGATAACATTCATATGATAAAGTATTATTTACTTTACTTATGTTAAACACTTATCATATTTGGAACCTCTGTCTCTTTAAGACTATATAGGTTTCAAGATGGGTAAACTGCAGATTTAATATATTAGAGAATGTCTGGAAATATTCTTCCCGAGTGATACCCAAGTGTGTATGCTGACTTTATCTGGCATAAAAAGTATAATGTGTCTTACATATAAAATATTAGTTTGTGCTGAACAGCATTCATTGATATTGCTTAATGTTAGCCAGTGAGTAATGAAACTTTCTATTTGAAATGTATTAACTTCAGCAATTGTCCATGTAATTCTTTATTAGTTGAGTTGGTCACAATCCCAATCTACCATAAACCCTCTTGAGCTCATAGAGAACTGGAGCCCACTGGGCTGAAACTTTAACATGTGCTGATTTACATTGTAGTCGCCAAGCAGGGTTTGTATTACTAATCTTCCATGTGACTGGGTGCATATAACATGATAAGGGACAAGGAAATGCAGTGTATAAAGCACAAGTGATAAGATGACTCCAGAGCCCAGGGCTGATATTGCTAATTACTGAATGGTAGCGTGGAGGAGTCTGTTTAGCATTATATATATATTACCTCAGCATTCATATGTCACAAGAATTAATTGTTGTATATGAATATATTTTATATTATCTATATTATATTAGGTACCTTCGGTAACAAATGGTTAACAGGGCAGGTGATAGCATTTTCTCATTTTAATATTATTTTTTTCTGGCAGCGAATAAACAACATGAATATTAAATATCAACAAAAACAAATCAGTATTAATGATTGTTAAGAAATAGGTTTAGATATTATGTTTAGCAAGTGGGCAAAGCATGTCACACCTCCCACAAGCCAAGATGACAATACAGAAATAATATATCACAAGTTATTATCGTGTTGTCACCCATGAAGACTAATTGCAGCCAACAATTGTTGACCATCTGTAGCAACACTTAATTAGTCTTATAAAATCTTTTTGTTAAAAAAAAATGATTTATGTATTATACCTACTCTATTTTATATCTAAACATTAGACTGAAAAATATATTATTTCAGTGGCCATATAGGTAGGGGACAAGACTTCCCCTTTTTAGTCTCTTGATAACCAACAAATATGTATTTCCAGAATGTGTGCCTAAAGGACCAGTCCACATAGTAAAAACATATTTGTTTGACAGCATTGTGATGCCTCTGCGGGGAAATCCATGATACATAGTCTGAAGTTTTGTTTGTGAGAGGGAGTTTACATTTCTGGAGAGAGATGGTTGCATTTCCAGAACTAAGGAGCCATTGAGGGGGCGTGTCAGTTTCAGTCTTATCCAATTATCTTAACAAAGACACACTGTTCCCTCCTTCCCCACCACTCCCTCCACTCCATTAATACCACCCCCCCCCCCCCACAAATTATACACATCTTATTTCATAGCCTTCAAACAAGCATGTGAGAACTGTACCATACACTTAATATACACACCAGTCTGCCTAGATGCATTGTTCTAAATTGTTACAGAAGATCATAATAGAACTCGATCCTTACTTGCTAAGCTTATATGAGACATTGCATGTTACAACTATGATACTGTACAAGCAACTTTCTAATTCTGCATATACAGTGCCTTCCTTTTTCATCTGTCTTACATTTTAACATTATTTTTGTTCTGTTGTTTTGCGGCTAATTTCCATGTAGCATTGAGTTATCCTGATCTCCTAGAATTGATTTTTGCTATTTATTCAGTTTTATTAGCACCAAGGTAAAAAAAAAAAAAACAATACAAGATTTTTATTTTTATTAACGGATTCTGCCTTAGGTCTTCTAGTGCATTTATCCTGCAGAAATGTATACAGTTCATGTTCTGTAGTATTTAAAACGGTGTTTGGGTCTTGTGTCACATAATGGAAGCAGGAACAGCTTACTGTAAATCCAAAGAAGTACCCTGTATTTTATATTGTGTAGCATGTTAGTTAAAAATATAATTTCAGAAGTTGCATCCCTCTCTATTTGTGACAGTTTAGACTCATTCTGTTGGCTGATTTCACCTGTAGTTGGGTGATTAAATATAGATGCCAAGCTACAGTAATTACCTACAATAAATATAAAAGCCAAGCTACAGTAACTACCCACAATGCTTTATTTCAGGACAAATATAATGATAACAGAGACTTCTAGACACAGAGCAGAAAAGGTGAAACATAACAATATCTACTATAAGTCAGAAGACTTATTTGTATTTTCATGTTATTAACGAACAGTAAAATGAATTGAACATGATTCCAGTGCCGCTGGGCTGTATAATCTACATCAATGCTATTCAGTAGTAATTGCAATACCTGCTTCCCCCACATTGCTTTTATTAGGTGACATTCACTGATAAGAGTGCCGAGTCTGATTACAGCTGCTGAAATTCAAATTTCAAATCAAGGTTTCTGGCATTAGCTTTACTTTTTTTCCTAAAAAAATGTATTGCAAACTTTTCAATGAAATCTCTAGCTATAAGACTAGCTATAGATTGGCCATTTTATAGAGACAATCTATAGTTTGTCACATCCCCACCTAGTGGTGGGGAGGTATATGTCCTAACAGTTGTAAAAATACATTGAAACTGTAAAACTAAACAAAATTAAATGTGGAGCGTGAGCTGAAAAGAAACCGGTTGGGGGATACTGAGCAGAGTACACCATCCACAGCCCACTGGGAGACAAACTCTTCCATTCCCCCAGTGGACAAGGCCAGGTAGCACTCTGCCCGGACACAGGAGCGCACCAGTGCCCCGAACATGGCCTCAGGTGACAGTTGAACCCCCTCTGCCAAACACTGCTTCCTGGACTTATATATAGCCAGCTTGGCTAATGCCAGGAGCAGGTTAACGAGGAGGTCTCTGGCCCTATTGACCTGGGACACTGGGCACCCCCAAAATAAATAATTACGGGGAAAAATTTAGCCAGAACTGCAGGAGGAGGCCCCGCAGGAGTGACAATAATGTAACCTTTTTAATAAATAAATGCTAGCCAAACTGATCTATATGAAATTAGAAATAGTTCATAATACACTTGTTCACCTATCCACAAGGTATGTGCAGTAAGGCAAGAAAAATGTCTCCAGTGTGAGAAATGTCTCCAATTCCTGTTATTGTATTGAGCCTTTGCATAGTGTGTGTGATATTTCAAACTAAACAACTCCATAGAATAACACCGACATTGAAGATATTTTCACTAGGAGAGACTTCTCACACACTTCTTCCTGCTTCTCTCGCCCAGTGTCTATAGTAACAGTTTCACAAACCTATGATTATATTGGTTTATTATCCTGCAGTCCCAG
This sequence comes from Discoglossus pictus, assembly GCA_027410445.1. Taxonomy (NCBI): domain Eukaryota; kingdom Metazoa; phylum Chordata; class Amphibia; order Anura; family Alytidae; genus Discoglossus; species Discoglossus pictus. The sequence goes on along the minus strand of CM050164.1, from coordinate 308,457,390 downwards.
TCACACACATTACACAGGTTGTTTTACCAGTGCTTGGATTTTCTAGCTGTGAATATCTGTAGTCATCACACCCCTCAAAATGGCAAATACCTTATCATTTGAAAATCAGTTTTAATTCTAAAAGCTGCTGGTTAACACAGTTTAGAGCTAGCCAGGTCAAGGGAGTAGCCACAATAAACAGGGCCGGGCAGCTATAACATTAAAAAGTAATTAGCTGATTGTAGATTCTCTGTGGTTTTAGACGGGTGGAAATTTCCTGGGAGCTCCTAAAATTTCTAGAAATACATTTGTATAATACATTTTTCCAAAGTTTAATACATCTCCATGAAGGGCTTCCATCCAGGCTCCTAGAAATCAACCTATCTGGCTTTTAGAAGGTTTCCTGGCTCCTGCAGGGGGAGAGAGAGAAGGAAGGAGAGAGAGAGAGAGAGAGAGAGAAAGAGAAAGAGAGAGAGAGGGAAGGAGAGAGAAGAAGATAGAGAGAGAAGAAGAGAGAGAGAGGGAAGGAGGCAGAAAGAGAGAGATGGGGGAAGGAGGCAGAGAGAGAGAGTGAAGGAGGCAGAGAGAGGGAGGGTAAAGGACAGAGCGAGGGAGAAAGGGAGAGGTGAGAGAGAAGGAAAGGGATGGAGGCAGAGAGAGGAAGGGAGAAAGAGAGAGAGAAAGGGAGGAGGGAGAGAGCACACAGAGAGCAGAGAGAGGGTGCACTGAGAGAGAGAGAGAGACAAGTGGAGAGTTGCACCAGGGCCCACACCTCTAGGGGAGGCCCGGCGCTGCCCCTAAATAACAGTTTCCCCTTCCAAGCCATGTCTATCTCCCTAGTTCTGGGTCTCTTAGCCTTTTTCTTTTTAAGTCAATGATAGAATTTGCTAGCTCTTTCTGGGGCAAGGTTATGATATTCATAAATAGGGCATGTTGTGATTCGGATATATGGAGGTCTTTTTCAGAACATTGGAGCTGGTGAATGGAGGGCTCAACACAAACAAAAAATTGGGGGGGAGGCAAAAACTTATTTTTTGCTCCAAGGCCCCCCATTTACTAGCTCCACCACTGGTATAGTATATGTGTTTTCAAATGTTAACATTGTAGATTGCTTGCCTTTCAAATACCAGTAGGATAATTATGCATGTGTGTGGAATCTAATAATAAACAATACAAACATGTCTTACAATGTGAATACTTTTTAATAGAAAGGATGCAGTACACACTTTATGTGTGTATTGTTGTGATCCCATTGTTCCGATATAAATATGACAGGAGGCGGGTTTATTGGCTTGTCAAGCAGGTTTTCTTTTTTTTTTTTTTTAAGTGGACCTGCTCTGCGTGGCTACTATATCTGAGCTGTCCCTATTTCAGTGGAACTGAAGTGCTGATGTCTCTGTAGCTTTCTCAGCACACACCTTCAGTAAGTAAATAATGGAGGGTGGGAAAGACTTGTTGCATGACAATTAAAGTATGAGTGAGATACAGTATGGGGTGGCTGGAGGAAAAAAGTAAGTTTGAGAAGACAGATGGTTCCTAGCTGATATGTTTGAAGAACAAAGTTCACCTGACATCAGTGGTGTTTGCCTTACACATACAGTGCTGTGTGACCGAGAGCCGCAGAAAATGCAATCCCTCAGAGTGCTTAGTGTGTCACAGGAGAGATGGAACATGTAAAAATATCTCTGGAAGAAATGAAAAGCTATCATTTACTGTCTGAGATGTGTATGCTTCTAGACTCTGCTGTGCAATGTAAGTATGGCTACAATATTGGTATAAAAGGGCATACCCTCCAGTTGTCTGCAGTTTGTTAACATTGTATTCTTCCCTGTTCTCATCCCCATGTAGAGCGCTGCGGAATATGTTGGCGCGATACAATGAGTCTATATAATGGTTCTAATAACCCTTGATGAAAGAAGTAATCATTTATTACTGATATATAGGACAAGTCAAACTGTGATTTAATGTGTTTTATTATTTATACACTTACAGAAGTATATTTCTTAGATCTTGTGAAAGGTATACAGTAAATCATTTGCACCAAAATGCATTAGTTCTTCAAGTTTGGGGAAATAGAAACATAAACATACTTCCTTGTTCGTGAATGTTTTAAATTAACAATGTGCCAAATAAGTCTTGTGGGTGAGGGAATTCATTCACAATATGTTTTGAATATAGATTTGTTTGACATGAAATGCATAGGTGTATACTGTATATAGATACTCTAAGCCAGGAAGTTTTTTAATATCTGGTTTTACTTGTGTGCATTTGGGAAAGGACCACCGTATGATGAAAAGGGATCCATGATACATTTGTGGAAGTTGGGGGAGTATGAGCTACAGTTGCATTGAATGATGCTTCTAGGCCAATGAACGGAAAGGTGCCTATGTAAATTTAAATGTTATCCTATGACCAGACAAAGGTTCTGGATTTCTGCCTGTTCCCTCCACCCCCAATCTTCTCTCCACTGATAGCAACCCCCCCCCCCCCCCCCCCCTCTCACCACCACCACCCACCCCCATTATCCAGCTCTTAGGATGTGGCAAATTCAGTTTACATAGCTGCTAATATTGTTAATCTGATACACGTTTGACAAAGTATATTTTTTCTAAAACTGCAGTGGTCTTTCAAACTGAGCAAGAGTATATACTATAAGACACTAAGCAAGGCATGAGACTTGCAAAACTAATTTAGGTAGTTTATTGATTACTATGTCCAGCACTATAGTATATGGTTTATGTTATTTATCTGATTATTAGCTATTGAAACAGAATTAAAGTAACTATCTTTCAGACTGAAATGTCTAGCACTTCCAGTGAGTATGTTAATAACAAAGCAATGGTATGTATTTGTGTACTTTTAATTTTTGCAATAACTTGGACATTTGCTGTGTCCCTTTAATTATAATTGAATACAACATTGTAACTGTCAAATAGCAAATCTTTTTATAGTAAAGCCATGGACATGTGTTTACAACATGTCAGACCAGTTTCCTAACCGCAGCTGCTCTTTTAAGTGACATTTGTTGAACATAGCTTTTTTTTTTTAAATATTATTCAAAGTTGAATAGGTCTGTGGATATTTAGGAAGTCATATTTATTGCGTTTTATAATACTGAGGTCTGACCTTGGTATATAATATTTTACTTGGAAATCTTATATAATCTCATAATATATCTGCCTTAGTAAACTAAAAAAATCTATCTGGATCCTTAGCAATATGATGGACTGTCCACCCCTGCTCACAACACACTACTCTGATTAAAATATGAAGTTTATGGACATTTTGAATGATCAGTTTATAATCTGGTTACTAGGAGTTGTACATCACAAATTATATTTACCAGTATATATTAAGATATACCACATATGTTGCTTATAGTATGCATTGAGCTAACTGGCATGTTTTTGGCTGGTGGTGAGAGTACTCTATAGCAGGGGCATACATATTTTAATGTGTATATATATATATATATATATATATATATATATATATATATATATAAAATTTATTTGTTTGTTTCAATAAGTTTATTATATGTAGTCAAAATGTCAAAATATATGCTTGATGTTGATGGAGGATTTACTAGACAGCCCTACAATACATTTTTGCAACAAATAAATCACTAAGAATCTATTAAATATTAGATATGTTGTTGCAAGTTTTTTTGAATATAAGAAATCATATCATATACATTCCCCAGACACCCAGTCATGTCTCCCTCTTGTCTTTCCATTGGAATAACCAATGGCATGTCTGGGTTCAGTGGTGTTTTGTCTTAGTAGTACATAATTTACATTTATTTCCCAAAGCTTTTTTAGATTTGTATTGTATTTGGTCCATAATTCAAATGACCTGAAACCTTGTGTTCCTGGGAACCTTGATAAATACACAAATATACAATAAGCTTTTATAACAATTGATGATCATGTTTGTACTGCCTGAAGACATATTCTTTATTTCTGTCAGGTCTTGAATGTAGACGACTATAACAGTTGTGTGAACCACACCTACTTGAATCATACTTCAGGTTTGAGAGGCTTTAAAGCTCATATTGGATATTTTATGACAAAAGATACACGCTTTACAAATTATTTTGTATAGTTAGATATTATGTCTAGCTCTTGATGCTCTGAAGTAAAGCACAGGATGTGATGGAACCAAAGTGGAAAGTGAAGGTCCTGCTGTTAGTTGTTATTCACTTGTTGCATTGCAAAAACAACAGATAAACATGTCATTGATGCCCGGCCTTCCTGCTGCCAACCCTTTCATTCCATGGCCTCAGTTGCCTTTTTGCTGATTATTTTTATGCCAAGCAGAGTTTCAGAGTTATTCACATTTTTGTTTGTAAAACTTTAACTTAAAACAGACAGATCACAGCCAGTAATGAAACATATTTGGAAAATTCTACTGTATTTATAAAACTAAAAAATATTAGTCATATGTTGCAATTTATTTTAAATCAGCTTATTTTTATCTTGACAGTATGTTTTTAACACAATTTTTGAATCATGTTTAGAAGTTTAGAAATATAAAACAAGGAAAATAAACTTCCCCAAGTGAGCTGGATTATTAATGCATCTGATAGAGGGGAATTAGTATTGTATGAAAAAACTGATTGCGTGAAAAAATACCAAAATAAACATTTAAACAGTTACCCTAAAGTTTGCTGAATTTCTTGCATTTGCAAACTGTTTCCTATCAATGTTGGCACCCCCTGAAAATCCCAGCGAAAATTAGCATACATAATACATTGTATCTTTTTGATCTGTGAATTGAGCAGCAGCTTTCCTTTAGAATTCTGTAATAACCAGAACAAGGTCTGTGTCCCTTCATTCACTGATTGTTTTATCTACATCCCAGGTGATACTTCCCCCAGCCCAAGTGATTTGTCCCCGTGATGTCCCCCACCCCTATTGAATTTCCCCTGTAACGCCCCAGTGATTTGCCCCATCACCTCCGTCAGCCACAGTGAATTGCCCCAGTGATTTCTCCAAGCCTCAGTGAATTCCCCAATCACCTCTCTCAGCCCCAGTGAATTGCCCCATTTCCTCCCCAGCCCCAGTGAATTGCATGCACTTACTCACACAGAGACACATGCACTCACACAGAGACACATGCACAGAGACCATGAACGTTCTCTTCCTCAAACTTTTCAGGTCATTGCCTGACCATAAATCCAGCATACATGCTCATTCGCCTAAAAGGCAGATTAGAATAGGAAGCTGAAATGTTTGGTTTCAGTACAATTATAATTTGTCAGAATTTATCAAGGAGAGGGTGTATGTCTAAAGAAAACCTGTGTAACCGCTCAAGCATTTTTACTTGAATGTCAATTTATGGTCCTTTAAGGACCCAGTGTAGCAGCCTCATCTAACTGGCTGCATACAGCATTGCTGATTGGCTACAAAGCTGAGCATGCTTACGTCGACAGGGTACACGTTTACAAAAATGAACCCTCACAGGAGCCTAGCTTAATCCTGGGGGTGTAAACATCACCTGCAACAGTTTTTTTTAATGCACAGCTAAAAAAAACATAGTGCATGCAAATAAATGTAATCATACACTACTAATTGCCCTATCAGATGCATTCATAAGCCAGCTCACTTGCATATACCTTTAAAAACAATATAGGGGGATTGAAAGAATATAATAATTTACATTTGCATAGGAAAATAGCACATCTAGGCTATTTGTGATATAGTCTTAAGAAACATTTGTTTTAGAACAAAAACTAACCCTAAATGTAAAGTTCTGCATGAGCTTAAAATATCCTTTTAATACAAACAAGAATTTAAAAGAATATTCCTTAAACTTCACCAAATTTGTGTTTTGCATGAGACAATATTACGGTAAGTAAAATCTGTAAAAACTTTATTGAAACTAATAGGAAATGCACATAACATATGTACATCTGTATATTTAATTGGCAGATAAATATGGATCCTACAGCCATATTACGGCTCACTGGCTGAGAGGGACAAGCCCCCAGATCAATTAAACATTTGAATAATTTTGTTTTTGCTTTGAGAGCGTTATTTGAAAAAAGTAAACACATAGCGGTACATTATCAAATACCATCTTTCAGATGAAACAAATAAAAAAATACTTTCAATTTACCGTTAAGACGTGTGAATGGGAAGTCCCTTTGAAAACAACATTTTGAAGTGAAAATCAGTATATATACATTTGTAAAAACAGATAAGAATGAAAATAATAACCGTTTATTCATGTAGAATGTGATTTAATAGCTATTTACAAATATTACAGTTTTAGGGGGACAAGTAAAAAATAAATAAAAACATACTGTCATACCATACTGCCTTGGGGTGGGATTGCATAGGGATGCCAAAGAGATTGGGGGACACGAGTGACTGGAGTAGTGGTGGACAGGACTGAAACACCTGATCATGAACTCAGAAGCAGTTATGTTTTTGAGATTTTAAATCAATTAAAATATTTTATGAATATTTGAGAAAGATATTATATAACAGCATATTAAAATAAATCAGCGGTGTAAAACAGGACTACATACTAGTCCAATTAAAACACAACTGGGTAAGGGCCCTCTGCTGCCAGCAGAAGATTCTGGAGTAAAGTGGTTCTCTTTATTTATTAGAGGAGAGGGTAATCAGACAGAATATATGTAGGTGATCTGTTTGTTGACCCTACTGGCATCTACCTTGCATAGAGAAGTTGGAAGGAGGGGCCCCTAATTATTTTGCACCGGTGCTCTCCATTCACTAGCTCCGACATGATTTACAACATGTCTAAATGACATCTATGCAGCTGTAGATATAAATACCCTTTTGATCAGCAATCTATATTGTTGGGTGCTTTTCACACCATTTTCTCTATTGTTATTGCTTTTATACTGATACCCCTAATGGAATCTGTGTAATATCTAGGCAGAAGCATTTATCATTGATCTCTGCAAATATCGGTTTCCCTGCAAGAATCTGCATGTGTACAGGATCACTCCTCCCATACATAAAAAGACACATATTAACCCTACAAAAAAAACGTCATAGGAACTGACACCTATCCTTTTTACAGTCTGAGACATTTAAGTACACCGCTTAATCTGAAATCCTGGACACATTTATGGAAGCACAGTGTACACAGATATTTTCACAGGCTCATGCACATTTAATTACTAACACGGTTTTGTACATTTTAGTACACATATAAATCTCTATATACACAAATTGGTTTAAAATTAGACTCCACCTTTAAGTCTTGAGAAATCAAATCTTCCATGAGATCATATATTAAACATTGCTTAGTGTACCCTTGACAGCACTGCAGCTAACCAGACTGACTGTAAGGTTATGCACATGGACAAGTCAGAGCTCTTGGGTATATGCAACTTCAGTGCTTCTTCAAATTGAGCTGTATACGTTCAGGATGAAGAGGCATAGGGACAAAACATTCTTGGATATGGTCTGAGAAGCCAACTTAAGTTTAGAAATACTTAAAGTTTTATTGTTGTTTTCTTTCTTTTTTGTTGCTTTTGTACACTGATCTATTTAATGTATATATGCATTTCTGTTTCAGTGAAGCAAAATTAACCTTATAGAGCCATTTAGTGTATGTTATGTATATATATATATATATATATATATATATATATATATATATATATATATATATTTTAATTAAACATATATTTATATTCCATCACAGTGAATGAAAATGCACATCATTGACACAAATACAATGCAAATAACTCAAAAAATGCATATAATCTAATGATATTCGCAACATGTCACATGTTTTGTATTATAAAAAAAAAAATGTTATCTCTCAATTTCTATTATATTAGAAATCATGGGGGTAAACAGTGTTTAAGTAATACACATTTGCCAGTGATTTGTGCTAAAATATGTAGCAACAAAGCAGATCTCCTGTTATACCTACAGGAATAGACACTTCACACATCATTACAATGTTTTGAAGTGAGCTTCTAGAAGAAAACATGCATAGTGAATACAGCAAAGATAATTGTGACTTGTATTTAAAATGCAACACATTTGCTTAATCATCCCCAGTGCATTCAAAACTATTTGAGAGAAGGAGGCTTGTAACAACCCTTGACAAGAATGGAAAGTTTTGTATAGTGAATACCGAAGAGGAGAGGGGGTAGCACCTGTTTTTGTGGCTTGTGAAGATTAGTGAATCTAACCCAGAAATGCAAAATAGCGCCTTAATTTAATATTTATGTTCTTCCTTCTGCAATATATATATATATATATATATATATATATATATATATATATATATAGTAATGTGCTTTAAATTTTGTTTAACCATTGACTGTTAAAGCCATATGTTAGCTGAATATAAATATCTTAGATTCTTTGTTACTTAAGATAATACATCCCTCCCACATTCCTAGTCTGGCAGCATTTCAAAAACGGTATATTTTCATATGATTTACAGATATTGTTAACTTCCAATATAAAATGAATGAGCTACACATATTTCATGTGCTCCTCCTGACACCCATTCCTTTGTATCTTTACAATTACACTGATTAATCTTTGTTGCATATTTCCTGCCTTTTTGTTACTTTTCCATGCATTGTTTTACCACACGGCTGCTATACACAGGCAATTACTAACGCTAGGAATCAGCTTCAAGCAGCCACACTGCAGTAAAGGGATACATCAGTCAATGGATTTTACATCATACAGATTATACAAGGGTTTGGGCACAATATGTGAGGGAAAAATACATATGTAAATGTTTGAGGTTTCTAGACACTATATTCACTAAACAGAGAGTTAATGTCCACTGTAGATTAGCAAAAACCTCACGTTTGTGAAGTATGCACCAAAGTAACAAAGGGCCATATTAAATTCCAGCCTCGTAAGTCCAATGTTTTGCACGTAAGGGCTGCAGGCTTCAAATTTGGCCAAGTTACGTCGCTATTAAATTAGAAAGGGCTGCGAGCTACGAGCGAGAGACGCAATTTAGTAAACCAGTTTGCGACTGTCAGACTTGTGTGCTCGCATGCAAACAATTAAGCAATCTCGTAGTTACGTTTCAGATGGAGCCAATGGAAAAAGAGATCATTTGCGTTACGTCACTAAAAAGGGGAGGGTAAATTTCCAAGTACTACGTGCTTCAAATACAGTTTGCGATCAGACCCACAGGCCAAATATAATGCAATATTAATAAAGACGTAAATAGGATATTCTATTACATGCAAGTTACAGTATAGGTCGTAACACATTGAATGCAGGGATCAATATTACACATGAAATAAAGTAGTTATTTATGCCGATTTGCGGGCTTGCGATTGTTGTGTATTAATTCTAAGACCTAACATCACTTTCCCTTATAATAAATGTACAGTAGAGTGATTGTATTTAGAAGTGCTACATATTGTACTTAACCCCCTTTGTGGGTGCTCTAGAGCACACGTTGGCTTCTTGGGCTCCATTTGCGTGTTACGTGCTTGCTCGCGAGTGACACTTTAATAGCTGAATCAAACAATTAGCAGTTACAGGCATGAAAGAGCAAAGGATTTACGTACGCAAAGTGCAATGTAGCTCTCCACGTAGCCTATTCTTGGCCGTCCTGCGTGTTAACATGCAAAGTCGGCTGCGAGCACCGGTAAGAGGCATCTTAGCACACAAATAGCCCTAAGATGACATTTACGAGCTACTTATCTCCAATTTAATGGGCTGAAAATTAGCAGGTGTATTACTTCATGGACATTAAAGTATTCTCAGAGAAAAATTTATTTTGAGCAGAATCTACTAGTCCCTGTAAGCTGCCATGATAGCCCTTCTTCCTTTTTTAAGACATGAGGAGGGGTTTACAGAGTAGGGCAAGGAAGGCTTGCAAGTATCCTTGCATAATGCCTCTATGGAACCTATGGAAGGGAGGGGAAGGTGCCCTTTGCTGAAATATTATCTAAATCCAATGATCACTCAACATTGACCCTCCATCTTCCTACCATTCTTGAATCAGTAATAAATATAGTAGGACACACCCACTCAGTCTCATAGGCAGCAGGAAGTGTGGAATATACATGGCATCAATCAAGCACAAGTAATGTCTACTAAAATAAAGATTTTAATTGAAAAATATTGTATGTCCACAACTGATAACGTTGTTAAATTGTTACAAAGTTCAATAACATTACACAAACATCTGAAATTTTTCCCAATTGTATGATACAATTCCACCAGTTTGTGATCTCTCCAATTTGGAAGTCCTTCATGTATTAATAACAGTAGGAATTAGAGACGGTTGATCTCAATAGTGAGGAACCTTACATAGCTCAAAGATCTTTAGGTTGCATATGGTGATACCACAGACAGTCCAACATTTCCTATTCACATTTATAATGGTGAACGTGGTACACACAAATGTATAGTAGTAAATTGTACGGCTTTAAGGGCTTATTGAATGAAGCTGTAATTTACAGTAGTAAATGCCACAATCCATATTGTCTTTGCAAACACATACAGAGTGCAGTCTTACAAGATTTAGCTCACTTGTGCCATTATATATTTACAATAGCATATAAAACTGAACGTCAATTTAGTTCATTTTAAAGGGTCATGGAATTCAGAGATTGACTACCAGACAGTTAAAAGAGTAGTTAAAATTCTTTTAATGTATTTACAATGTCAAGAGCTCCTAGAGTGAGTAAATGATTTATCCATAAAGTTCACAATTTATTTGTTGTAGTGCCATGCTACTCCCATTGTAAATTCTGATGTACTAATTATTGATGCAAAACTAGGCAATTTGTGAGTGTCATTTCCATTGCAACATTTAAAAAATGTGTTTGTCTTCCTACACCTGACAGATGTTGGACTAGATTGATTAGAGCAAAAATCTGTAACCCGTAGCTCTAAGTTAAATGCTCATTGACTGACTGAGTCATGTTTGGGTTGACATCAGCTGCAGGGTTACAAGTGAAATACCCTACCAAAAGCAACATGATGTAGTGTGCTTTCTAGCACCCAAAGGCAATGAAGCAATGAAACAAGTATTTGGGCGGAACTATAGGAATTCCTGCAGTCCTACTTGTTGTCATAGGGTATAATGCGACCCAGGACTTGGCCTACTGGCTGACCTTGTGTAATTGGTTCTAATGCTAACACAAGTCATACATGATTGTCTCATACTGGAATAAATGATGATGCTTTTTGTTTAAAGGCTCACTAAAACTCCTTAGCAATATGAAAAAAAATGGTAGGAATGGATAGCAATAAAATCAGTAATTGATTAATTATGTTTCAATGCAGCTTTTAAAACATTAATTTCTGCTATAAATAAGCAGAAAAAAATCATTAGGGCAAAATTTCTGAATTTTTTTTACAAAGTAATAACATTAGCATCAGTGTAAGTCATAAGCATAAATCACTGTTGCTGAAAGTGTAAAATTTAGCAGATTCTGCTAGTGCATGGAAGCTGACATTACAGTAATCCTGCATTAAGGAGCAGGTGCTGAGCAAGGGGAGTAGGACGTGCAAGTTTACTTTGCACTGGCTGCTTCTTTGTATCTGCAGGGGTGGGGGTGTAGTATCACTAATAAAATACTTGAATACTTCCTTCATGGAAGTCCTCAGATACAATCAGACTGCTAAAATTAAGATCTTTCTCTAAAAGTAATTTATGTTCATGGTTTACGCTACTTCTTATGATATATTTAGTCTGTTACATACTTCGGAAAAATTATGTTTTATCCCAAACTACAGTGGTCCTTTAATAATATTAAAAGTTGTCCATGAAAGCCAAAAGCAATTTTAAGTGGCCTTTCAAAAATAAAAAGTTTGGAAACCACTGCTGCATAGGGTTGGGAAATACAGAAGCACTTAAAAGGGAATTGTGTTTTGCAAGGTTTATATAAATGTGTCTTTGATTGTGAAGGTGGGAGGATAATAGCTTGCCAGACAGGGAACCTTCTTTCTTGTGTGAGGGAGTGAAAATTGCAAATTGATTTTTAGTGAGAAAAAATGGTTGGTTGCATTGTACCATTACCATATATTTTTCTGCCTACATATATACTGTATATATGATGTGAATGAACAGTAGGTATGCTGAATCATTATTATTAGAACATCTAGCCTGGCAACTAAATACAGCATAGAGGAGATTAGTAGATATATTTCAGTATGAAGCAAGTGTTAGGTCAAATTACCACCTTTAAAAATTCAAATGTCTGTGAAGTATCTAAAAAAAATAATAACATGCACAGCTTCACAAGCCATGAGTATAGAAGTCTTGCTTGTACCTGAGGGATTCTGTGTTTGTGTCTTTCACACTTACCACTGGCTTGAAGCCTGATCCTTTTTTTATGTAGTTGAGCATTGTATCCATGGGTAGCATTAAAGGACCATTTACCTCACTAGAAGTGCGCTTCGTGTTGTGAAAGAGCACAAGTTTGTATGTTAAATTGATCTATTGCTTTATTTTATTATACAAATAACAGCTAAAAATCTAGTCTTAGGTTTACAAACACACTCCTGACTGTTCCATGATTAACAGCATCTGCTGACACCAAGTGGTGAAGGCTCCTGAGCACAAAGATTAGTAGTTTCTCCCTGAACTTCAGGAATGCAGCAGGACATGTTAACCCCCAACTGCCTTTTTTAAACACATTCCAACAGTCCTTTCCCTGCACAGATGAATTTGTGAAGGGTAAACTCTATTTCTGCTTATGCAATCTGCATGGAGCTGCTGTTGTGGGTTTGTCTGGGGGCTGGTCAGAGTCTCATGTTAACAGACATTTCATTTATAAAATTCTCTGTGAAAAATGAAAGTATTTCAACATGGTTTTATGATAACTTTACAGTGGTGTGCTCCAAGTTATACTAAATAAGCTGGCTCTTTAATGCTTTCAGTTAGACTCCTGATAAGGGAACTAAAAAGGAATACAGTTTATTTAGGTCATGGACATAGGAGAGATTCTTTAAGCCATCTTCTAATTTACTAATCTCTATTTCATAGTAGCTATGCAGCCCATGGTGAGCTTTGAGAACCCATCACAATTGGGGAGTGTTCAGGATGTAGAATATATAAAACGCTATGCACGATTACTATCGCAGCTTTCACTACAGCATACATCTGATCTCTACCCATTGTAATTCATCTATTACAACCTGAATTCTTGCGTACTGCCTATATCCATGTTATAACTAGGTTTAAAACCTGTTATTCATCATGACACCTGCAAAAAAAAAGTTATCAATGTATTTAATTATTGTATTATATTTAATAAGCTCTTCATTAGAAGATGGAAGGGATCTTTCCTTTAATAAGTACTCCAGTCGTGGCAGCAGCAGTTGCAGCAAGGAGCTGCTAGATGGCTTCCGAAATTGTACACAGTGTGTAAGCACTCCGGAGATTGTACACAATTTCCATGCTTAAATCATTACCCTAACCCTAAAGCTACGACATCAGCAGCAAAATCTTGGTAGCGCCATCTAGCGGATGCTCACCGCCACTGCTGCTGCCTGTGGTGATAGTGGTGTGCTGCAGTACTCATAACAGGAAAGGACCGATGGGAAGTTGAACTGTATGACTTGTGAAACCCAGTGACATCATCCTCTGTGATAATACTTCAAGATTAAGTAACATGAATGAGGCAGAATTATAATTATTTCTGGTATGGTGATTATATGTAAAAAATAATGTATCTAATGTCATATGCCATCTTAAATGTGTTAAATTCAGCAGTGCAGGTGAACAAGACGTCTAATTCACACACAAGAAGATAGAGAAATGTAAATCATTTCTATCATAATCATGAGAAATACAATTGTGCAAATTATCCATTTTTGTCAGGACAACAGGTGCCCTTGACCTTGTTTTTTTAGGTGCATAGTGTTGGCTCAGGTTGGTTGGTCAAATGAAACCATTCGACTATGGGGTTCCTGCCTCTCATTAATATGAATGAAATGTGTATGTCAAAAAACAATACTGCCCGGTACATTGCCAGCTCTGCAGGGAGGCGACCAAAGCGAGATCCTGTGGGACAGCACCATATCATGTGGTACTAACTGAACACTATGGCCCTCATTCAATTGCAATTTGGCCAATTAAATAGGCCTCTAAATAAGCACATAACATATTTTTTTTAAATAAGTTTTTAGTTAGTAAGCATCTATCCAAAAGCAAGGTTTTCATAAACTAAAAACTTTTTAAAAAAAAATATGCTATGTGCTTATTTAGACCCCTATTCAATTGGCCAAATCGCAATTGAATGAGGCCCTATGTCTGCCTTGTGACACTCACCAGGCAAATACAACATAGTCCATTCAAATCAGCACTGTTTGTTTGGGTGTTCCCAGGCAGCACAGATATTATATAATATTATATTTCTCTCCCTCAGGGAAATGAGGATGGCAGCTGGCTATGTTATTGTAGGCCAGTCAGATTGTAAGGACAATGTCATTAAGATAAATGGCTGTGTCTTCATTCATTTCACCTGGACATGCATATTTGATGAAGTTGAACCATTCAGCAACTAGTCAAGTGTAATCCTGCTTGGTGGCTTTACCTAGGGTAGGTAAGAATAAAGTCATAAAATTAGTCATCTTGTTTGTATGTATATACCAGCACAATAATGTATAAATATCCATTACACATTCAGTTAGGTGTGTGATCTAATAGTTTTCCAGCAGTGAATATGTTAACCTCACATGCTAGCCTCCAGCCCTGTGGAAAGCTGCTTTCCTCACCTGCATTGTTTTACACTGTGATCTCATCCTCTGCAGGAACACACTTTCCAGACCCCTCTACCTCCTGTCCCTTTTGCAGAGCAACTGTGCGAATAAGCAGCCTCAGAAAACCCTGGGTCTTACATGGGAACCCAGCAGCTGCCAGCACCCATTGCAGCTTAATTGCCAGTGGTGCAGCCTACCTGGGCAAATTAGTACACATAGTAATACAGGCAGAGGGTAAACAAGCACAGTGTGAAGGTAATGCAGGTTTAAGGAGATGCTAACCACTGATACACATTGTAATGACATGCATGTATGAGTGAGCCAACATGATATACAAGTCAGTATGAAGACAAAACACTTAAGTATAATGAAGAGTTCTGCTTGGCTCTGATATGTTAATAGTTAGTGGATCATTTTGGCAGGTAATAGGTGAAAAGGCTTTGTAGGTAAAACATTCATTAAACAGCTCTGTCAATAATTTGTGACCATAATCCCATCTTTCAGAGAAACTTGTCTTTAAACTTTGTTACCAAGAGGCAAATCCTAATTCACTATATCAAAGCCTATATTAGTGAAATTCATTGATGAAGACAGCTGTCTGTTTTACAGTATATTTCCTAAGGGCAGAGGAATGGCTTTACTTGTGAGGTCTATTAGTTAAATGAAGGGCACCTCTAGGGAGGCTCCAGACTGGCCACACACGGGAGTCTTTATGGGACTGCAACTTTATTTCCCAAACTGCCATTTGCAACAGCACAATACCTACTGCATCTCTTGTATGGCGTAGTGATGCATGTGGAGGGCTGCTTACAGACAGCTTGCTGTGAGTATGTACCTCCCCAGCATGTCACCCTAACCTGTCTGAAGAGCACACTAGCTTTGCGTGTAATTTGAAGAAAGGTATTGTATCCCTCGCTGCTTGGCTTACTGAAAGCAGAGTTTGGTGCTGGCTTTGTACTTTGCAAAGTAACTCACAGAGAAATAGGTCACTTTACTCAGGACGTCTGTGTGTGAGGAATCTGTGGACAAAATATGACCCTGAGCCTCGTCTCGCTGCTGTGTAAGGATATATCAGAGCTGTGGCTGCTTCTCAAGAAAACTACAGGTGTGTTATATGTACTATTTGCACTACTTGTTTACTTTCAATTGGTTTGTTTGTCTGCCTGTTTTATGCTTTCACAAGCAGACAGGTAAATGTAATACCTTCTAGTAGTAATAGAGGTTTGAAGCTACCTGTGCAAGAACACCTAGAGGGCCTGTCTGTTACACTGCTGCTTTTATCTGGATACGTATATATTAGTCTAACTTTGTTCCCTTAATGTCTGATGGATTTATGTTGTAGGTGTGTATCATTTTATATTTTTCTTATGTTTGATAAATTATGATGCATTTTCCTAAATTGCAAGCTCTTTGGGTCAGAGAAATACGTATGATATGTTTGTCATTTTATGCAGGATTGTGGGATTTGTTTTAGAAATAACAGATATTAAGTGTTGGTCATGCAATACCTGAGCTTGTATTGTTTATGGGTCTGTGCTGAAAGCTGAGCCAGCTCCTTTCATAGGTAGCTGCAGGTCACTTTAGATAGTGGCAGTGTCTGTCTCTCTCATTCCAGATGGTAGAAGGGCTATATTCACTAAGATGAGAGCTCTATCACACGTGTGGTTAGACCATGACAGTTCCTATATTATTCTATAGAGCCTATTCACTAGTGTAACTATAGCTCTCAAGCTTGAAAAAGAGGTATCATAGGACCTGTAGATGTGTCACCTATTTAGTGAGAAAGCTCTCACCTTTCTGAATGTAGCTGTACGTTTTATGTTCTTACTCTGTAGTCTATGGGACATATTCAATTATCTACTGTGAAGTGCCTTAAACTCATAAATTTGCCTTTGGGTGTTTTTTTTATAAATGTTTATATGCCTTATATTGACTTGAGAATTAATTAGTGCCAATAAGTAATATTTGCCGAATATGTAGCTATATTAAGAGTGATTTTAAGTGTATATAAATTTATGAATCGGGCCCTATGTGAGGTTACGTTACCTTGTATGTTTACACCTTATTTACCACAGAAAGCTCATATTGTATTGTTTCATCTTGTCCGTGTTGTTACTACAGAAGTGTGTAAAGCATAGTAATTCGGTCTGTAACTTGAAAAGCTTTTGTGCTTTCTGTTCCCATGCCTGTCCTCAGGGTGTTCATACCAGACCAGGTTTTAGGAAGTACCAATGAGAGGACAGGCTCTCGGTTTACATATGAATTGAATTTGCTTTTTTTATACAGCACACATAGTATTGGTGGGGTGCCTTAAGGGTAAGGATGACAACCAACACGTTTCAACAAATACATGCATGTCCCATTGCAAATTAAGTGTACAGTGCCTGTATTTAAAAAGCACATTTGTACCAGATGTTACGGTACATGAAGTAAAAGCATAATGATGTTGGATTTTATTTCTCAGTATTTTATCATCTTTACAAAACCCACAACAGCAATAACTGTATTACCAGACATGTTGTCATTGCTGAAATGAGTCCATAATAAATGTGGCACAATGAGCCAGCAGCTTTGTGTCACACGGAGAAGCACACGCATCCAGCTGCATATTTCCTTGTTGCCAGGATGATTTTCTGTTCTTGACGGAAGCTCCCTTATGACTGACATTGTACATTGTAGTAAGTCCCTGTTGCTAATAGTTCACACTGTGGTGATTTGATGCCTTAGGGGATATAGTAGAGTAGTTACTAGATAGTACAAGCTAAACAATATCATCCCTACCTATGCAGACATGCTTCCTTAAGGCTAGACTTGGAAAGATGAGAGGCCTCTCTAAACATTCCCATGTTATTCTGTGGAGCCTTTTTGGTGTGTGTAGGGTCATATAATAACATAGGGATTAAAAAGTCTCATATCCATGGAGAAAACTTAAATGGTATATGGAAGATTCCATGTTATTAATATAAAAAAAACTATTACCAAAGCGTTTGGTGGCATATAACAACATAATTTTATTAACACTTGCATAAAGGCACCAAAACTTTCCAAACAGTCCCTGCATGCATCCACCCCAGCAGCTAATGCACACCATATTTCTTTAGGTACTAGATGTACTAGCATGTTTTAAAATAATGCTGCGACAAAATCTGTGATAGGTTAGTACATCTAGCAGGGGCTCTTGTACCATTGTTGCTGGGTAGCAATCATTCTATCAGTGCATGAAACCTGTCTTCGGGGCAGAATAGGACCTTGGTAGAACAGCACCACTGTGTCCAAAGCTGGCTATAGAATAAGACACCATGCTGGGGTAATGCTGGGGTAAAAATGACCTTTTTTTTAACATTTTCTTTTTATTCCTTGTAACTCATTTGCAACTCTGATCAAGCACTACATTCCTCCTTTACAGTGTATACAATGTCCCACTCTAGGGCAGTGGCATCATACACAGCCCCAGAGTCCTGATATTGTTTTAAACCTTTTTTTGTTTTTTTATTTTACTCAAAGCAAAATGGTAATATCGCTAGATAGCAAAGGAATTAATTGGTAATAGAGATATAGATAAGGATGAGAAGTACAATTGGGTGCTATTTCCTACTTTTTGAGATGTTTTGTTTAGGAGGGGTATACTGTCCTACTCCAGAAAAGAGGCTGGGGGCTTCATGAGAAATGCCAAAGGTCTGCCTGTGGCCCATGATTGCTCTAGGACAGGGGTAGACAAGTTCAGTCCTGGAGAGCCACACCCAGGCCTTGATTTGAGGATTTCCTTTCTGTACACAGGTGTGTCAATCAGGATTACTGAAGACGCAAGGAGTAATCTCAAATCCTGGCCTGTGTGTGGCTCTCCAGGACTGAACCCCTGCTCTAGGAGCACTGTGCGGAAATTATGAGGTGTGTATTAGTGCACAATGTTCTTATGGGCTCTGTGTTTGCGTACAGAATCCCATAACAAAGGAGCAATGTAGACCTTTATCAGACCTATAAATGGAGTTACATAGAATAAAAATAACATATATTCAGTTGTTTATAATCTGCTCCATTCTGATTCTTCGGCATGCTGCCTCAGGTACAGTATTTGGGGGGGGGGGGGGGGGGGGATTGTGTTCCATGTTCCTATGAGTTATATATCTTTTGAAGATCTCTTCTGTCCCAAATATATAGACAATCAGTCTGTGTATAATGCGTGCTTCGCTAAAGAATGTGCTACATCTCATCTGTATGTGGGGAAACACCTGGCTTTCAAAAGGTTTTTCTATATACTGCATCACTAACTTGCATTTTAATCATTTATTACTGAATGTCAGTTATGAAAATACTCTAAGGTGTCATCTTTACTATGAAGTTTTACTTGTAAATCTACTTATAATACTGTCTGCTATATCTTTGCTCACCATCATTACAAACTGGATTCAAACAAATTATTGGATAATGAATGATTGTGCACTTTTCAGGATTATTACTGATCAATTAAAAGATCAGTGGTAATATTAATTGTAGGTCTAAAATGTGCTAAGATGGCATGAATGATATATGTGTTTAATTATGTAAGTGAGGTAGTATAATGTACAGTGCACCTCCGCTATTGTCCAATAAACTATATGCATGACTGTGACTGTGATGGGTTAAATATTAGAACCATTCATGTCTTTAGGGAATGCCCTTTTTTACAAATAAAAGGTCTAGAGGCTCTGCAGTTACTACTTGCATTCAAAACATTTATTTTTAACAGCTCTGTCAAAAATGTATAGATAGCTTGCTACTATTCTATAGTTGAGTTTTAAGGCTTGTGCCTCAGATATACATAGTTAAATAGGGCCTCATTCAATTGCGATGTGGCCAATTGAATAGGGCCCTAAAGAAGCACATAGCATATTTTTATTAAAGAAGTTTTTAGTTAGTGAAAACCTTTCTTTTGGATAGATGCTTGCTAACTAAAAACTTCTTTAAAAAATATATGTTATGTGCTTATTTAGGGCCCTATTCAATTGCGCAAATTGCAATTGAATGAGGGCCTAAGTATTTAGGTTGAAAAAAGACTTTCAGTCCATCAAGTTCAACCTTTGCAGATCTCATCTCCTTATTAATTAATTAGTTGTATAAACAAAATAATCAATTCCCTCCTGATCCCAGACACCGACGACCGGACTTCTCCCTGGATCAATACTGCCTCTCTAATTATCCATGATAACCCTGAATTCCCTTTTTAATTATAAATAAATCCAGTCCCCTTTTAAAGTTTTCTATCGAATCCTCTGGTAGAGAATTCCACAAATGAACCACCCTTACTGCGAAGAACCCTTTTCTTTCTTTAAGGTGGAATCTTTTTACTTCTAACCTCAAGGGATGTCCTCTTGGCACAAAAAGCTCCCTTGACCAATCTTTATACTGACCCTGTATGTATTTATATAAGGTAATCATATCTCCTCTTAGATGCCTTTTTTCTAGAAAAAATAAGTTTAATTTGGTTAGTCTTTCTTCATAACTTAGCCCCTCCATTCCCCTTATTAGTTTTGTTGCCCTCCTCTGTACCTTTACCAGCTCTAAAATGTCCTTTTTATGAAGTGGTGCCCAAAATTGTACTCCATATTCCAAATGAGGGCGTACTAGAGATTTGTATAGTGGCAGAATTATATTTGCTTCCCTGGCTTCTATACCCTTCTTAATACATGCTAATATTTTACTTGCCTTTGCAGCTGCTGCTTGGCTTTGGGCACTGTTACCTAGGTGGTTGTCCACAAGCACTCCCAAATCCCTTTCAATATCTCATACACCTAGATTTGCTCCATTAAGATTATAAATTGCATGGCTATTTTTCCTTCCCAGATGCATAACTTTACATTTATTCGTATTAAATCTCATCTGCCATTTAGATGCCCATTCCTCAATTTTATGTAAATCCCTTTGGAGGGAAAGCACATCACTATCTGATTTAATTACCTTGCACAACTTCGTGTCATCAGCGAAAATGGAGACACCACACTCCAATCCTACCTCTAAGTCATTAATAAATTTGTTAAAAAGGAAAGGACCAAATACTGAACCCTGAGGAACCCAATTTACCACATTAGTCCAATCGGAGTATGTTCCATTTACAACAACCCTTGTATCCTAACTTGAGTGATAGAGGACAACTGTAATGAATATTTACAATAAGCCTCGTTGAAGAACTATACTTGGCCAAGGGAAAGATGGTTGTAGAAAAATATAAATACTGCCTTTCATTTAGTAGATAATGTAACAAATCTATAGTGATAATCTCCATTTTGTGTTTCTGTGTATTTGCTTTTAATGTGGATGTGAGCAATCCTATGGCAATCCTTAAGGCCAGTAACTTCCAATGGAAATTGGAACTGTCTACAAGACCTCTCCATTTTTATAAAGCAGCTGTAAGAATGCAATGGCTGGCGTATTCAGGTGTAAAAGAACATACTAGTTAATACATTAAATACTGTATTTGTTTTTACTTTTTTAGACATTTGCCCAGTTTCAAACATAGTGCATTATGTAAGTATGGGACTACTGTTTTTCATTTTAATGTTTACCGACACAAT
Organism: Discoglossus pictus; assembly: GCA_027410445.1. Lineage (NCBI taxonomy): Eukaryota > Metazoa > Chordata > Amphibia > Anura > Alytidae > Discoglossus > Discoglossus pictus. The sequence continues at coordinate 308,436,170 of CM050164.1, read as the reverse complement.
GGGAGTACAAACAGTGTTTCTTTATAGAAAAGGTTCCCATTATGGCAGAAATAAAAAGTGCAAATGCATAATTGCAACTGGTTGTAATTAACATTTCTAGGCAGCAGTACCTGTTCTGAGCTATTGAATTTATCAACAGTAATTATTTAAGATTTGTAGTGAGGTGATAAAGAATGCCTTTTTGAAAACCTGTAATAGTCACAGAGACATAACAATGAAACTGTTAAATTTAACTGTTAAATGTGTTTTTAACTGTCACCTTTTCTGTGTCACTTCTATGTTAGCCCAATAAGGTGAACTGAAGCTCAGGCAATCGGTGTCAGAAAATGTAAATTATATATATATATATATATATATAATGTCAGCTATGCGGGTTGTTGCTAACGCGAAGCGAGCCTGCTCCAACTGCCGAAGGTGCTCCTTGTGCTGGTGGAGATGAGCGCCGTAAGCTCTTATCCCTACAACCCCCTACGACTTTCGGACAGCAAATTCGGACCCTCGCGAAGCAAGGGGCCTCATTTGCAGAGGTGGAAGCTCTACGGCGCCTCACATCCGGTTACAGACCACTACACAAGCGGGACTTGCAAAAAAAAAAACATAAACACGCAATTACTATGGACTTAAACAAAAATTTACCAGCCGCGCGACTTAGAAAACAAAAAATTCCTGACTTAAAAACAATTACGACCCGCGGGACTTAGAAAAAATCTATTACAGACTCGCAAAAATAGGACCTTAACAAAACACAAAAATACACACAAAAATAAAATAAAAACCTTACCCACGCCGTGGGGGGACACCCAGGACCTCTGCAACAAAACTTAAACCTCAAATTTGGTCAAAGTTTAGCCACTCGAAAATCTCCTAAGCGAGAGAAAAAAATGGCAGCCCAAAATACGAAAACGAGGCTACACGACCCCTAAAGCCGCTAAATACCACAAAGCAAATACGGCTTTTACAAAAACCTGTACGACCTACAACATACACCATTAGCAAGGACGCTTCATCATACAAACCCGCCTACCACATACACATTTGCCGCCATTTTACAACACTAACTTACAGAATGCGGAAGTACCCAGCTACACTAACGGCTTCCCCTCGCGCACGCAGCCTATTTACACTACACACTGCACACATTGCCGACACTTGCACCTCAGCTCAACAACTCTGCAAACCTACATTGTATGCTGCAGGAACATGAAAACAGATTGTCAGCCCTTCAGCACAATGCTTCCTGCATGTATTACTTACAAATAGGTAAAGTATATTACTTCATTCATTAACTATTGCAAGAAACAATAAAGACATTCACTGCGTGCCTCACGACCGCCAATGCTGCTCATACCTCACAAACTCCTGCCTCGCAATAAGCGCAAAAAGCAGATCAGCGCCAACCTTACAATGACAGCAAAAGCGACAATGATAAAAAAAATACAACAACCAAGAGGCTCGCAATGAGCGCCGAGATCTCAGACCACCACAAAAAATAATGTCTGTGCCAAACACCATTCCTTGACTTACAATTCTATTGCCGTCAATTTTTGAAGGGCACTTCGCTAGTGTGTGTGTGTGTGTGTGTATGTATGTATGTATGTATATATATATATATATATATATATATATATATATATATATATATATATTCCCTTTTAAATAATGGCTGCTGGTACTCTCCTATCCCACCTACCTCCTTGTCATGGGCTCTATTGGCCATCAAGCAAACAAATCCTCATACATTGCAGTAATTATGCAGGTCAGATTACCTGGAGCATGCTCACTTTGGAAAGGTGGGATTTATGGGATTGCAGCCATAGCTCCCCTTATCCTATATATGAAGCTACAGGTAATATTTATTTTATAAAATATCACTGAGCATGAGAATAAAGCACATTCCTCCCTCTACCATATTGTCCCACTTATCTCTTTAATCTGATTTCAAATATTTCCAGCTATTACTAAAATGCCATAATACAGTTGGTGACTGAATGACGGTCCCAGATATCTTGTGCCTGTCCTTAGGTTGAAAATAGAAGGGGATCGAGATAAGGAAGATGGATAATGTTCTGTATTGTGTGGATCTCATCAGGTTTACAGTGTTTCATGGAGATAGCTTGCTGGCTCCTGGCTTCAAACAGGTTCGCAAACACTGGTATATTATACCCTCATTAGTTTGAATTCTAAAGTTTTGACCTTAGAATGGTTTCAATCACTAAATGTACTATCATTGTTGTCTAACTGAATATGTGACAAAAGGCATTAATTATACAAAGATTGATTTGTGTAGGGAAACTACCTACTGTCCCATACTTGTGTCCCACACCTTTTTTATTTGCTTTGATGATTTAGCAGACTTCAGTATCTGGCCACATAAAAATTACATTTGAGAAAACTGTTGATAAATGTATGTAATTAACTCTAGCCATTATCTTGTGCTAAATTGAAACATAAGTCTTAACATCACAATGTCTGCTACTTGAGGTCATAGAACAGGCCATATATCTATTTATAGTACATACAAGAGGCAATTACTACTTATATATGCAGGTATGATGTTATTATTAAACTTTTTTTTACATTCCAACCTCAGGAATTGTGTACAAAGAATACAGTAACAATAAGCAACTTCCCTCTTGCCTTTCGTGATATTTGCATGATCTAATGATGTGATATACTTTTCAAATAGATATATTCTGCCACAGTTTTCTAGAAGTGCATGGACCTTAATTCAAACAGACCATCAACACATATTCATTCTGAAACAGGTTTTGTAGTGGCTATGTAGAGTATTAGCTACTTGTCTCCTTAGAGAATGTATGTTTGATAAACTGTATCAAGGCGTGTTTATGCATCTTCCAGTTTCGCTTTCAAAGACTTGTCTTTTTGAATTCATATCCTTGTTCAAGAATTGAATATGAGGGTGTGGTGGCCATGTGTTATCAGATTTTTCTTACTTTTCAGGAAACTCCTAGCATAACATTATAGAAACAAATTGTGGGTGAAACAGAGTAAACTGAATACAATAGAACTCGTAAACTCCATCTGTCAAGAGGATTTTTGCAGCAAACATTGATATATTTACTTACAAGGCACTACCACTTCCTTATAGGAGTCAGGGGATGTTGTAGCAACACATAGATTAGCCAGAGAACCTATTTAGGATCTTTATACACCTTCATTTCTGGGTTTGTATAATATAATCATCCATGAATATTTAATGACCTAATTATTTATTATCCATATATTAACAATGGGAGATTATATTATAAATTAGGAAATATGCTCATTGAAGAAATCCGGAGGCTGGACGAAACATGTTGGACTGAGCTTTTATTTGACCATATTGCCTTGTGAACACGGTTATACCACTAATACAACATCATAAAGGTCTTTAATACAGATTTATCTATCTATTGTGTGTGACGCGTTACTGGATCAATATTTTAAAGATTTTACTGGAAGTAGAAGTTTTATTGCTTGTTTAAATATATTTATAAATTCACACTATGCTTTCCTTTTTTGTTTTTATAGCATAATTTACAATTTGAGGATGTTGTGAACATAGTTATGATGTCTACCGATAGAAATACAATGTAGCCATGATCTCTTCTTTTAAAAAGTGTTACCTACATATAAAGGAAATTAAACCTTTCTCATCATGAACTATAGGCATATAGTGTTTCATTAAAACGAGATACAATTTACTATTAATACCAGCATATACAGGTAGCCTTCGGTTTGCAGCAATTCACAAAAACAATAATTTTAACCCCCCCCCCCCCAAAAAAAAAAAAATGTGCAACTATAAATATTAGATATGATGTAAAGAAACGGCACAACCAATCAGATCTGAGCAATCTCCACCTATTGTTGGGCCATTTATTCTACAGTGTCAGTCTGTTGAGTTTTAATTAAACGTCTATTACATTAATAAAATAAGAGCCATCATGTCTAGCAAGTTAAGAAAGAGGGTAGTGATGAGACATTTTTAGGTAGCAAGAGATAGATTATGTAAATACTACCTGTATATTATTGTTATACTTTATATTCTTTAATTCTATCCATAATAAAGTGTGTGTCTCTGTGTCTCTCTCTCTCTCTTTCTATATATATATATATATATATATATATATATATATATATACAGAACAACAAAGTCGGAGGTGCTCCTCAGAGAACGAACCAACCATAATAGGTTAGTTCTATAGCCATGATACGCCACTCTGAGAGCAACCTCTTTTAGCTCACTTGTGCCCTTCACAGGGAGAAATATCCTGTAGTATATCAGTCTGGTCCCCCTCAAAACAGTGACCCAGGCCCGAAATACCTGGCAATTCTACCCTGAACAGGAGAAACAGCAAACCCCAGACGCGTTTTGGCCTTTATGGGCCTCGTCAGTGAGGTGCAGCTGAACTCCCTAAGGCAGAGTGAGCAATGGGTCTACGTCTGGAGTCCCCTATTACCCTTAGGGAGACTAAACCCTAAAGGTAATTTGCATATACAGAACAACAAAGTCAGAGGTGCTCCTCAGAGAACGAATCAACCTTAATAGGTGAGTTCTATAGCCATGATACGCCACTCTGAGAGCAACCTCTTTTAGCTCACTTGTTTTATATATATATATACAGTCAGGTCCATAAATATTGGGACATCGACATAATCCTAAACTTTTTGGCTCTATACACCACCACAATGGATTTGAAATGAAACTAACAAGATGTGCTTTAACTGCAGACTTTCAGCTTTAATTTGAGGGTATTTACATCCATATCAGGTGAACGGTGTAGGAATTACAACAGTTTGTATATGTGCCTCCCACTTTTTACAGCACAGAAACCTGACATTTTAACAGGGGTGTGTAGACTTTTTATATTCACTGTATGTATGTATGTATATATATATATGTGTGTGTGTGTATATATATATATATATATATATATATATATATATATATATATATATATATATATATATATACTAAACAAAGTAAACTTCTCTTGCTTTTCATGATATTTGCATGTTCGGACATGTATTAAATTCTGAGATAAAGACAGAGTAAACCTTTATTTTAACAGCAATGTTCATAATAAAATCCTTAGCAGAATATTTTAGGCTACAAATATTTAATACAACACTGGCTGTAATTCAGAATAGACTGTTAAAATGTCAGTGCACATACATATGTAAAATATGTTTAGGAATAGCTAATGTGTTTGTTGAGTAATATCCCTAAAGTAGTTTTTTTACACATTTGACTGATTACCGTAAATACTCGAGTATAAGATGAGTTTTTCAGCCCTTTTTTAAAGGCTAAAAAGGGCCCCCTTGGCTGATACTCGAGTGTCTCTCTAAACCCCCGTGTCTCTCTAACCCCCCCCCCCGTGTCTCTCTAACCCCCCCCCCGTGTCTCTCTAACCCCCCCCCGTGTCTCTCTAACACCCCCCCCTGTCTCTTTCCCTCCCCCCTCCTCATCCTCAACCCACCCTCCTCTTTCTAAACCCCACCGATTCTACCCCTCTAAATACCCCCCTCCCTTTCCCCTCACTTACCTGCATTTGAAGCTTCTGCTCCGGCCTCCGTTCCTTCTGGCGTCTTGACGTGGCGCGCATGTGATGTCACGTCAATAGCATATAACGGGTGCCGGCACCCAGTATATGCTAATGACGTGATGTCACATTCACGCCATGTCGTTAGCATATACCGGGTGCCGGCACCCGGTATATGCTAATGACGTGACATCACATGCGCGCCACGTCAAGACGTCGGAAGGAGCGGAGGCCGGAGCAGAAGCTTCAGATGCAGGTAAGTGAGGAGAAACATTTTTTTTTAAATGTTAATTTTTTTTGTTATGTTTGCTGTTTCTTTAAAGTTCATATAAAACAAATTTCAATTGCTTTTGTGTATTTTTTTCCTTTGTTCTTGATATCCCTATCTATCCTGTGTTTAAAATGACCTTGTTTAGCCTAGCACTCCTATTACCCAGAACCTACTGCTTTAAATGGGGCATACCTGTATTTGAAAACTTTGTTTAACTTACCCTAATATATGCATTAAAAACTGGCTTTGCTACTCTGTAGTGACAGGATACTAAAATGATGTGTTTGACTTTTTTCCAAGAATATTATGATTAAAACATCTAGGGAAGATGTTGCTTGACAACACTTCAGATAAAATAGGATTAAAGATTTACACAACTGTTTAGGAGAGATGTTACAACTAATCTGGTACTTTTACAATGAGATTCTATATGTCAAGGCCATCCAACCTTCAAACTTTTGGATAGAAAAGTCAAAAAGATCAAAAGTACATATTCCACATGAACAATTTTCCACATATATTCTTGCATTCACTTCTGTTCTATAGAATTTCTTTTGAGCTGCACCTATTCCATGGAATTTGCTCTGTCAGACTCTCCTCGCTTGAAAAGCTCACTAAAATGCATCTTTTTTTAAAAGAAGCTTAACACCTACCCTCTGAACATGCACAGTCTGCGCACCCCATTGTGCCCACCTGGTGACTATCTGTGTTAGTTTTTGTGTACTGAGTTGATTCAAACACAGATGAATACTAGCCACCCCCAGCCGTGTTCGTTCATCTGTTACTGTCCCTTCTCACATGCCCTCAGGATTGTTAGCGGTTTAGAATAGAGACTTCATCTCTGTAGCATGACATTGTCATTTATATTGTTCTCACTGTTTATATATTCCTATATACCTCATAATTTGTTTTACCTTTATAATTTGTGCTTATTGCACCCATGCTACTTCATTGTACTCTTGTGAACATGGCCGGATTACCCATTAGGCCAACTAGGCAGCCGCCCAGGTTCGCTTCCCTGTGAGGGGCGCCACTTCTTAAAAAAATAGAAAAATGAAATGTTGCAGTTCATAGACTAGCTACTAGGAGGTAACCACCTAGAACAAGACAGTTGCAACAAGAAAGGGAACTTACACGTACAGAAAAGGAAAAATGAGTCCGTGGAGGGGCTCCTCCACTTCACTGCCTAAGGGCTCCAAAAAGGTAGATATGGCCCTACTTGTGAATATTGTTCTGGAAAATCTTGTAACTAAACAGCATAATGATAAAAAATTGCTACAAAATTAATAATTGTCCAGACAGTATGAGGTTTACAATAAATGAAAGTAAAAAAATGTGATTAGCCTTAAAACTGTCTGTTTCCTCCTCAAGCAGAGCTGTATATCCCCTCCTACCTATGTCTATAAGCAATGTGACCAGTTATTCCTGTGTAATGTACTAAAAATATTCTGACCAGTCCATATAGGTTCTACTTCAGACTGAGCATGCTCAGTAATGCGGGGGCTATGATGGCTTATGTGCTGTCACTGGGCAGGTTTTGAGGGGCAACTGCAAGCATGCTTACCTGTGTGTATGCAGTGAGAGCAAAGTTAATTGCTTCATGATAGTCCAGCACACAGGGAAAGATGTCCATGCCACTAAAGAAGTTAAGAAAAATGTTTAACTTTTTTTTTATTTTGAACTGCAAACTGTATTTAGTAGCCTATGTCCAATGAAGACACATGAGCTTACTACAGTGGTCCTATTTAACAAATAATGAAAGCACAGGAATGCAACTTAGGATAAGGAGACCTTAGGTTTAAAATAAACTTCTATTGTCAACTTTCCATTAATATATGGTCATACTTTAAATTTACTTTGTTCACTTATGGTCATATAAATCTTGCATACACTGGTCTGTCAATTACTGTTTGATTTATCATAACTGGAAATACTTTTATATACATTAATCAAGGTGGACCTATTGTAGTTTCTGTTTAAGGTGGACTCTGCCCTTTCTACACATATTATTATTTGCTCTGTACAGGATACTGCACTGTAAGGTATTGTTGTGGAATGTTGTCTATGTAAATGTTAGTAGAGCAGGGCCGGATCCCTCTGCAAACAGTTCCTTCCGTCTAATTGACTGGGCAATAAGGATAATTGGAACAAATTTACTTTCACATGCAGCAGATGGCTGGAATGAGCACACTCTGTAGCTGATAACAAATGTTAGTACCTTAACGTGGGTGTTTATATGATGTGGGTGGAATTATTTGAATTTTTTTAGAAGACGTGCATCGCTTTCTTGCTTCTTAAATTTTGTGACATTTCAACAGCCTGGTTTGTTTGGATTTAAATACATTACCATAAATTGTAAAATCTACACATTCATTGCTGTTCTCTGAGATTTTAGGACTTGTGATTTAGCAGAACAGATGTAAGGTAGGTGAAAGCAATTGTGTTTAAAATTACAGTCAAAGGGTAACATCATCTTGATAAGGCATTAAAAACATGATTCACCCTGCACAGTACATAAATCATAGAAAGTATGATTCATTATTGATATTATGTGACTCTAACAAGTGAGGGTGGGACCGAGTTAGAAGTTTTTACTTGTACTTTTGCAAAAATAACTTACTGAGAAAATAAAACATTTTTATCAACTTTTTATTTATTAATTTTTTTTGCTCAAAGCTTTCGCCCTCAAGTTCACGCGATGGAGTTTGAAACTTTCATGACCATCAAAATGTCTCCATCTATTGGTCCATTAATCTGCATTACCAATACTTCTCTAATCTTCTGTATAATGTTTGCACAGAACTGAACTTTAAAAAAGTCCTTCAGCCTTAATATATATTGACTTTATATTTGGTTATGTCTTTGCAAAAAGATATAGCTTCATTGATACAAAAAAAAGCTTAAAATCATTTAGATAATCTGCGTTTCCGTAACAGTACAAATCTGTCTGGACAGCATGGGTTCAGAATGCTACTATCCTATCAGACACAGCCACTATGTCGCTGCTGCACACCTTTGAGAAGAACTTCGGTGTAGAGAGATTTGTTCTATAGTAGTGGAAGAAATTACAGGTCCTTTCCCTTGTTAAATTCACCAGCAGTGGCGGCAGCAATGTCATGGACGGACCACTAGATGGTGCTGCCGATTTCAGTGTCAATACCATAGAGTTAGTGTTAGGTAAACTATTAGAGTGAGGGTTCGTTTAAGGGTTAGGGTTACCTTACCATTGATTACAACTTATCCAAAATATATGCATCACTGCAAAATCCCCTCCTCTAGTGGCCACTTGCCGCCACTGCAGCTGTCACTGGTGGGGAATTTAAAATGGGATAGATCCAAACTACGTTCTCTTCATGTTTTGTCTAATATGACTACTTTATGCTTTCTCCTTGAAGGACTGCTATAATGCTCCTTATTGCATGTCTTTTATGTAGTAAAAATCCTGTTAAATAATGTTTCAATTTATTGTAATTACTGAAAAAAAAAAATTGCCCTTTGTGTCCTTTCTGTTTTTTTCCCTATGTTTTAGGCATTTCCTCCCCTCTTTTTTAAACCGTGGCTGAGTGTGCAACTGTAGGGAAATCTGTTGCGTTTTTCTTGTCCACAATTCAAAAAATATCAATGGTGCTCTGGTCCAAAAATAGTGGGAAAGGTAGCAATTGCCAGTATGTTTTCTCACAAAAAAAATCAACAAAAAATCAAATTTGATTTATAATACATTAAAATGTTTGCCTATAGTGATCTTTATTACTTACCTAAAAGCATGTTGAAATACTTTTTAACATTTTTTAAATATGTGCACTTTTCACTGAGATATTAATAAAATAATATCTGTGTTTATATGTGTCACTTTCTGACCACGGCTACAGTTCAGTGTAGTGACCAAAAAACAGTTGACCCTTATCAAATCTATCTGTGCAGAGCATGGAATGCTGGAATCACCTTAACATGTCAGTATTGGGTAAAGTTTCAGTGCATTCCTGAGTGCAGGGAGAAACTGCTATCAGTCACTGTCCTCACCACATGGCTCAACTGTCTGTTAATAATCATGCAACAGTAGGCAGAATACATTGTGTTTGTAAGCATACTTACAACTTTACATTTTTTAACTGTTATTAGTGTAATTAAAAAAAATATGGATAATTTCACATACCGTGTGCTCTTTCACACCATTAAGAGCATTTACAGTGCAGTAAATGAACACACCTCAATGAATGCTGAATTAAAGCATGGTTAAATACATTTTATATATTATATGCAAAGCTCTGCATGACCAAAGTCCTAGCTATCTGAACTTGTGGTCTGAGATTTGCAGGTGAAAATTAGTTAACCATTCAGTGTATTAACTTGCCTTGCTCTTGGTCTTACACTTTCCTGTAAACGGCACCAACCGGCTGAAACCCTATTAATTGGACGTTTTGAAAAATAGGCTGCAGAGACTTCTTTTCTTTTGACCCTTTCAATAATATGCCAAGAAATCCAGAATCCCCCTTTATTTTTATTTATTTTCTTTTAATTGCTCTCAGTCTATTTTGGAGATAAGAACTTTATAAACTATTATTCTATGTGTCAAATTTGAATACTATGCTTTCCACATGTCGCTTGCAAGTAAAATATTTTTTTAAATATAATTCAGTTGTGGTCCGGGACTTGATCTTCAGACAATAAAAGGGTTAACATCTAAGCTAGTTTCACAGGACCTCTTCTGCCTTTACATGTACAGTGAAATCCATTTTTACATGTATTGCAGTCTTCCATCAGTTCTTGTCATTGAGCATGACCACCTATACTTATGTTGGATTTTCCATTCTGAGCTTGTTAGCCTTCTACTGTATTTTGTCATGCTTTGTTATTATTCATACTGGCCATTATTTACTCTTCTCCACCCTTGTTTTGGAGCATGTCGTGCTTTGCCATCTTTTAGCAGCCTCACTATGATTCCTTTACACTGCAATGACTGTCAATGCGAAATGTTCTGCAGTGTTGCTGTTGTTTAGTAACTAACACAAAGGCGTCTGTCTGCAGGCTGTAAACTTCTCCAACATGTAATTAACTCACTTGCTGCTGAAGTGGTGTACTGCATGACAAGAATATGGTTTCCCCCTGCATATAAGAGATCTGGTAGATTGTCAGAATTATATTCCATATAGGCCTCCATTCTTAGTGCATTTACATTTCCTTGCTTTGACTTCTTTCTCAGCATGGCGAACTGCATGATGTTTTGCCCATGTTTCTGCTGTGCTTTAATTATAGAGGACAGCTGTCTTTGTAGGTTTATGAGAAAGCATTGCTTTCCCCCCTTGTACCTGGGTCAGTGCTTAGACAATTTCTCTTGCATGGCTGCTCTTCTCTGTTTAACCCTTTCCTGTCATTTTTGGACAAGTAAATCAACATTTTAAATATGTTTATTTATTTTTTTGCATTTTTGTATGTCTTTATTCTCTCCTCTGTTGTCTGAAGGCTTTTTTAATTTGTGCAGTAAAATAAAAATTATTTGAAAATAGAAGTTATTTAGGTGTGATTTTGTGAAATTAGAATATCCAGTAACAAAAACAGTATAGTAGGCAGGAATGGAAATGGGTTCAAGAAAATAACTTTTTTTTCTCTTGATAGGGTTATGCAAGCAGAGTAGTTCTTGGACATTGACACTGATTTTCAGTAAATGGAAAGTGAATATACATTTCAATCTTATTCATTCCCTCTTATTTTTGGCCTCTGTTCAAAGCCCATTACTGACTATATTCTTATCTATCAGCAGCAAAATGCCTAAATAAATAGTGTTTCAGTAATATAAAGTAGTTTTGGAAACAAAAGGTACATGTTCTTTATCGACTGAATCTTAAGTTCCATTGTAGTGGTCATAGAATTTGGGTTGGTGACAATGAATCTGTAGGTGTTATGGAGCATTCAGATCATAGAGAAAGCTGTGGCACAATGGGTGATATTAGAGAGTGTCGGTGTGGGGAACATTGGATATCGAAGCAGAGGCATTTTGAATTTGTTGTAGTGAGGTGAATGCATGTGCTGGGAGACTGATGAGGAGTGAGTTGCAGTAGTCCAATGTTCAGCATTTCAATTACCATGCACTTTGATTGCTTTGAACATGTGTAACCCCTACAAACCAATTGACAATGATTAGTTTGTAAAACGCAAATAATACATCAAGTTTGGACAAGGGTTAGAAAGTTTGATTGACGGACAGAAATTACATGTTTAGTTCTGTTACTTGTTGCAAATTTCTATGCAACAAATGCTCATGCCTACACATTGCTGTGTATTTCATTTGGTTGCGTGATTCTACTAGAGACATTGTAGGCACTGGTAACATCAAACGAGTATTGACCACCTGAAATATTAGCAAAATGGAGATTTTGCTATCAAGACCATACTGCTAATAATAAAATGGCCATAGCTGAAAATCAAAAGCGCAAATCATGAGTATGTCACAATGTCCCTTTATTTGTATAATATTTTAATGCATATTAATGCAATACAGTATGTTATGAAGTGGAATATTCATTAAACTGAAATTGTTTTCAGACTTCTGTGTTCTTTTTTTAAATGCACTGCTTAATGATCTTTTAAATTGAAAAATCAGATAGTATATTACATTAACTTTTTATTACATAAAACGATCTGTGTTTTATATATTTTTCCAATAAAAAAATCAAATAAAATAACGCTATACTCAGTTTCATGTAAAGAAACAAAATTCATCTATGTTATGCAATCACAACAATGCTCAGCCTAGAGAAAGGGTCTGAGAAAGGTCAGTCTGGAAAGGGGATGACTTTTTTTTCTATTTTTGTGTGTATGAATACGCTTATTTATAGATCTGCATATCGAAGACCTGCAAATGAGCTCACACAGCATTTCACTGTTCGATCGAATTGCTTTTACAATTTGTGCCCTACATTATAAGTCCTTGTAAAAACAAATAATGGGTTGGATACAAAATTAGTTGTCTAATTTTCCCATAGACCATGCTGTTTCATCCATGTTGGATCCCTCCATGTTTCTAATATACTGAAAAATGATATATAACACCGTCATTGGAAATATACATTTATGTTTTACTCTATAACCTTGAGCAAATTTTAACAAATATTTAGTGTCATTACAATGGTTAGTGATGATTAGAAGTCATTTCTGCATTAGTGTCTGAACTCTTGTTTTGATTCTCCTCCCAGAGTTGTTTCAGTTTGAGATCCTATCTTGTACCAGCCGATCTTTGTCTCTCTTCGTAACTGGCAGCATTTCTAGTATACATCCTCTAATGGGTGGAATCGCAATAACCCCATCCATATGGTTTGGTTTTGCACATATTCCAGTGCATACTGCTGTGCTGCCTCGGTGAGGAGGCCGTGGAGTATGAATTTATTCATAAAACAGTTTACACTGTCATGATATGGGCTTGGGCTGTTCCACCTGTTTAGAATTATAGATTGTAATGACCTTGTCTGATTGCTTTCATAGGGCCTCAGTCAAATGCCATTTGGCCAATTGAATAGGGCTCTATATAAGCACATAGCATACTTTTTTACAGAAGTTTTTAGTTAGTGAAGATCTTGCTTTTGGATAGAAGTTCACGAACTAAAAACTTCTGTTAAAAATGATGCTGTGTGCTTATATAGAGCCCTATTCAGTTGGCCAAATCGCAATTGAATGAGGCCCTTAGTGTGCTGCCTTCTATCAGAGCCTCACTTGCATGCTGTGTTTGACCATCACTGAAAATTACTACATTTGTTTTATTCTTTTCTATTTAAATATGGAACCAAAGTAATTAGCGAAGACTTGTTCTATAGGTTATAATTTTTTGTAATAGACATTTTACCACTGATAGTTTGTGTTGTTTGCACTTGATTATCTATCTATCTATCACATATTCTAATTATCGAACATGCTTTGCGTGGTGCGTACGACTTGTATATACATATAGATAGACTGAGAATAGGATCAATCAAATATGCAACACTGTTCTTATCCATCATCTATGTTTATATACTACACTAAGAAAAAAAATTCTACATCAAGTTCTTTCTTTAAAATGTTCATTAAACAGTCAATTTGTCATAACTTGGCAGCTCTGCTAGGGGATTTGTGTTTATTTGGCATTTCTTGACATTTCTACTATGCATTTTAACAGCTTAAAACCTAATCTCTAAATCATATAAGATTAAAACTTCATCCAGCAGTTCCATCAGGTTTTTTCTCTCTGAATATTAGTCACATTTGCAGTCTTTCTTTTCTCTAATACAGCCTTTCTTTTATGCAGCTTTTGCTGGTGATTTGACTTCTTGATAGAACTTTCTGCTCTATAGTGTGTTTGCTGCCAGATTATATATTAAATTAACTCAATTGCATGGCAAACATGCACATGAAAGTAAACACAGTTCTGACAGAAGATGACATTATTTCCGAGATCTAATTGTGTTATTGACTTGCTTTATTACAGATGACATCATGCACCAGGACACTTTCCCTGTCTGTGCAGCGGATATTGAGGATCAGCTAATAAAACAATTTGCCTACTTATCAGGTGAGCACTTTAAAGGAACTCTTTCGTTTTTTTTTATGTAGATGCGGAGCTGCAATTATTATGTATACATTTTATATTTTTTTGTATAGTGCTTCATAGAGACCAGGAACAATATAATTACATGTCAATCGATGTGTCACTCAACATGGAGAATGATTATTTTTTACATCAACAGGTAGAACTGCAAGACCTATCTTCTATTAATGTCACAGAAATATAAATCTGATTTACCATGCAAAATAATTGCACTTTTCTCCTCCTTTTTGACACTGATAACCAAATTAAACCATGCTTTTTCAAAACTCCTATGCACACTATCTATTATACATCTCCAGTCCCCAAAATTGCCCTTAATAGAAATGGAGGATGCTGATCCTACCTACAGCTTGTTTTAATATCTTCCTGATTGTGTTTCAAAACAGTCTTATTTCAAAGTGCTAAATACAAGTGAGGTGTTTATGTCTGTAATGTTATGACTTCAAAGCAAGCTGGGATGAGCTCCTTTGTTGAGGGGCAATTAAAATATCTTACAGTATATGACAATAAAGTTTATTCTAATTCAGAAGAAAGCACAAATTGAAACTCGATTTTGCAAAGGTAATATTAAATGTCTGTGGCCTCCATTCAATTGAGCAAATGTTAGTTACTGAAGCCTGTGATGCAGCCCGTAAACTAATTTGCTATTCACTTGGCGTCTTTTACCTACCCGCAAACGATTTGTGGGCTACAGGCTGAAAATCCCATGCGGATGTCAAAATCATAACTTCCAATCCATCTGACCTTTGATCTTTCAAGCCCGTAAATGTTACAATCGCAAATCTCTATTTAATTGCTACATTTACTCAAGCCCGCAATTGTTTTCCCACCTGTAAATGGCAAATGTAGAAACAAATCCTACAGATACCAGATAGGACTCACAAGGGGGTTGAACACCTGTTCGTAGCACTGTAAATGCAAATAAAAACTCAATACTGCACTTTAAAAGACGGGGAAAGCGATGAAAGACATTAGAATTAATTGCACAACAGTCACAGTTTTTTTACGTTTCATTTCCTTGTTATATCAATCTCGGTAATCAAGGAGTTAATACATATCAGGACACCCACGTGGACTAGAACATTATAGTCATTTATTGGTATTATTTTGTGCATTGCTGGATTACAAATCCAATCGCACATCGGATTTCTAAACCCTAATTGATGTTTAATCTCCATGTTTTACTGACGTAATGATGACGGTCTCATTTACTATTGGCTATTTCTAAATCGGTAGTTACGTCCTTGCTTAATTGATCATGCGCTGAAATGCTACTTACTGGTGCATGGTTTACGGTTTAGGCTTTCGGCCATGTAGCTGTGGGCTTTAGCAATCAATCAGTCTGTAACTGTTGCAAATTTCAAGCAATTGCTTTTACAATAACAATACCCTCAACTAGAACATGATAACTTTAACGTATCCGGTTCAAAGTCATAATTTGTGGTGGTGCTCTTTTTTGTTTTGTTGTTTTCTTTTCTTATTGCAATTAACACATTTGTATGTTTAACCCTTATTTAGTGTACGTGTCAAAGTAAAGTTCAGAATGTTTTTATGATAACTAGTAAGCAGTAAGTGAAACTGTGCATTAAGGTTTAAAGTGTGTCTCATAAGGGCATTATCATGAAATACAATATGCCTCCATATT
The DNA here is from genome assembly GCA_027410445.1 of Discoglossus pictus. Classification (NCBI taxonomy): domain Eukaryota; kingdom Metazoa; phylum Chordata; class Amphibia; order Anura; family Alytidae; genus Discoglossus; species Discoglossus pictus. The sequence continues at coordinate 308,420,133 of CM050164.1, read as the reverse complement.
GTATGAGGTTTATGGTTTGTTGTTTTTTTAGAGCCATCAAAGGTGTAATTTATTCACTGCATTTCTGCCATTACTTACCAATTAAACTTGTACTCTTCAGTATAGCTTTAGTTTATATAGTATTTTTTATGTGGAAAATAGAAAAACTATACAAAGTTATAAAGCTACAGGAATCTGCTGTCAGCAAGGATTTATTACAGTAGACGTGTCCGTTGCCCAGCAAATTCTTGACATGGCTATATTAATTGTGTATGTATACAGTGATATATATGTCATGTAAGTAAGAGTGTCAGTGATAATGTTGCTGTTACAAATGTTTGCATTATAATCCTAGCCACATTTATTGTACTGTACTTTATTTGGAGGTTGTTTAAATTGATCTACAATATTTGTTCTCAATATTCAAAATGTGTTCTTTTTTTCACGTTTTAATTGTAAATGAATGATAAATTGTATCTGATGTATTTATTTTCATTGTTATTGTCAAAGTTGTACAGTTCCCACAATGCATAGATAGATAGATAATGTCTAGATCTATAGATAGTTAGATATATATTTAGAAACTCTGGGCCAGATTATTTCTAGGCACATGGAAGGAAGCCCTTTATAGAGATACATTATACTTTGCAAAAATATTTAGGAACCCTAGCATGCATATAGAGATCAGTATATATAGTTGTGCTCAAAAGTTTGCATTCCCTTGGAATTGGTAATATATGTACCATTTTTAAAGAAAACATGTGTGAGCAGGCAAAAAAAAATATTTTATTTCTTATGGGATTCATATTCAACTGTAGGCTATAACAAAATGGCACAATCATAAAAAAATGAAATGACCATCATAAAAGTTTGCATAACCTTAGTTCTTTATACTGTGTATTGCCCCCTTTAGCATCAATGACAGTGTGTAGTCTTTAGTAATAGTTGTCTATGAGGCCCCTAATTCTTGCAGGTGGTATAGCTGCCCATTCGTCCTGGCAAAATGCTTCTAGGTCATGCAAAGTATTTGCTTATCTTGCATGAACCACACGTTTAAGATCTCCCCAGAGTGGCTCAATGATATTAAGGTCAGGACACTGTGATGGCCACTTCACAACCTTCACCTTTTTCTGCTATAACCATTGGAGGGTTATCTTGGCCTTGTGCTTAGGGTCATTGTCATGCTGGAAAGTCCAAGAGCGTCCCATGCGCAGCCTTCGTGCAGAAGAATGCAAATAGTCTGCCAGTATTTTCTGATAACATGCTGCATTCATCTTGCCATCACCATTTTCACAAGATTCCCTTGTGCCTTTAGAGCTCACCCCCCCCCCCCCAAAAAAAAAACATCAGTGAGCCACCTCCATCTTGCTAATATTTCAGGTGCCATGCTTCACAGTGGGGATGGTATTCTTTTTAGTATATGCCTTGTTGACCCCTCTCCAAACACAGCACTTACGGTTGTCACTATAAAGCTCTATTTTGGTCTCGTCACTCCAAATTACAGTGTGCCAGAAGCTGTGAGGCGTGTCAAAGTGTTGTTGGGCGTATTGTAACCAGGATTTTTTGTGGCATTGGCGCATTAAAGGCTTCTTTCTGGCAACCATGCAGCTCATTTTTGTTGAAGTATCATCGTATTTTGCTCTTTGAAACAACCACACATTCTTTTTCCAGAGCAGCCTGTATTTCTCCTGAGGTTACCTCTGGGTTTTTCTTTGTATTTTGAACAATTCTTCTGGCAGTTGTGGCTGAAATCTTTCTTGGTCTACCTGACCTTGGCTTGGTATCAAGAGATCCCCGATTTTTCCACTTCTTACTAAGTGATTGAACAGTACTGACTAGCATTTTCAAGGCTTTGGATATATTTTTCTATCCTTTTCCATCTTTATGAAGTTCCATTACCTTGTTCTGCAGGTCTTTTGACAGTTCTTTTCTGCCCCTATGGCTCAATATGTAGCCTGCTCAGTGCATCCACGTGAGAGCTAGCAAACTCATTGATTGTTTATACACAGACCCTAATTGCAATTTAAAGAGCCACAGGTGTGGGAAATTAACTTTTAATTGCCATTTTTAACCTGTGTGTGTCACCTTGTGTATCTGTAACAAGGCCAAACATTCAAGGGTATGCAAACTTATGATCAAGGCCATTTGGGTGAATTTTGTTATCATTATGATTTAAAAATTAGCTAAGCAACGATGTGATAATAAATGGCTTCATATGATCACTACATGTTTGCACGATCAGTCGTATTTTCTAAATAAATGGCACAATGTCACAATTTCTGCCAGGGTATGCAAACTTTTGAGCACAACTATATACTTAAAGATGAAAACTGAACCTAAAAGTTTTGAAAACAGGATATATTCCGATCCTAACATCTCTTGTTTAAATTTGACGTGTAGAGTTTTAATGGTCAACAATAAATCTGTGCTGCCCCATCTGCTTATCCCCCTCATCATCTTTAGTGTAAGTGTCAGTGTGTGTTTACTGTAGACCTATTTGACTGCTGTTATCGTTTTTCTCTCTCTTTATTTTGAAAATTCTGTCATTTTTTTCAGCACTGCACAATCTGGAAAATACATAAAAATTAGACTGGTATAGTAAATATTAAAGAAATTACTTTATTAGCCAAATTAAGAGTTGCATCTCTTGAGAACGCATCACTCTTGATTGAAGGGGTATTAAATATTGTAATACTATTACTTTGTACCTGCATTAGTGACACAGCTAGTTTGACCTCCATTGAAATGAATACAGTGCCAAATCTCAAAGCTAGAGAGCATGGAGATGAGAAAGGGAATCAGGAGGATACACAACTGATTTAACTATTACAACAAATGAGTTAACAATAAATCAAGTCGCCCTCCGTTTATGCTTTTCTATGGAGACCTGTTCTTGGCTAACACTTCTGCCTCCTGCCCACCCTGTAGCCTTCACAGCCCAATAACTTGCCATTCTATTTAAAAACAAAATTGATGCCATTAGGGTAGACCTCCCAGGATGCTACAAACATCCAACATGCCAAACTCTCCTCCCCACTCCTTGGCCTATATAACTAATGATGAGGTAAGTACATCATCTTCTCATGTCACAACCTGTATTTTCAATCCTATTCTATCACAAATACTCCCCACACTCTCAGCAGCCGTTACCCCAATTATTATGACCATTGCTGTAAGTATATTACCTGTTCAAAGGCCTCCATCACATGTATTTCAATCTTACAGGAAGACATTATTATTATTTATTATTATTATTATCTTTATATCGCGCCAACATATCCCGTAGCACTGTACTGGGGTTTAGTACATGGCAAAAAACAAACTTAACACCTTATAAAGAATGGAGGGCCCTGTTTTTGAGCATAAAATCAAATGTACATAGAGCTTGACATCACTATGAATATTAATACCAGGAAGCTTCTTATCTCACTACCAGTCAACACAAAACACCTCTCACAATCTTCATGTCTTTATCATACACTATAATTAGATCATTACAATAAATCATTAACAGTTAGCAAGATTATAATTTCATCACATTGCCACTGCCGGCTACTGAAACTACTCCTTTGTATGGTCTGTCCACGTCACACAAGGATTGTAAACTCAAAGTCATTTTACATGCAATCCCACTCAAACGTGTTTATTGTTTTGGCTCATTGGTAAAGCATTGTTTTCATTAAACCAACGCAGCAGGGGCTCCAGATATAGTATAATTTACAACTATGTATAGTAACAAGTACTTTTATAAATTGAATGTTTAAAAAATGCATTTTCTAATTGTAAATTTGCACGAAATTAGCATTTTTTTCCTGCCAGTATTTTGGGAAAATATTAATATCTCTTATTAATGGAATATAATAAATGATAATTACTCATTGCCCCTTGGGTTTCTGAATCTATTGTCTTTAGTGTGACTCATCTGCTAAATAGAAGACTTACCATGCTCCCTCAGATCTGAGCATGCCTATTCTTCTGTTTTGCAGATGGGTGACACTGCAAACAATAGATTCAGAGCCTTAGGACACAATGAATAATTGCTGGTAGTGATCTCCCATTAACAAGAGAGATGTCTTTTTTTTTTTTTTTTGTGCTGATCAGCAAAACTGACAGGATAGACTTGCAAACATCCGTGTGAGTTTACTGTAGACTTATGACATTTTAATAACACTCATTACCTATAGTTTTTATACCATATTTGGAACCTGTGCAGTGCTATATAATTAAAATATACTGGCTATTCAAAAAATTAAAATGGTCTTTTATAAAATGACAAATGTTTTCTTAAACATTTTAATCAACAGGAAATATTCATTATGCTGTAGAATTCTCAATATTTAATCATAATTATACTCAAAATTTTTTTTTTCTTATTAACCATTAAAATGTATATGTTTTCTATTTGCCCACTATCTTCTTGCTTATGAAAGTTTAAAAAAGAAATAATGAATCCCAAAGCTCCCTTGTAGGAAGGAGGAGTCTCTCATTTGACATATTCTGTAGGATTACAGGATTTTGGTCACTGATCCCTGGTTAAAACTAGGGATCTGTTACATTTTTTAGCCACATAGGTATTGCAAAGTTTCTGCTCTGCTTTTACTAATTTCATTTTATATTACATTTATTAACTAATTTGTTTATGTAGCTTTATATCATGTAAATATTAATTTATAGTTTTTATATGCTGAATAATTTATCTTTAAGGAAATACCCATATTTTTGACAGATACTGACGGCACAACTATATATATTTTAAAGATGAAAACGTAACCTAAAAGTTTTGAAAACAGGATGTATTCCGATCCTAACATCTCTTCCTAAATTTGACGTGTAGAGTTTTAATGGTTAACAATAAATTGGTGCTGCTCCACCTGCTTATCACCCTCATCATCTTTAGTGTGTGTGTCAGTGTGAGTTTACTGTAGACTTATGACATTTTAATAACACTCATTACTTATTACCTATAGTTTTTATACTATATTTGGAACCTGTGCAGTGCTATATAATTAAAATATACTGGCTATCCGTAAAATTAAAATGTACTTTTATAAAATTACAGATATTTCCCTAAACATTTATTTGCCCACTATCTTCATGCTTATCTTGCCTATGAAAGTTTAAAAAGAAACACAATTTTGACAGATACTGACCGCAAACTCCATTCATTTTTACATTGTATTAACATTAAGAAACAAATTGTTGTATTGATAATTTGTATGAACACTGAGTTTTGTTTAGTGATGTACACATATAACATTTTAATTGTGTTATGTGTACAATTATTGTTTACATGTAATGTAGTGCAAATAATGCTATTATTAAACATGATGTCACTAGTGATTTTTACAATCACTAATGGAAAATTTTAAATTTGATCTTTAGCATAAAATAACTTGATAATAGGAAGAATGTTTTAAGGAAGTTACAACTTTTATTTTTTTTAAATGATTATATTGAAATGATGTTTAATGGCAGCAGACATCTGTTTGTGTTCTTAACAGGATTATGTACGTGAGAGCTATGGAGGAACTGTGGTTTCAAATAAGATCTGTATTTAGATGACTTTACAAAACGAGTAAATAGCAACTTCAAGTAGGATAACTCTACACCCTCCGTTACAGACAGACTGGCACCAGAAGGTGGAAGTGCCCATATCACATGCAGAGTCTGCTAAATGTATTATTATTTTTTTCTCTAAAAGTGTTTTCTAGTTTATCTAAAACTGTTGGCAATGCCATTATCACCCCCACCTCCCCGGTTCTAATGGACCCCGCCCTCTCTTTTATTCCTCACATACAATTAACAACAACATCTTGTCAGTTTCACCTGAAATACATCTCCAAAAATACATCACTATCTTACAAAAGACACAGCTCAAATTCTAATACACTCTCTCATCATATCTCAACTTGACTACTGCAACTCTCTCCTTGCTGGCCTCCCCATCTCTCGCCTGTCTCCCCTCCAATCCATAATGAACGGCTCCGCTAGACTCATCTTCAATACCAAACGCTCAGTGTCCACAGCTCCTCCCTGTCAATCACTCCATTGGCTTCCCATGGCCTCTAGAATCAAATTTAAAATCATGACCCTAGCACATAATGCAATCAACAACAGTGCACACCCTTATATCCCTGCTCTTGTTTCGAAATACTCTCTCTTCTTTCTCCCTCTTTTATCACCTCCTTTCACTCCCGCCTTCAAGACTTTTCTTGTGCTGCCCTTCTATCTGGAACTCCTTGCCCCGCTCCATTTGACTACCTTCCTGCCTCAAAAACTTTTTAAAAAATCACTAAAAACACATCACCATCTGCCTTAATATGCACAACTGTACACTCCACAGCTTGATATCACCCACACCCGCAATCTACAGTACAACACACCAACACCTCCACTTGTCTGAACAAACTGCTTTCACACTGTCATCTTGCATTTGTCACCCTCTTGTATCACAGCTAAACCCTTTAAATTATAAGTTTGCAAGTTTTCAATCATTTGTCGGTGCTTTGGAAAAAAGCACTATGTACATTTGATTTTAAGCTCAAAAACAGGGCCCTCCTTTCTTTCTAAGGTGTTCATTTTGTTTTTGCCATGTACTTAACCCCTGTATAGCGCTATGGAATATGTTGGCGAGTTACAAATAAAGAGAATAATAATGATAATAATGAGTGCTTATAAAGCTGATAATATTAGTTTGTTACAAACTTTATCATACAAAGCCCTTAAAGGTTGTTTGTTTATTTAAAAAACTTCAAATATTTGAAAAGGACCATTAAAGTGCCACATTGATATGTCTATAACACAGGGGTTGATAAATGTATCTGAAACTTAGCAGAATCAGCCAACTTTGTTGGGAGCCAGGTTATGGGTTATGTAGAGAAATATCTGTATAATAACTAAAATGTTAGCAGCGAACAGTAAAATTTTAGGAGTTTTGATCAAAAGTTTGCATACCCTGGCAGAAATTGTGACATTTTGGCATTTATTTTGAAAACATGACTGTTCATTAAAAAATAAAAATAAATTGAAGGATAGTGATCATATGATGCCATTTATTACCACATCGTTGTTTGGCTCATTTTTAAATCCTATTGATGACAGAAATCACCCAAATGGCCCTGATCAAAAGTTTACATGCTCTTGAATGTTTGGCCTTGTTACAGACACACAAGGTGACGCACACAGGTTAAAACCTGTGGCTTTTTAAATTGCAATTAGTGTTTGGGTTTAAATAGTCAATGAGTTTGTTAGCTCTCATGTGGATGCACTGCACAGGCTAGATACTGAGTCATGGGGAGCAGAAAAGAACTTGTCAAAAGATATGCGGAACGGTAATGGAGCTTCATAAAGATGGAACAGGATAAAAAAGGATATTCAAAGCCTTAAAAATGCCAGTCAGTACTTTTCAATCACTTATTAAAAAGAAAGAAGCCTTTACTGCGCCAATGCCACAAAAAAGCCTGGTTACAACAGGCCATACAACACCATGACACTCTAAAGCTTCTGGTACACTGTAGTTTGGAGTGACAAGACCAAAATAGAGCTTCATGGTCAAACCATAAGCGCTATGTTTGTAGAAGGGTCAACAAGGCCTATAGAGAAAAGACTACCATCCCCACTGTGAAGCATGGTGGTGGCTCACTGATGTTTTGGTGGTGTGTGAGCTGTAAATGCCCGGGGGATCTTGTGAAAATTGATGGCAAGATGAATGCAGCATGTTATCAGAAAATACTGACAGACAATTTGCATTCTTCTGCTTGTAGGCTGCACATGGTAGGCACTTGGACTTTCCAGCATGACACTGACCCTAAGCACAAGGCCAAGTTGACCCTCCAGTGGTTCTAGCAGAAAAAGGTGAAGGTTGTGGAGTGGCCATTACAGTCTCCTGACCATAAAATCATCGAGCCACTCTGGGGAGATCTCAAACGTGCGGTTCATGTAAGACGACCAAAGACTTTGCATGACCCGGAGGCATTTTACATGCTCTTGAATGTTTGGCCTTGTTACAGACAGACGGGTGGGCAGCTATACCACCTGCAAGAACTAGGGGCCTCATAAACAACTATTACAAAACACACTGTTATTGATGCTAAAGGGGGCAATACACAGTATTAAGAACTAAGAGTAGGCAAACTTTTGATCAGGGCCATTTGGGGGATTTCTGTTATTATGATTTAAAAAGGAGCCAAACAACTATGTGATAATAAATGGCTTCATATGATCGCTATCCTTCAATAAAATACATGTTTTGCATGATCAGTCATATTTTCAAAATAAATGTCAGAATTACACAATTTCTGCCAGGGTATGCAAAATTTTAAGAACAAATGTATACATCTATGTGCTAGGGATTTAGGACATAGCTAAACTTAGTTTTTTATGAAACCATGTACTCCGAATTGTGACCTTCTATATAGATAGGGATAATAACCTCCAAAGTGCCCTACCAAGTGATAAATCAGGTAAGAAAATAAACAAACAAAAAAAACTATATTGAGGGGAATTGCATATAATGGTTAATAAGATCATTGCTATAAAAAAAAAAAATATATGAGATGTGAATGGTCCTTTTTAAAGTTAGATTTACTGTTTATAAATACAGTGGTTACATTGTCTTGTGGTAACCAATCAGTGGCAACATTCTGCAACATACTACTTGAGAGAGATCACTGACTGGCTAATTTGAAAGCCTGCAATTCACAAAATGTTGGTTAAAAAAGGTATATATCCGACAGTGTTCTTTAACCTAAGGCCATGTTCTGGATGCAGTGCACATAGTCCTAAAAGGGCTCCATGTCAAGTGGGTTAGAGGCCAAAAGGTGATTCCTCTTTTGACATAACACATTTCTTTACAATCTAATTTCCACTTTTCTGCTCTGTGTTTTAGGAGTTGTTCAATGTTCACAGGAATCTAGAATGAGACTGTGTGTATTACATCAGTAATGACTGGATTATTTTATGTTACTGGAATAGCAAGCTTGACTATGCCCATCACTTTCTTTTAGCAATCTCTAGTGCCCTCTAGTGTAATTTTATAAATATTGGCAATCAGAATAAAATCCATGCTGCACTGTAAAAGCAATGTCTGTACAATTATTACCTATTTTGAAAGGTAATGCTCTGTCACAAATATTAACATTTAGTACCCATATACTTTCACACAGAATAATGATATAGCTCTGTAATAATATATTTGTATATATCTGACTGTTCCCATGTGTAATGTCTTTTAAAGGGCCTCAGCCGAGGTCCCAATAATGGCATAGTAAGGTATCAATAAAAAATAGGAATATGAACTGTCATGATTTAATTGTTTAAGGACTCTTATTGCCAGTAATTTATGAATATGGCCAAGGGAGCATGACATTGTTTCATTGGGATTATGTGTTATTATGTGGTTATATGTTGCCTGTACATGGTTATTATGTATCCTAGTTATAATATATTATAAGAGGGAAAATGTTATATAGAACATATGTGGAATTGGTAGAAATGCTCTGCATAGAAGTAAGCTGCAGATCATTGCATACTCACACATACAGGCCTTGGGTCAAGACAGATGTATGTACTTCAAGTAGTCCTAAGCAAACACTTTGACATAAAGTGTAACATAAAGGTTTTTTTCACTAGCCAGCTATAGATATCTGGTGAATTTGATCTCAAGAGCTTTGATAGCCCAAGGTTGCAAGCCAGATGGTCTGACATCACACATACACAAGGGTGTGGTATTGGAGAGTATAAATATGTTGTTTTGATCATTCAATAAAGGTTGAGAGATAGTTTTCACATAAACAAGGTGTGAGACTATTTCTGTGTGTTGTATCCTGACTTGGGGAGTATCTTGCCATGGGCAACTTGTAACCTGTATGCAGTATTCTCTGCCTGTACCTTTTCAGAAGCCATCTTTTGTGCCACAGAGAACAGGAACTACATGATTTTGCTGGGGTAGGTTTGAACTAGGTTCATATCAAGCCCTCTTGAAGAAGCAGATCGTGACATTGGCTGGCAGTGGTGGGATCTCTGTATAAAACACAAAAGGATGGCAGCATATGAAGAGATGTCTGCAGCAGAGGAGGAGGAAGTGTCCAGACGGTACCAAAGATGGATGGAGATAATGCCTGCAGGTTCAACCAAGCATCAGCAGAGGGAACTCCGGATACAGATCATTCAGGAGGTACAGGAGAAGCGGAGAAGGGTAAGCAATGGCCCTGTCTCAGCTCCAGTAGGACAGAGAATGTTCTGGTGACTGGAAAGGACTGTAGAGGAATGGGCCTTCTAAACAAAGGGATGGCATTCGTAGGACTATGGCCAGGTCACGAGCTAAGGGAATGGCTGGAAGAAATAGTATGTGAGGAGGTCGCCCTGGAAGAGCAATATGCTTATTGGGTGGGACCTGTTGGGATACCTCATCATTTTTCATTTGGTCTGGAAGAGGCACTTTGGGACATAGTCCATGGGGATCCGGATTGTGGCTTGGGGACTGAGAAAAGACATCTGTGTCTGTTTGCCAAGCGCTGTCACATGGTGGGACTGCAGACAGGCTCTCATACAGCTAACTTACTTTGGCCTTTGATCCAGCAGGAGCTACAGCTGGAAGTGGATTATATAGACTTGCTGGTTGAAGCATCTCTGCATGGGTTTTGGCCAACTAGCTGGGAGGGCTCATGCCAGTCAGGCATGAAACAGAACCACCTAAAACTTACTACAGGGACCCAGCTAAATGTTGCCAAGGCTGGGTCAGAAAATAAAGGTATGGACTGTGGGGAGAAATTTGATATCCATGACTCTCAAAATAACAAGGATGCCTTCATCCAGGGGTTGACTGGGAAGAGAAAAAGCTGCTCTTCAGCCTGAACAAGAGGCAGTAGTAGCTGCTTCTCCAGGGCTGCCTGTAACTACACACCAGGCAGTCTCAGAAGGAGAGAGTCCGAGACCAAAGAGCCAGAAGGTACCCCAGATTGTGGTTTGTCTCCTGGTCTCCCTACATTGCCTCCCCTGCAGCTTCCCGTAGACACTGGTTGTGTACCTGTAACACTGGAAAGGAGGGACCAATTGCCAGGCTTGTTGGAAGAGGGGTTGGTTACTGAACCACAATGTCTTGTGTCAGAACTGCCCATTAATCCAGCATGGATGACACCAGAGAATGTCACTAGCCCATGTTGCAACTCCAGCATCCCAGTTTATTCAGGAGAAAGCTCAGGCCTGACAAAGGGAAACTTGTACTCTTCAATTTCACCCATTGGATGGAGTACTGATCCAGAATCAGCAGGACAGAAGGTCTCTCTAGCCTGGAAGGAGAGGGATTTGCCGAGTAAGAATCCTCCCAAGTTTATGCTGGACTTACTAGCTGGGATGTACGGTTTCCGCTGTACTATCTTGAAGGGTCCTTCATGGCAGTTGTCTTAGAAGTCTTCCCCGGGGCTTGGGAAGGTCACTAGGCCACTGGGAAGGAGCGAGTATTCGCCCTGGACAGGGGGAGGCAGGGTACCCAGTGAGCCACTGAGGCTATCACATGGATTGACTGTCACATCAAGAGGACCAGTAACTACCTGTATAGATCCCATGCTATACTAGAAAGGAAAGGGGGAGAAATTGTCATGATTTAATTGTTTAAGGACTCTTATTGCCAGTAATTTATGAATATGGCCAGACAAGCATGACATTGTTGCATTGGGGTTATATGTTGCCTGTACATGGTTATTATGTATCCTAGTTATACTATATTGTAAGAGGGAAAATGTTATATAGAACATATGTGGTATTGGTAAAATGTTCTGCATAGAAGTTAGCTGCAGATCATTGCACACTCATACAGACGTTTGGTCAAGACAGATGTATGTACTTCAAGTAGTCCTAAGCAAACACTTGAGTTTAACGAAAAGGTTTGTTTTCACTTGCCAGCTATAGATATCTGGTGAGTTTAATCTCAAGCTTTGATAGCCCAAGGTTGCATGCCAGATGGGCTGATATCCCACATACACAAATATAGTATGTGGCTGTGGTATTGGAGAGTATAAATATATTGTTTTGTTCATTCAATAAAGGTTGAGAGATGGTTTTCACATAAACAAGGTGTGATACTATTTCTGTGTGTTGTATCCTGACTTGGATTGAGTGTCTTGCCATGGGCTACTAGTAACCTGTATGCAGTATTCTCTGCCTGTACATCTTCAAAAGCCATCTTTTGTGCCACAGAGAACATGAACTACATGATTCTGCTGGGGTAGGTTTGAACTAGGTTCATATCAAGCCCCCTTGAAGAAGCAGACATGAACACTTAGAAGTTATGTAAAAATGCCATTTAATAACCCCCCCCCCCCCTCAAATGAACTTATTAAATGTTGGCTTTCACTCAGCTCAAGAGATCCTCCCACCACACTGATCATCCTAGCCATAACTAATGTCCCTCATTATTGATGAGTGGCCCCTGACTTTCTTTTGAATATGGCTTCTGAGGTGTCAGCCTGTGAACAGCCATCCTCTTTTGTTACCCCAGGCAAAATTAATCCATTAATCCACTAATGAGGTAATTCGGTACTGAAAACAAGACAAGTCTTTTGGGAGGATTCCTTGAGCTGAGTGACAGACCAAATTTAGTCTTAATTTCAATATCTAATTACCTCACTAGTGTATTAATGGCGCTGTCACTTTAAGGATCAAGACCTGAGAAATGCTGGTTTCTAGCAGGATAGCTAACTATAGGTATTTATATTGGCCATGCTGGAACCAGCCCATATATTTGTTAATAATGAAACATGAAATTGTCAGGGCCTCTCTGTAGTGTATTTGCAAAGTTGCAATTGGAACCCTCTTTACTTCAGTGACTCCATTTTGATACATTTGGAGGTATTAAATACGCTGGTTAATTGCCGACATTCGCATTGTTTACGAATATGGTATGGTAAAGTTTTCTTGTGCGCAGATGTGGATGACGTGTACTTTTATTTACATAGTGGTAATATGTAGAGTTGCTGGAACATTTTGTTTCAGTGTATGTGGACGTTTACTTGCATGAGGATGAAGCAAGCACTTGGGGGTCGAATCTCTAAGAGTGATCACTGCTTAACTCGCCTCTTCACAACAACCTCCTTTACATTACTCATTAAAGTTATTCTATTCTAATGAGGCCTATGAAGCTGGCACATTATTACTCTACCCTCTTTCTTATTAAGCTGCTGTAGCAATTGCAACTTCTCTGAATTACAGTATATTGTGCAATAATGTATTTTATTAGTGTGTTCATGAGATGAAAAAGATCTGTATAAAATGTGTCCGCTCCTGTGAATTACTTGCATATTAAAAACACCAAATATATTAAAGTGCCAAAAAAACATGCAATGTACGTTTAATCTATAATTATAGATGTGAATCTACTAGATTTTTCTTGTTATTTTTAGGAAAAAATCCTTTTTACATTGAGTAAATTAACCAAAGTATATAGAGCTGCTAAACAGAACCACTCCATATAGTTTATACAGTAAAATGTTAATATTCACAATTTGCAAAAATGAAAATGATAGATGCACACCCGGGAACAAACACTACTTATTAGAGTGTCCTTCAGGCTGGAAAAGCCCAAAATGCAATGTTTTTCATGTTTTTGCTCACTTGTGCCATTACAAAGCAAAAATCTCTTGAAGTACAGTAGACTCTCAGTAATCAGGCACCCGTGGGGATTGGTAGATATCGGATAAACAGTAGCGTAGTTAGGGGGGGTGGGGACTTACTGGGCGTCACCTCCTTTGGGTGCGGCACCAGCTGCATCCATCAAGATGTTCTGTCTTGGGTGGCCCCCGCAGTCCAATTGTGTCCCCCGCAGGTCCCCTGTCACTCCTGCGGGCCCCCTTCGACCTCCCGCAGGTCTCCTGTGGCCCCCAGTGGCCTCCCTCTGCCCCTTGTGGCCCCCCCTCGGTTCTTGCAGGCCCCTGTGGCCACCCACGGACCTCTGTGGGCCCCCTTGGTCATTGTGGGCCCCTTAGTCCCCCTCAATCCTTGCGGTCTCCTGTGGCCCCCTGCGGACTTCTGTGGCCTCCCTCTGCCCCCCCCCTCAGTCCTTGCAGGTGCCCCCCTTGGTCCTTGCAAGCTCTGTGGCCCCTCTTGCGGACCTCTGCGACCTCCCTCTGCCCCCTGCTTTTTTTTTTATTCATATATATATATTTCTTATTTTTTTCTAAACATAATCTTAGCAGTTCAGTTTTTTCTGACTCTTGGATGTTTTACATGATAATATTTTACTAATGGAAACATATTAGTGAGTGTTCCAGTGAGTAAAAAATTACTGTTCACCAACAGTCCCCATCCAGAGCTTCAGTGTGTGTCTCTGTGTGTGCCTCTGTGTGACTGTGTGTGACTGTGTGTGACTGTGTGTGCCTCTGTGTGACTGTGTGTGCCTCAGGGGTAGCCCCGGGCGGCAAAAGCTCTACCTATGCCACTGCGAATAAATTTCAGACAAGCAGACTGTAATCCTAATTCACACATCAGAGCAACTATTTATGGATATAGCATAGGGTTATGGTAGCAAAAAACTAATTATCACATGAATGATTCACTTTTACAGTTACATGTCTAGTAAATTGTATAGATAGTTTGTTTTTTGGTGATATTTAAGAATAACTTATGAAACCAATTTATTTTGGGGGTGATGGTAATCCTTTTTTAGAGTGTGCCACAGGGCATAGCGCCCACTTGCTAAGGGACAGAGATGTTTTAGCTCCATTGTCCATTCTCATGTGTTTCACTTTGTTTTTGTTCCTAACATTTTGTTCATAAGTCTCATTGAAATTAGTTCTATTTGTAATTAGTTGTGATAAGGCAATGCATTTTTTTTTAAATACACAGCAGGTGTATTACAAACACATTTCTAGATTGTAAGCTCTTCTATCCTCTCAGACCCATTTGTATCATGTCTGTATTGCACTACTATACCTGTATTGGTATTTCTGCATACCTTTTATCATTTTTTTATACCTATGTAATTTGCAAATTGTACCCACTGTACTTTATTATATTTTTGTAAATAGTGCTATGGAAAACCATAAAAATCAAGCCCTCACCTAGAAGACTTGTAATGGAATGAGAGGTTACCAGAAGCTTTGGCTTGGTGGATATAGTAAAGGTTGTGAAGATACCATGGTGTTTATTTTTGATGCATTGATACCTCTGTGTAGCTTTCATGGCCATATAAGGTTCAGTGGATCTACCCTAGCTTCTGCGTTATGTGTTGATAAATGGTGATTCCCTTAGTTTTCCTGCACCTAATTAGGCTACCTAAGGATGAAAATCGATCCTGGAAGCCACATGATAGCCTTAGACTAAGTGTGATTATTTCATTTGGAGGGTTAGTAATCCAATACGATCACAGCAATAAAAAATGTACCTGTAGCAAAGAAAAGGGAAATAAAATAAAAAAATAGTCTTTATCAACTGCTTGTATTTTTTGAGAGTAAAGATTATCTAGAGCAAGAGCAGCATTTTATTTAATGTAATGGCTTACACAGCTGCTAATGTTTTTAGTTTATTATATACGTCACAAACAAGTGCCTTTTTTTTCTTAAACTACAGTGAGCCACTATTGTAGTTTTTTTAATGTCGAGGATGAGACCAATTCATGTTGTATTATGGTATTCCATTTAAAAGGGGCATGGAAATATTTATTTATTTTTGTTGTCTTTGTTGAATCATAAAGAAGATATTCGATAATGTCACAGAGTGTTTTTGTTTTTTCAAGTAAAGGTCTCAGAGCACAAAAACATATTCATAAAGTATGCTGTATGTGTTTCCTGTTTATTTCAATGAAGTTTAAACAACTATTGTTATGTTTAAATTGTGCTCTTTTAGATGAATGAAATGAACAGTTGTGTACCATTTCCCTTTAAGGTACTAATTTATTTGTTCAAGAAACAACAAGATCTCTACCTTTTTTGTGTACCATTTACAGCTAGGCACTGTGTGTTTGACTTTGTTTGCAGATACTTCAGCTAGTGTAACCTTAGGTTGATATAGTGGATATCGCTTCTCAAGGATTAAAGGGAAAATACTATTGATGAAAAAAGACCGGTGTGATTTGGCAATATTAATCAGTTGACTAAACCACAAAGTTGTTCTACATATGGCTCACATAAAGAATGTCATACCCCAAAACATTTCAATTGACCAACTTGGAAGATAAGGCACTTTTAGGCTGTGTTACCTCCATTCTAAAGAATGTGCAAACTAGGTTTTAGAGATGCACATACTTTTGAGTACAATATATGTATATTGTAATATATATTGTACATTCTATCTTTCTTCAAAAACAGAAGATACCATAGAACACTGTCAGGTCTGGAAACAGGTTTTTGCTTGTAAATGTAGGACTTTGCTTCAAAAAAGGGACATTATTGGGAGGATAAAAGGGATGGGGATTTTCCACTGGAAAAAAAGGTACTGTGACAGTTGGGGAGGTATGCAACTTTGAGGATATTGTCTCCTTGAACTACCAGCTGTTCTATTCATTTTCAACATGTTGTGAGCGCTTTAAGACAGAAGATATCTGCCTAATACCTCTGTGTGATACATTTGTGTTTCATTTACTGTTGTTGGTAGTAATTTAAATGTATTCATGATGAAAGGTTTAAAAATATAGTAAATATAGAATAAGTATGTATAGATATGACTAACAAAATGATGCATAAAAATACATTTATACAAATATAATTTTGTTTCTGTAGGTGGAAGAGGTGAGAATGGCTGTCCTGTCATCACATTCCCTGAATACCCAGTATTCAGTGAGATTCCAGAGAAGGAGTTCCAGAATGTTCTAACATATCTCACAAGTATCCCCAGGTATGTCCAACATTTTGCTAAGATGAGCACGTGACTTTAGTTAGAGCAGATCTCTCCAGAAAAATAAATATCTAAAAGTGCGCTTAACCAGTTAAGGCATGGCTTTTGTCGCCAGTAATTCTGAAATTACTCTGAAACAAATACAAAGATGTTTGGGAGTGGACAAAAGGGACTTTTTCTTTTGCTTTTATCCTCTTTAAACAGGGAGCTCTGTGGGGATTTATTTAATTGGCTTAGTGCTTTTGGGTGAGATAATCTCTGCTGATACTGGAAGATACTTAAAGAAAATGGACGCTTACATCCTGATAGAGGCTGAACATGAAAGTCATATACATTTGGTCATTATAATAGATTACTGGGCAAAGCAAAATAAAAAGGAAATATTTATTTTTGACAAAATTGTTCTATATATAGTAACTACAATGATTCATTCACCTGTAACACTGAACCTTTGCACTTTCTCTAGATGTTTATCTCCGTTTTGTTGGGTGGAGTGTTTGCACAGGAGCCCACTGTGTTGGTGCTGTTGTCACGGCACACAAATACTTTGGACCAGGAAATGTTTTCCCATTCAACTTGCTTAGCCTATATTTGCAGTCTTAGAAGTAATGCAGAATATGTAATAACCTGTAATTATCACATACATCTCAAAATTTCAAATGGCTAAAGAGGAACACCTATATTGTTTAAACATTATGCAGGTTAGATCGTGTTATTGTCATTCTTTGCAAAGTAATCTTTAGAGAAACATACACTTAATATGAGCACAATGTTTTATACATGAGTACAGTTGTGCTCAATAGTTTGCATACCTTGGCAGAAATTGTGACATTTTGGCATTTATTTTGAAAATATGACTGATCATGCAAAAAAAAAAGTATTTTATTGAAGGGTAGTGCTCATATGAAGCATTTTATTATCACATAGTTGTTTTGCTCCCTTTTAAATCATGAAACAGAAATCACCCAAATGGCCCTGATCAAAAGTTTACATACCCTAGAATGTTTGGCGTTGTTACAGACACACAAGGTGACATACACAGGTTAAAAAAGCAATTAAAGATTAATTTCCCACACCTGTGGCTTTTTAAATTGCAATTCGTGTCTGTGTATAAATAGTTTGTTAGCTCTGATGTGGATGCACTGAACAGGCTAGATACTGAGCCATGGAGAGCAGAAAAGAACTGTCAAAAGACCTGCATAACAAGATAATAGAACTTCATAAAGATGGAAAAGGATATAAAAAGATATCTAAAGCCTTGAAAATGTCAGTCCCTACTGTTCAATCACTTATTAAGAAGTGAAAAATTCGGGATCTCTTGATACCAAGCCAAGGTCAGGTAGAACAAGAAAGATATCAGCCACAACTGCCAGAAGAATTGTTCAGAATACAAAGTAAAACCCACAGGTAACCTCAGGAAAAATACAGGCTGCTCTGGAAAAAGACGGGGTGGTTGTTTCAAGGAGCACAATACGACGATATGTCAACAAAAATAAGCTGCATGGTCGAGTTGCCAGAAAGAAGCCTTTACTGCGCCAATGCCACAAAAAAGCCTGTAACCGGGCACAGCTTCTGCCACACTGTAATTTGGAGGGACAAGAACAACATAGGGCTTCATGGTCACAACCATAAGCGCTATGTTTGAAGAGGGGTCAACAAGGCCTATAGTGAAAAGAATACAATCCCCACTGTGAAGCTGGTGGTGACTCACTCATGTTTTGGTAGTGCATGAGCTCTAAAAGCACAGGAAATCTTGTGAAAAATTATGGCAAGATGAATGCAGCATGTTATCAGAAAATACTGGCAGCCAATTTGCATTCTTCTGCTTAAAGGCTGCGCTTGGGACGCTCTTGGAATTTCCAGCATGACAATGAACCTAAGCACAAGGCCAAGTTGACCCTCCAGTGGTTACAGCAGAAAAAGGTGAAGGTTGTGGAGTGGCCATCACAGTCTCCTGACCTTAATATCATTGAGCCACTCTTGGGAGATCTTAAACGTGTGGTTCATGCAAGATAACCAAATACTTTGCATGACCTGGAAGCATTTTGCCAGGACGAATGGGCAGCTATACCGCCTGCAAGAATTAGGGGCCTCATAGACAACTATTACAAAAGACTGCACGCTGTCATTTGTGCTAAAGGGGACAATACACAGTATTAAGAACTATGGGTATGCAAACTTTTCAACAGGGTCATTTCATGTTTTTCTTTGTTGCCATGTTTTGTTTTATGATTGTGCCCTTCTGTTATAACCTACAGTTGAATATGAACCCCATAAGAAATGTGTTTTGCCTGCTCACTCGTGTTTTCTTTAAAAATGGTACATATATTACTAACTCGCCATGGGTATGCTAACTTTTGAGCACAACTATATATTAACTAGACCAGAAAAAATGCAATTGTGTCTTGAAATGGGGGGCTTTTATTAAAAAGATGGTAATTTTGGGAGACTAGGGGGACATGGGTGTTTCCACTGAAAATAGTTACTGTCTCTCCTAAAGATGAGCAGTTGTGAGTCCTGCTATCACATTGCATAAGTCCATGCTTCAAAATTTATTGTGACCTTCATGTAAAAGGGATAGAGCAAAATTTGAGCAGGAATTTTAGGCGTTTAAATGTGATTCAAATCCATGTGTAGGCTAAAACATAGTTCAGATTTGCTATTTGTATATATGAATCCGCCTCGTTGATCCTCCTGTGCTACTGCATTTTAGCTATTACTAAGCATTTGTGTGATCACTCCCTAGGGTGGTCTCATGGTTAACACTTGCACATAATGATTTATGCAATTGTATGTGTAGTGGAGAGGCTTTGTTCCATTTTCTCTAAACATTGAGGTAACAATGACCATACACTGCATTAGTGTTTAATGGCGTGCTCAAGTTCAGGTGGAAAGCCAGCAGCATTTGCTTTATTGCTTCAAATATTAATGACTGAAAGCTAAAAATCAATGCATCATTACTATTCCCTTTTTGAGGGAGAAATAGTCTTATGTGTTCGGCTAGGACATTAATGATGAATTGCTATTTCATTAGCTTTATAAAAAAAGAGCAAACACTATTTCATAGCAGGAGAGCTTGACATTATAACTAACTAGTGCAGCCAGCATGGTAGCCAGGCACAGTTTAATTGCTGTATTTCTAGAAACATCTCTTACTCAAAAGCAACATTTCTGTGTGATCTATTGCAATGTTACTTCAAGGACGCTGCACTACTGGATAGCGTGTGTGTGACTGTTCTACGATAACAGTCCTTTGATAAAATGATATCATTTATTCATGATGCCATGTCAAGCAGATACAGGAAGCAAAACTGTTATTAACCAATGTGGTCACATTCAAGATTTTTCTAAGTGCTTTGTGACAATGCTTATACATTATGAAAAAGGACATATATTGACAATAGCCAAAATAATTTGATATTTCATAAAATTGTTCTAGGTTGGGATCCTGGCACAGGAAGAATGGTCATCTCATTCTAGGTCTTTTATCCACAACGTTTTTCCAGCTCTCATTTGAATGTGCTGTTTAATGGAACTGCAGCTGACATGTAATTTAATAATCAATTTTAGCTATAGGTAACTGGTTGTTCTATCAAAGCAAAATCATTGCAGACATTATAAAGTTTAAAGGGATATGGACCAAGGTCTGCCCCAGCAGCACAGTGTCTCTGTAGTACTCCGTAGCAAGGTGAGACATTTGTTGTTCATTGAAGCTTCTTTCAACCTGTGTGAGATCTTTTCACGCTCAGTAGGTCGGCCACATATCATGTTATTGAATGTAGCTCAATCTGATGCTATTTTAAGGTGTGTCAACCTCCCCTTTATCAGGTATGATTATAAATAATGCAGGTTTAGGAACTCTAAGCTCTAATCAAACTGGGTATATCCTTGTAGTTAGGGTTCAGGTTTGGTCACCTTTATATTTTGTGGTAATCCCAATAACATCTAATGTTTTTTGTCTACAATATATCTGCAAACAGACCTTATCTCAATTATAATGTGTAGTATTTGCACGTGATAACCACATTTAACAGCAATGAACTATAACTGTATGAAATGCTTGTAGTATCCATTCATTAGTTGACAAGGAGTCTTCCCCATGCTGGCACTGATGGTGTTTTATTTGGTGTCACACTGTATGACATGTAACTAGAGTTCTAATAGGACATATCAGGCAAGCATTTAAAACTCTTCCACCTTCATTTGGATTACACTGCAATATTCACATTTTATTCACATTTTGTTGTTCCAAAACTTTCTAGAATAACTTGGAGCCCCATTCAATTGAGCTTTCAAATGTTACTGGAGCCCGTAAGTGAGGTTGTAAGTTAATTTGCTATTCAATTGGCTTTTTGTGGGCTCCAAGCAGGTTACGAGTTACAGCTTTGAAAACTTTGTGATGATTAAACCCGTAACTTACAGCCTCCCGAAGCCTTTGATCTTTCGCAAGAGTTATGATGGCTAAAATGGCAAATCGCTATTCAATCGCTCCAATTCCCCAAGCCCGCAAATGTTTTCACACCCGTAAATGCCAAATGAAGGAGAAAATCCTACGAGTGCTAGAGAGGACCCGCAAGAGGGATAAACACCTATTCGTAGCACTGTAAATGCAAATAAATAAAAAAACAATACTGCACTGTAAATTAACAGGGAAAGCAATGAAAGACATTAGAATTAATTGCACAACAGACTGAAGCTGGCAAATCGGCAGTATATAAGATTTATTTTTGTTTCATTTTGGGAATAAATCGATCTTGGGTATCAATGAGTTAATACATATCAGGCCACCCACATGGACTAGAACAGTATCGGCATTGATTTTTAAATAATTCTGTATTTTGTGATTTTGCCAGTCTGATCGCATATCAGACCCCCGAACCTAATTAAGTTGACATGTAACCTCCATGTTTTACTGCTATAATAATGACTGTCTCATTTTCCATTGGCTGATTCGAAATGGTAGGTTATGGGCTTGCTTAATTGATCATGATCCTGCCCTGAACTGCTACAAACCAGTGCATGGGTTACAGAGTCGGCTTTGGGCCAGTAACTTGTGGCCTTGAGCAATTGAATAGTTCCGGAATCGGAGATGAACAGGAGCCAGAAACACACCCGCAGAAATACGTCCTACATCGCACCAGTTGCAGGCTTGCAATTGAATCGGGCCCTTGGTTTCCAGGAGCCCTGTTGCTGACCAAATGTTATTCAGCAAGTAAACTCTCTGGACACTTACAGAAGCAGGATTTCCAGGCCATGCCACAGTCTGTCACAGCCAATATTGCTTTGCAGTCATGAGTTTTCACTGCAGGCATCTTAAATGTTCAGTTTTACAGATGACTTCTGACAGTTCTGGCTGCAATGACAGGGGTTCTCCAGCATTTCTTGTAGGCAAGCCTATAATAAAAACATTACCCTTAAGGGACCAGGGAGTGGTAGCGCTGTCAAAATCCTCCTCCAACACCCTGTGTGCCTGGTAGACAATAGAACAAACTATTACTAGAACATCATGCATTTCTTAAAGTACCAGTGAATAGATTCTCACAATGGCATTTGGTTGGTTGGTGATTGTGCATCAAAGTAAAAAAAAAAAAAAAAAACCCTGCTCCACCTATATCCGTCTAATATAACATTATGCAATTACCTTTTTTAACACATGTAACCAAAGCACATTCCCACACAGTTATTTAATCTACACATGGTTTTTACATATATTGTGACATTGAAGGACCACTTTAATCATATATTTTAAAATATACGGTACTCTTTTGAATAACTTCACTTGAAAAATGTTTTTAGAATGTAAAATAAAACAGCTTCTAATGTATAATCTTTTTGTATGCAATTATGCTACAGTGGAATCCACCATTTTGGTTTCTGTTGATCAAGTTCCTGAGGATACTATCTGCACAATGTTAATGTGGTAGTTAAGCTGCCAGTACCATCAACAGTATTCATTAAGAAATTATTAGTTTATAAGGATACACCCTCCTGAGAGAACCCTCCAGAAATTGGCTCATATAAAAAAAATGGAATATAAAGAGGAAAAAATATCACATATATAGTTGTGAGCATACGAGTTGTTGCTAACGCTCGCATAGTGAGGGCCGCGGCTTGCGCGGCGAGCCGAGGCCCTCGCAAACTTTCCGGCGTAACGCAAACAACATGCGAGACACGTTACGACCCATTACGACCTCGCAAACAACGGCCGCAACACGCGCACATCAAAACATAACAAATACACACAACAAATACATAAAAAGCTTACCTACAGCAAGAGGGAGCTAAAGTTACACCAATTTAACTGAAATTAAAGCAGTTTAGACAAAATGGCCGCCGAAGAAAACAAGGCTACAGCAGTCTAAAGACGCAAAACACCACCAAACCCCTATGTATTTGCCGAAAAACACCTACGAGATTAGAAAACAAGGACGCAACACGCGCAACCTCAAAAACATTACAAACACAATAAATACAAACACATAAAAAGGTTACTCACAGCAGGGGGGGGGGGGGGCACCGAGGACCTCTGCAAGTGAAGTTACACCTCCATTTAACCACAAATTTTGGAGTTTAGAGACCCGAAAATCACCTAAGCGAGAGAAAAAATGGCCACCAAACAAAACGAGAACGAGGCTAAAGGTCCCTAAACACGCAAAACACTACCATAAACACGCAAAACACCACCAAACAGCTATGGATATTCCGAAAAATCCCACCAAACAGCTACGGATATTACAACTCGCACGACATAGAAAACGAATATTCCGAAAATCTCTCACCACATAGAAAACGAACAACGCTACATCAGCCACATTATATACACCAAACACCCTTAGCTCACTTACAATTGTATTGCCGTCATTTTTTGACTGGCAATTCGCTAGTTACATATAAAGATTAAAAATTTAAGTCTTTGATTATTTTTTGTTTTCTAAAAACATTTCAGTTATTATCAAGTTTAAAGAGATATGTATATTATTTTAATATTAAATTAACTTACCTGCACATCTAAAAAATAATTGTATTGACAAGTGCTTTAAAGGTCAGTTTTTACTCACCAAATCCGTCCAAATAGTCCCAACAAAGGTTTTCCCCCTGTTACTCATGCAGTTTTTCTGTAATACTAAATGTGTTAACCAATCACATTTTATTATTTACGTTTAACTATTTTTCAAAGTTACAATAATGAATCAAAAAATTTTTTGGCTGCACCCCTAGAATGCCATACCAGTTGTACAAATTATACAGTACCGCCGTAGTATTACTTTATTATTACCATATATTGCACATAAAATGTGTATTTTATGCCACATTAAACTACAATTGTGTTTTTATATGGTATTTTGAATAAAAAAACATTGAAACTTGACGAAATGTTTTTAGAAAGTAAATATTAAACACAAGTTTTTCTCTTTTCACTTTTTATATGAAACTAGCGAATTGCCCGTCAAAAAATGACGGCAATGAAATTGTAAGTGAGCTAAGGGTGTTTGGTGTATATAATGTGGCTGATGTAGCGTCGTTCGTTTTCTATGTCGTGCGAGTTGTTCGTAATATCCGTAGCTGTTGGGTGGGCTTTTTCGGAATATCCGTAGCTGTTTGGTGGGCTTTTTCGGAATATCCGTAGCTGTTTGGTGGTGTTTTGCGTTTTTATAGTAGTGTTTTGCGTGTTTAGGGACCTTTAGCCTCGTTTTCGTTTTGTTCGCCGGCCATTTTTTCTCTCGCTTAGGTGATTTTCAGGTCTCTAAACTCCAAAATTTGTGGTTAAATGTAGGTGTAACTTCACTTGCAGAGGTCCTCGGTGCCCCCCTTGCTGTGAGTAACCTTTTTATGTCTTTGTTGTTTGTATTTGTTGTGTTTGTAATGTTTTTGGGGTTGCACGGGTTGCGTCCTTGTTTTCTAATCTTGTAGGTGTTTTTCGGCAAATACGTAGGTGTTTGGTGGTGTTTTGCGTCTTTAGACTGCTGTAGCCTCGTTTTTTTTTTTTCGGCGGCCATTTTTTCTCTCGCTTAGAGGAGTTTTTAGTGTCTAAACTCTTTTAATTTTAGTTAAATTGAGGTGTAACTTTAGTTTTTGAGGTCCTGGATGCTCCCTCTTCCTGTAAGTAAGTTTTTAATGTATTTGTTGTGTGTATTAGTTATGTTTTGATGTGCGCGTGTTGCGGCCGTTTTTTGCGAGTTCATAATGGGTCGTAACGTGTCTTGTATTTTGTTTGTGTTACAACGTAAATTTTGCGAGGGTCGCAGTTGCTGTCAAGGAGCGCCTTCGGCATGTTTTGATGTGCGCGTGTTGTGGACGTTTTTTGCGAGGTTGTAACGTGTCTCGTATTTTGTTTGTGTTACGACGTAAATTTTGCGAGGGTCGCAGTTGCTGGCAAGGAGCGCTTAGCGAGGGCGGAGCCCGCAAGTGTGAGCAACAGCTCGTATGCTCACAACTATATATGTGACTAGCGAATTGCCCGTCAAAAAATTACGGCAATGAAATTGTAAGGTAGCTAATGTTGTTTGGTGTGTAATAGTAAAGATATAATACATTAATAAATGAATATACTTGACCTATTTGGAAGCATTGTGTTGAAGAGATGTGAATGTGTTTTGACATTGCTGCAGCATTAGTGTTGTGGAGCTGCTCTCTAAGCGTGCTGAATGTGTGCAGTGTAATACTGTGCGTGCGCGAGTCGAAACCGTGCACGTAGTGTCGTACTTCCGCATTTGCGTTAAATGGCGGTTTATGTGTGTTGTGCGTCTTTGCGTATTGTCCGTTGTTGGTTTGTAGTGGTTTTCGAGTTTCGTGTGGTGTTTTGCGAGTGTGGTGTGGTGTTTTACGTCTGGAGAGTGCTGTAGCCTCGTTTTCGTTTTGTCCGTCGGCCATTTTTTCTCTCGCTTAGCGATTTTATTAGTGTCTAAAGTGTTTTTTATTTTTATTTAAATGAAGGTGTAACTTGTTTTTTTGAGGTGCTGGATGGTTCCTCTTGCTGTAGGTAAGCTTTTTATGTGTGTGTATTTATTGTGTTTTAAATGTTTGTATGTCGGCGTGTTGCGTCCGATGTTTGCGAGGTCGTAATGTGTGGTAACGTGTTTCGTATGTTGTTTGCGTTCCTCGTAAAATTTAGCGAGTGTCGTAATTTGTGTGTCGTGTTTTTTGAGTAGCGACGTGAAGTTTGCGAGGGTTTGAGGCCCTTGCCCAGTGACCTCGCCAGCAACTGAGGCCCTCGCTTCGCGAGGGGCCTCAGTTGCTGGCATGGAGCGCCTTCGGCGCTCCATGCCAGCAACTGAGGCCCTTGCCCAGTGACCTCGCGAGGGCCGCGGGCTCGCTATGCAAGCCCGCAAGCGTGAGCAACGACCCGTACGCTCACAACTATATATGTGATTATTCCATACTGCAGACTTCTACTTACTTTACTGAGCTTTTCTTCCAGCTTTTGTCTCAACAAGTTATGTTCTTGTAAACTAATACGAATCCCAGTAGAGCCAAATAATGCATTTGCATTTATATATGCATGCATGTATGTATTTTCTTACGAGAGATAAATTGCATGATGATCATGTTACAGTATTAGTAAAAATCTGTAACAGATTAGATCACCTTCTGTGAAGGTGTTTGTATAGACTAAATACTGAGTCTGCATTGCACGTTGCTCCCCCTATACAAGCTGAGGCTCCTTGGATGCTGGGAGGGGTGATTATTGTTATAAGTAATATAGTGCTATTTCCTGATGACTATGCCATCTAGTGTATGCAAACGGGACTTTACTTTTTGTGACTGGTACAAATAAGCCAGACAATTTAGCCAAAGTGCCTTAGATGTTTTAGCACCACAGACAATCCTCTAATGACATTGTTCTCATCATTCTTGTGACACAAAAAATCCAACATCAATAAAGCTCAATGCACATTTTAATAAAAGAGCACCAATGACTCCACTACTCTATCTAAAAATAATGGTCCAAATCTTTCTCTATTATTTAGCAAATGTACCACCGGACACCTGCTATATCTACATGATACTTTGTCCATTGAGCTGTTCTAATATAACATATTAGAACATTTAAGCAAGTAAAATGATATGCCTGAGATTATTTGTAATTCCAATTATTTGTTATATTTGGCGAAAGGAATTAAATTAATGGAAGAAACAAGGGCTTGGGAAAGAATTGAAAAGAGAGTAGAGGGTTAATGAGTGATTAAAGCTGTGAGAGATGGAGATGATACTACTAAACCTGCAATATAAATGAATAGGACAGGGTAGGTGGGAGGGCAAGTTACATGCGTTCAGAGACAGAAGAGCGGTAGCATGTGAGGGTCTAGAGCAAAAGAAACCAGAGTGAGATTCTGCTAAGTAGATGGGATGAGGCCAAGTGGTATTTTCAGAGCAACTTGCAGAAGTGACTGCTTCAGTCCTGATCGTAGATAGAACTGGCAAAATGGCAGTTGGCGAGCGAGATTCTTCTGAGTGCATGGGATGATGCCCTCTCCCCCTTTCTCTCTCCCTCTTGCTCTCCTCATCCCCTGTCCCTCTTTCTCTCCAACCTCTATTGCTCTACCGCCTTCCCCCTCTTTTTCTTACACGTGCCTGTCTGAAGAGAGTAAAAATATATTGATCCTTCTTTCTTTCTTTACACTGATCAGCATAAAAGGCATAAGTGTTTTATAGATCCAGGTAACGCTGATAGTATAGAACAATGAATGACCAAATCAATGCATTTCTCTCTCCTACAAGGACAGACCTTTACCACTGTTCACTCCATTTCAACTAGAGCAATGACTGGAATTGCTAGAAGGAATATGCAACCACAAAATATTTCTTGGTGCAGCTCATTGGATGGGCGGTTAGCTGAACATCAAGATTGGTAAATATAAAAGTAGTGAAGTGGTTACAAATTAATTGTACAGTAATGATGTGAAATGCAAGCCCAGAACAGGACGAAGTTTTTAGAAGGTTTAATGGCAGCAGTGTTTAAAATCTCATATTCTTAGCCTAGCCCGCCTCACTTTTGGCTCTTTATGGTTTATATATATATGTGTATATATATATATATATATATATATATATATATATATATATATATATATATATATATATATATATATATATATATATATATATATATATATATATATCTATATCTATATCTATATATATCTGTCCAAATAGATATTGATTCTGCGAGGTAAAAAAATAAATATTTTCTCTGTCATTAATGTGCATGCATTGAAGAAGAGATGTGTGGTGACGAATACTTTTTATTTTTATTAAAGAAACATCCACTTCACATTTTTATCCAAACCCACCTCCCCCTTTATTCCCCAACTCCTCTATTTATTTATTTATTTGTGATATTTTTTTTTGACAGACAAATCCAACAATAAGCCATGTTCTACAGATAAAGTATATAGTTTTTTTCATAATTTAAAGTAGAGACTTACAGTACAGAGATTAACCCCCATTGATGCATCTGGTCTGTATGAACAATAATTTACCCTTTTGATAATCCGAGATTAATTTCTTCCTTGTTCAATGGGCTCTAGTCACGCGCCTGGTTTATTATTCTGTCTCTGACCCGCGCCTGCTTTATTTTACACCCAGGAAAAGTAAAGACTTACTTTTAGACAGAACACCCGTTCGTTTGTAAAGCACACCACTTTTATTAAACAACCCAAAAGAGATATAGCATCTTCCAGACATCCGAGATCTTTACATGTACGCTACCACCTATAAATCCCTCCGTACCATACCCCAGGAATCATGTTTGTCCTAGAGGTTTTGGGGCAGAGGGTGTAAGTCAAGGAGCTATATTTCTACAGATATGCCTTTCCACCCATGTTACCATATTCCACCAATTGCACTAGATTGAGACAATATAAAATACATATAAGGAGAATGATTACATTAGCTGTTTCGAATTTACAACCTAGGGAGTTGACAGGTCCTATTTTTAGTAGGGGACTGATACTTAATAGATCTAATATTGGGCACTATAACACTTGCATTAAGAAATAAATATTATGTGTGTGATAGTCTAGGTTGTTTATCTATATTACATTATCATGGCAATGCAGATGTGCACTTGGATAACATTTCTCTTTATTTTAAATGTCTGTCTGTCTCGTGCTACCATCCTACACATGCATATTACTCCAAATTGAGTTCCTTAAAGTCTACAATTATTGGCATATTTTGGTTGCTGTTTATGCCTACTCATGTTATGGTCAGGATTGTTCAACATTAATCCGCTGGATTTTCACCATTTCTTGTTTGAGTATCTTGTTTCTTTTTTTTTCTTTTTTTATTTACTTACCTGAACCCACATCGGGATTTCCTTGATTCTGCCCTAAGGATTATTGTTGAAAAAAGTACCGTATTGGTCCGAATATAAGCCGCACCTTTTTTCCGTTTTTTGAGTTTGCGAGTTATGGGTGCGGCTTATATTCGCGACCATAAAGATAATCACTGCCGATTTGCGAGTTACGTGTGCAGCTTCAATTCGTGAACGTAAAATTACTGCCGATTTTGTGCGATTGCGAGTGCCGATTTGTGTGAGACTGTGGTATTGTAGCAATTGAATAGCGATTTACGGTTTTAGTGATTCTAACATCCTGTAAGGCCTCTAACCTGCAAAAAAGTTACAGTACTAATTAGAAAGGCTGTTTCTTGCAATGGCTGAGAGAAAAAGACTCTCTACAATTTTAAGGATGCGGCTTATATTTGAGTACTATCTTTTTCTATTTTGTCCCTTTGAATTTTACACGTTCTGCTTATATGTGAGTGCGGCTTATATTAGAACCAATACAGTATTTGTCACCTACCTTTTCTTGGGTAGACCCAGATTTATCAAAGAGCAAATCAGAATATGACATCCATTACAGCAGTCAATACACCACATAATACGAATATGTTCACTACTTAATAATTCACATACGAACTTTAATAAATTTGCAGACCTCATTGATGAATGCTAGTGGCGTATTGACGTGAATCAGTATGCCAAAGTGATTCACAATTGGATAAATCTGGGCCATAGTGTTAAGAATCAAATAAGGAATATTTCAGAATACTGAATACTGGAGATTGTATACATTATGGTTTTATATATATATATATATATATATATATATATATATATATATATATATATTATGTTATGTTATATCTGCACTACACTTTATTTTGGTGGTGCAATTTAACCCTATTATAAATATGTGTAATATTTCATAAAGCATAAATAATAATAAAAATGGCAATTAAAGTTAATATTATTATATAGTTATTATATTTATATATTTTTAATAAGACTGGGAAGGTATGATAGTGGCCTGGGTTCATGAACATTCCTACTCCATAATGATTCATTTTCATTACAGCATGATTACCTCAGGACTTATTAGTGATTAGTGAATCTGGCTAAGTTTTCGTTAACAATTCAACTGAAAATTCTGTCAATGGATAGGAAATTAGGATTGAAGATAAAGAGTAATATAGAGTTATAGAAAACAGCTGTTTCACACCTAGCTATGAAATCCAACCAGTTAATCAGGCCAGTCCCAATCAATTTAGTCAGATGTTAAGTGGACACATAATATGCTTCTCTGAAAAGGTGAGTTTCCAAAGAGTATTTAATGGTCTGGATGTTGGAGAAAGACAAACTGAATGGGGACAATATTTTTTAATGATTATTAGTAACATGAAAATAGAGAGAATTATTTTATGAGAAGAAAGCTGTGATGTGCTGTTATGGGGTTTAGGTGTTTGGACGTAGACTTTTGTATTAGGGACACTTTTTGGCAAACCGATATTTTGATCAACACTAGATAGTAGCAGATTATTAGTGATGAACTGAAAAAGAGAGACTTGTGGCAACTTTAGTGATTGATTGAAGTGAGGGAAGTTTTGGGCAGATCATTATAATGAGTGTGCAATGGTTGAATGTGAAAAAGGAAGGGCAGAGCAGATCAAGCATTAAGTCACCAAATAGCAGAAAGATCCAGTATGAGATTGGTTTATACGGTATTAGTCATCTTTGGAAATACTTTGATTTCTTTACCAATGATGTTTTGTGGCCATTAGAATGGGTCATGCATTTATGATGATGCCATTTCATTAATTTTGTGTTGTGAAGATGCTGTGGTGTGACTAAATTGCACAAACTAGTTATGTTGACCATTTTTTGTAATAAGTAATCCTTTATTTAATTAATTCTGTTAATAAATTACTATAAGTCTAAACAAGCTTTTGTGGCATTATTGCGGACACGGAGAGCGGCCCAGGCTCCCTGGGTAGCCGGAAGTGTCCTATGACCCGGCGGAGCCTGGGCGCGCTTCCTCCAGGGCGCTGGGGGGGCGACGCAGGAGGCGGGCGCGTCACGTTTGCGCCATTTTGCCACACTCGGCGGCCCTCCAGCGTGGTGATCCCCACCCACCCTCCCAGGATGTTAAATTTGGGAAGTTTATGGTTTGGCTGTGGTTTGTTCTGTAAAAAAAAAATATATATATATATATATATATGTATATGGAAAAGAAAGTTAATAAAAAAATATATATATATTATTGTAATGTTATAGGATTTGGTTGATATTGTATGTTATGGTTCTGTATTTGTTCTGTATTTATTTCTGGGTGTATTTGGTAATAAGTTTAACTACATGTGTTTGTGTTGGCGCAGCAGCGGATGAGGGAGTTGCCCGGCTCAGTAGGTAACAAAAGGGGTCGTGCCCCCTACCTCAGGGGCGTGGTACAGTGAGGAATAAGTGGGCCCCATGGACGCGGGTCCAGGGGCAGGAGGTTACTTCCGCTGGCCGGGCTCCTCCCTCTTCCATTGGGTAATGTAAAAGGTGTTAGTCAATAAAGCTGTGGTCCATGTTTTTCCCCATACTGTTGTCTGCCTCTTTATTTTAGTGGGTTACACTGTTAAGGTTATGCTGTACTGAGTGCCAATGGATCCTGCAGGGGTCAATGACGGTTACCATAGATGTGAAATATATTTAATTGACACTACCTGTTGTATATCCAGCCTGTTTATTCACCCTTGCTAGTATGTTGCAGAGCTAGCGCCCTATGTTATTGCATTTACGATAAGAACATGTGCTTCCCACCTCACAGCCATTGGCACCATGGGTATGTGCTAGGGCTGTGAGCCCCCACCCCTTTCCTCATAGAGTTATAATACTAGTCCGTAATAAACAATATGCACAGGTAAGAGCGAAGATTAATAAGGCTATTTCATGGATAGAAAGCACCTTTTTTCTGATATCTATGGATTACTGGGATATAGTTTAATCGTTAACCATTGAATAAATAATAATATATTTATATTATAATAAATAATTATAATAAATAATATATAAATATTTTGTACACACACTTTCGTAAATACAAATGTTCACCAGTCTCAACAAGTTCTGCAACATCTACCATCACACAGATTAATATATTGAAGCATTTTTTTAATTATATAATGAATTACATTTTTAAGTAATGCAAATTTCAAATCTAGGACCAAACCAGCAACTAACTCACTGTCATCAGCTATTCTGGTCGATCTCTGTCTCTTCATTCTCACAAGCTGCTGTGATTGGCTTCCACCCCCAGTTAGACGCTGGCACTGCACAATTTGCTTGCTTGGGAAATAACAGAATGGGAGCAGATCTGTGCGTTTGTTCATGCTCAGTGATTATAGCATATGCAGCTAAACAGAGCAGAAAAGGGGAAAACAGAGGTCATAATTTAGTGCTTGAAGAAGGGTTTCTATCCAACATCAGCATCATATTTTTAACCAGCGACTGAATCTTTTACAATGCTTGTAAAGTGGAAATCTTATATGCTCTGTGTGACTGTAATGATCCACCAGTGAAGGTTGCTTTGCTACCATGGATTCACAGGGTTAATGCTGCAGTGAGCTTGCATTAAAAAGGCATCTTTAGCTCAGTAACTGGATATATAACATTTGCTTATGAGGATAAAATGTGGCTGCTGTGGGAGACTTTATACAGGATTAATTGTGATGGGGAGAAAAATCAAGGACAAGCAGCCTGCAGCAGCTTGAGCAAAAATCTTGTATATGGAGCTGGAGATGTAGTAACTGACAACGTATGGATCATATAAATCCAGCTGCATGGACTCCACATGGGAACATGACATCACCAATACTGTGTAAATCCATCAGTATTTCTTTATATTTAAATAACTGCTACTACAGAATAAGGACAGGGTTAAAACACTGCAGCATAATGAGGGAGCAGCGGCATGTGGAATAATAATAACTGCAGCTTCCGTTCCTGTTTCTTGTTTCACGTCTAGCTTACAAGATGCGGGAATTGGGTTCATACTAGTCATTGACCGGAGGCAGGACAAATGGACTTCAGTAAAAGCATCTATACTGAGGATTGCGGTGAGTAATGTGCATTTTTTCACATTGAATATCAGCCACATCATGCTTTTTGTATCTAGCATAAGCCATTGCCTATAATGCCAGACTACATGTGGCAGAGGATAGTAAACAGAAAGCAAATGTATTTGTATCTAGATGCCAGCCATTCATCATCATTTACACAAACAGTAATCAGACATATGCCTAGTTATAACTGAATATTGCAAGGTCTTCTAGCAATAGAATTTATTAGCAAAGCCATAAAGGACCTTAAAGTTGTGAAAAGCAGAGAGGTGCATTCCTAGTTTTTAGGATAGCAAATTGCATGTCATTTTGTATATTGAAATTGTTACCCATTACTTCACATACTACAGAAAAAAATATGACACTAGGCTTGATTGTTTTTGCAGAAGTTATAATCATAGCTATTACATGCATATATTTTATGTATTTTTTTTTTAATTGTATTTCACTATTGCAAGCTATGAAGCTCATGTGTTCGGGGTCATTCAGTATTTATTATCTCATTGCCTAAAATCCATAATGTGTTTAAGTCACAGCCCACTGATTCTTTGGCCTACTGCAATATCCTTGTGTTGCTGAGTAAGACAAATTGGCCTAGGAGGAATACAGTGAGATAAACTGTACTGAGCCAAGTGCAAAATCATCTAGTTTCATATAAAGCACATGTTTTAGACAAACTATTGAATTGTTATTTATCTTACAGTAGACTAAGGTTGTTTAGTTTTATATAAACGTTGTCTGATTTTCAGAGGTCACAAGTGTGGACCCTGCCTCTGTTATCAGTAAAGTAACAGCAAATGTAGGTTCAAAGAGACTTAAAAATAACTCCTTGCCCTATTAAAAAGTAGAAGCTTCATGTAGCATATTGAAAGGCCTATTAGCCTAACTAAATGAAGTTATGACTTATTATCTTTCCCTTTTGGAGTTCTTGGGTCCTGCCAGGTTGGCCTTTCTGCCTCCTTCCATTCCCCAGAGCAGGTCACTGTTGCATCTTCTAAATCACAGCCAGCAATTCCTATTGGTCTATATGATCGTGTGCTGGCTCCTGTATTAGAAGCTAAACATGACTGCTTTTTCCACTTTATATATTCTGTAAGAATGCTGGCATTATTACAGTGTAAGTTGTTAAGAGCATTCACTTTTATTTATTTATTTATTATTCCCTTCATGTATTGCAACAATGTTGTGCCATGGTAAGTTTTATTGAAACAATACAACAAGTCAACGAGTATTTATAACTAGGAGCAAAAACGCTTTAATATAATCTATGTATGTATATGCATCATTATAGTGCTAGGTGTATTCATACAGAAAACAA